>VWZL01002329.1:0-74401 GCA_013396915.1 Stercorarius parasiticus | reverse complement strand
GCATCACTCAGAATTTAAACCTAGCCGCACCTAGCCTCCCACCTCAGTGAGGAGAGTTAGAACGCAAGAGGGTTTATCTTCTGCCAAAACCGCTTTGCCCCCTTTCATGCAACATATGTCTGTGCAGAATACTTATCCTTACTACAGAGGATTCTCCATCCTCTGCAAAGGGATTTCACAGTGTATAAATATCCCAAATAATCCCCCTAAACTGTGTGGTAAGTGCTTCTTGTGAGTTAACTAATATCTTTAGTTGCTCTAATGCTTCCTTGGTTATGCATATTTCTGGAAAAAAACATTTTGAAACAAAGAACTATTATTAAAAATAGTCCATCCTTCTAATGAACTTTTTAGAATACAACTAAAATAACTCTGAAAAACTAATGCAATTTATCCAGCTTTATAGACGAAGAATCTAATGCAGCGAGGAGGAAATAATGTGTTCAAACCATACGGGACCTCTCTTCAGCAGTCAAAGGTTCTGTTTCAATTTTGTAAGAAATTTAAGTGAACTGAACAACTAAAGAGAATCAAGGTCTGCATTGCTACCTTATTTTCCTCTTATGAATTCCCACCCTTATGTTAGTTTTAATGCCATTCAGGATGTCACAAAGAATCAATAATGCTGATCAAAACATCTTGCTTTGGTTGTACTTTTTTCTCCATCAACTCTGACCAAGCTAGTTACCCTAAACTACTTGTGATGGTACTGTATTCCTAATTGAAACCTGAACTTTAGGCGCACAAAAGTATTTAAAAAATCAGGTAGTTCCAAAATAATAAAAACTGTTCACTCTATATCTATGAGGATAATAGACTCATAGATTTGTTCTGGTGGGAAAGGACCTCAGGAGGTCTCCAGCCCAACCTTCTGCTCAAAGCAGGTTTAGCTCTGAGGTGAGACCAAGAAGCTAAAGGTTTTGTCCAGTCCACTATAAAGCACTTTCAGATCTTCAGATGAAAAATGTTGGGTAAGAACTATTAATATTATTCAGTGCTGTTCTATGAATGCCAATTACTATCATCCACTGATGGTTGTTCCCCTTCTTCTTGAACCCTTCAACTAATCACAGAGACCTGGTAAACCTTCTTGGTGAAGACTGGCTCAAAGGGGGCATCAAATATCTCAGCCTTACTGTGTCCACTGTCACTAAATTGACCCACCTTATTCTGCAGTGATTCTACATTTTCTTGGTTCAGCCTTTTAATATTAACATAGTGGTAAAAGTTATTCTTGTTACCCTTGATATCCCTTGTGAGTCTCAAATTCAGCTGAGCTTTGGTTTTTCTAACATCATCCCTAAATTCTCAGACAATGTTTTTAAGTTAAGCAGGAGTGATGTAGAGCAGGACTGCAGGTCTCTCTAATTTTTAAATTAGTCAGATACAAAACCATTGGGAATAACTTGCCTAGACCCTTCAATTCATGCTAAAAGATCTCCAAGTTAAGTTGAATATGTAAGACTGAGAAAATTGATACCTGTTTCTATGTTATATAGATTATTAACGTTTCATTAGTGATATTTAGGTGCTTTTTTAGTAAATGTAGTGAAGATACAACCTGTTTCACATCCCCTAACATTTGTATGAAAAAGAAAACAATTTTCTCTGTTTTGAATAGAAAATAAAGATACTTTAATGGAAAGCAAATCAATTGCCGATGACTCCATTACTCTACCATGTATGTATGTTTAAGAAAATCCCAATTGTCTTCGTTTTCCAGAGTTTTAGTCACATCATCTGATATATACAAAGGGCATCAAGAAATGGCACACTTATATACTGGGTTTATGTACTGGGGCTGCAGTGGTGGCCTATATGAGGAGAGGCCGGGGCTACCCTGTCCCGGACACATTCAGTACCAGACAGCTACAATGGGCCCACTGGAGTACACGCCTGAGCCCCTTGGCCAAAATGGTGACACCTCAGGGAAAGTGTATGGAAGAAAGGGCAAAATGCTGCCCAACAGTGTGTGAAGAGTGACAAAAAAATTAGTGTAAGAAACAGCCCCGCAGTCACCAAGGTGAGAGAAGAAGGAAGGAGAGGAAGTGCTCCAGGATGAGGAGGAGGCAAAAGCATTGGAGATGAAAGAATGATGTTTGGGAGAAGATGGATCCAAAGAAGATTGATTTAGATTTGTCTTTGTTTCTCACCATCCAACTCTATTTTCAATTGGTCATTGATTAGATTATTTTTCCCAAGTTAAATCTCTTTTTTTCTTTCCTTTTGCATTTTCTGCTACAGTATTAGCTTCTAGTTTTCCCTTCACTTTCTTCAATTTCACTGCACTGAGCATATACCTGTGATAAAGGGTATGAGGTTCTGTATCACTGCATGTATGCTTCTCTTGTTTGTATTTCATTACTCTTCCTACTGATCTCATGAAGTCACAAGGCTATGACAACTTTTTACCCTTGAAACTGTTTGTGAACCTTTTGACTGGTACTCTGCTGCATCATGAATGAAACACATTTAGTTCTGAATCCAGCTGAGCCAGGTAATCTTACATTTGTCCCACCTTGACCTCAAAAATACAAGCTAAAAAAAAAAATTAAAAAAATGTATTTTCCCAAATCAGATAACTGATGTAAAAAACATAGAGGCGTCTATGACTAACTAGTCGCTAAATAATAGACTAAATAGAGGGATGCATGATGTCAATCAAAATTAACAAAGCCTACACAAGACAGCTATGATATTTTAGAAAGAAAACAAAAAATGTCCAAACTGACAATCTGAGACATAATAGGAATTTAAAAAAAAATATTCTTATTGATTGGCATCTGAGTGTGTGCTCAGCATATGTATAATGCAAGTAGCCAGTTTACAAGCATATGATGTACATGATACTCAACATGCAAAATTAATGAAACAGTCTATAAATGATTAAATAAAAATGAACATTGTCTTGCATTCATTGGACTTGTGCCACTGGGTATTTGGAATCAACTTTGGAAGGCTACTGTTAACAGGGGCCAAGCAATGACCAATGACCAATTCAGGTATGATCAAGAGGGGGTCAGTCTTTTACATTACAAAGAGTTTAGTGGGAAAGAGAAGTTGCTTTTCTTTCCTTTTTTTTTTATATATTAAATTTACATAGCAAGATTTTGGTAGCAGGGAGAGATGCGAGGGTGGCTTCTGTGAGAAGATACCAGAAGTCCCCCCCAGGTCTGATAGAGTCCGTGCCAGATGGCTCCAAGACAGACCTGCTCCTGCCAAAGCTGAGCCAAATCAGCAATGGCAGTAGCACCTCTGTGATAACATATTTAAGAAGGGGTAAAAACTGTTGCACCACAGCAACCAGAAGAGAGGAGTGAGAACATGTGAGAGAAAGAACTCTGCAGACGCCAAGGTCAGTGAGGGAGGAGGAAGAGGTGCTCCAAGCGCTGGAGGGGAGATTCCCCTACAGCCTGTGGTGAAGACCATGCTGAGGCAGGCTGTCCCTCTGCAGCCCATAGAGGTTCATGGCAGAGCAGATATTCACCCTGAAGCCCATGGAGGACCCCATGCCTGAGCAGGTTGATGTGCCCGAAGGAGACTGTGACCCCGTGGGAAGCCCATGCTGGAGTGAGACTCCCGGCAGGACTCGTGACCCTGCAGGAGACCCTGCAGCATCCTGTTCCTGAAGGACTGCACCCCATGGAAAGGACCCATGCTGGAGCCGTTGTTGAAGAACTGCAGCCTGTGGGAAGGACCCACACTAGAGAAGTTCATGGAGGATTGTCTCCTGTGGGTGAGACCCCGCGCTGGAGCAGGGAAAGAGTGTAGGAAGAATGGAATGACAGAGATAATGCGTGATGAACTGACCAGAACCCCCATTCTCTACTCCTGCACCGCCTGAGGGAGGAGGTAGAGAAATCGGGAATGAAGTTGAGCCCAGGAAGAAGGGAGGCATGGGGGAAGGTGTTTTAAGATTTGTTTTTATTTCTCATTATCCTACTCTGACTTTAGATTATCAAGTAATCAAATTGATTTCCTGGATTGGAGCCTCTTTTGCCCATGACAGTAATTGCTGAGTGATCTTCCTATCCTGTCCTTATCTCAACCCATGAGCCTTTTTTCATATATTCTATCCCCTGTCCAGCTGAGGAGGGGGAGTGATAGAATGGCATCTGAAGGCCAGCCAAGGTCAACACACCAAATTTAGTGAAAAACTCCCACCACGACTACTGGTGATAGAGCTGCTCATTTAAATACTTTTTAACCTGTTAAAGTTAGCCAAGTTCAAAAAGACCTCATATTTGAACCTCTGAAGGTATTATTACACATTTTGACTGAAGAGTATTAGAAAGAATGCATATCTTAAGCTTAAAGTTTATTAGAACTGTTTTTACAATCAAATTTTGTGACTTGAAATCAGTTTTCTGACAACAGCACATGTAATGTCAAATCGCTGCTTCTATTCTAAAAGGAGAGAGGGAGGAAGGGAGGGATATTTACAACTACAAGCAAGGGAGCATGCCAGAGAGCAGGGTGTGCTGCTCTTCTGTCCATGAAGAGATGGGAGGGAGGGAACTGCTGCTTGTTATTCTCCCAGATGGTATCTAATAAATTAAACAACCCAACATCTCCCTCAATAGAAGAGGTAATCCTTGTTTTTCGTATCTCCACCATATGCATGGCCATTTGGTCAGTCCTAACAATTTTCTGCCCAATTACTGGCTAGTTTGTCTTTGCTGACACAGAATTTTGTACGTACCGCTGCCAAAGTGGCAGACATGATTGTTGCCTTTGGAGGACTGGTGGTGAAACACTTTCTGCTTCCAGAATTGCACATGGAAGAATTTGTCTGTCCAGACCCTAACTTACTTATATTCAGAGATCTTTAAATTTTATTTCAAATCAAATTCATTCTTAAACCTGCTAGTTTGATTCTTAGATATTTTTCTAATTGTGTCCTGGAATATTAATTGATATCTTAATGAGAATTTATAAACAGTGTTATCAATGCTTTCATTCAATCTTATCCAGAATTAAAAAAAAATAAAATTAAAAATGTAAAAAAAAAGAAAAAAAGAAAAAAGGAACAAAAAATAATTTTAACAAAATTTCCCTTCTTTTAACGCCAGAAATTGCAAATTAATTCTATAACTAATTTATTGCAGCAACATTAGTTGAATTAATGTATGTGTGTTTGTTAGTCACACTTCTGTTGCTTCTTTGGAACATTAATTAAGCTTTATATACATTTTTTATTTTGTTTCTGGAGCCAGCCTATTTTCTGAGTGAAGATAGTCATCTTTTGAGTATACTATTTTCCTTTTTTACATATTATGTACAAAATCCTGCTAAATAAAAGTGTCAAGGAGTGAGCTGAAGCAGTGTATCTCTGATTGTTCACATTGTTAGCTGTTGGCTAAGTGTCTGAGTCAGTCTGGAATAGGCTATCCATCCCTAAAAGTATAGACCTTATGTGTACAGAAGTTAGCTGGTTCGTATAATTTTGTTTTGTCCTCATTGTACACGCAAATTCTGAAGGAGGCTGGGTCTTAGAATCATAGAATGGTTAGAGTTGGAAGGAACCTTCAAGATCATCTAGTTCCAACACCTAATCTTCTAATACCAGATGTATCCCAGAAATCCTTCTTTGCCTTGGGTAGACTTTGCTGGTAATAGATCACTTTGTAATACATTATAGACAGAAATACTCCTAAGATCTCCACCATAACTATTAAGGAGTGGGGCCAGAGGCCTAACTTACTCCAGATAGCTACATCTTAGCTTTCATATACTTTGTTAATATTCAGTGGAGAAGGAACAGGGGACTCATTTGTTTAATTTAAAAAATTTTGGATGTCTTCTTTAGTATAAGGTAAATTGTCCTATAAATGCTATATCTTCATTTTTATTATCAACCTAGGATAACTGGATCTGTGTAGCTACTTCACCAAATAGATCTCTGCATTGGTTCAGCTAAATCCCATCATTTCTTCTGAGATCTAAGTTGAGGAACAGATGTTACTAAAATGTCAGAATAGAACAATAGCCCACTTTGTAGACCATAAAGTCGTGGAACCATTCAGGGAATGATACGTAAGGAAGCCTTTATTAAACATGTTACTTGTAAATGTATGTATGTGTGAGAATGTAGGATTCACCTCTCTAAGTGTAAACATGGAAACATGTATGTGTTTTGTGTCATTTGTTACAGAATGGGTTAACATGAATCCTAAACATACCATTATAAGAAATTATGGTAATTAAAACAAAGAGTTTAAAATTTGGTAATAATTGCTAGTCTCTTTTCACCTCTTCTTGCCTCTTCTCTTTGGCTAAAACTAGTACATCTATACAGCCAGAATTTAGATTAAAATAAAAAGCAGAGATGTTCTTATATTTGTTAATATATCAGAATCTTAATATATGTGTATATGTTCTTCATAAGGGAGTTATAACTTTTGTTTATTCCCTAGATGAAAAGAGAAAGAAAAGAGATTTGTAACACAACTGAAGTCATGTCTGGTTTTCAAAGGCTGCTCAGAGCAAATTAATGGAAAGGAATAAAACATAGAATTGAATAGCATTATAACACCGAAGTAACTGCACTAGATTAAAGACTGTGTTACAGTACACTATTTAATGTTGTTTGTAGAGTCTGAATTATTATTTTTTTCTTCCTTTGAATCCCTTCTCAGACTGGCAAAGTTCAAAAGACTGCATGGAAGATTGAAGTATGATTCTTCAATGAAAACTATGAACATTTATTAAAGAAAATCTGGTATGCCATGGCAATTCCTAAAACATTTTTTCAAAGTTAAAACGAAAGGAAAAAAAAATCCAACCCCCCCCAAACAAAAACCGCCAAAAAAACCTGTCAATGTAAGTAGTCTATCTGTGTTAATTCAATAATGTAAGTGACATAGAAATTATAAAAAACTATTGCAGTGATTTCATTTTAGATGAGAGTTTAATTACACTTGGATGCATACTGAGGTTTGATACCTCCTGCAGATGGTTGTGAAAATCTCACACAGCTCCATAAAACATTAGTGTTGCTAAAATAAAAAAAAAAAAAAAAAAAGAAACACAATTCCAGAAGATTGATTCAGCTGCCTAAATAAAGGCATCTGATGCCTTTTGAGATGGCTGACATCCAGTGTCAATGTAGAAGGGCAGTAATGTCTCCTAGGTCCTTTGCCATATCTGCCTATACCAGGTGGACGTCCTGGATGTGACAGCATGCCTCAAATGACATCAGGTGTCTGTGATTAGGTAACAGTTACAAATTGGATTTTTATACATTAAGTTCATCTCCAGCTGTTTAAAGTTAAAAATTAGTTTCAGATGAACTCTTGAAAAAATTACTTCTTTTATCCAGAAAAGAAAATGTCATCAAAACATATCAAAAAACCAGTCTTTTTTCTTTTGTTTTGACTCAAAGTTTTTGGATTTTATGTATTTCAAACAAAATCTTTAACTTCTTAGACTTTTTGTCTAGAAATATGGTGAAAAAATAAATATCTGAGAATCAACTTGACTTGAAAGTTTAGATGATCATGTATTCTTTTCAGAATAAAGTTATTTAAGTTCAAATCAAAATATTTAAGTGCAACCTCTAAATAATAGACTTTAATAAAACATTAGTTCAGACAGTTAAGTAATACTGGATACAAAGCTTTGACTGGACTGAAAGATCTTTGATGTATATATTTCATTTTCTTTGATTTTATCAAAAAGAGTCATTGCTAATGAAATGAATCTTTATGCAAGGGACGTTTTTTGTAAGTTTTTGTCTATGTATTTTCATATATTGAGGATCGAAAATATAAGTCTATAGATTAAATAAAATAAATAAATAAAATTTTAAAAAAAGGGAATGGACAAAGAAAGTTTCTAAGTATTTTGTCCCTCTTCACCTTGGACTGAATGATATTTACCTTTCTTCATATATCCCAATATTAAAATAACTGTTCTGTATTACTCTGATTTTTCTTAACAGCAGAAGTTTTTCTTTCTTTTAATGTGTCTATTGCATGATGACTGCTTTTTTTTTCTTTCTACTCAATAGAGAAACCAAATTCATTGCAGTTGAACTGATGCTAGATCTTCAGAAACATGAATGTTATTATAATTATGTAATTATGCATAACTGTAATTACACACATGCACTTACAATTATACATAATTTTAATTATACATTATGTTAATTATACATAATTGTAATTATGTAGCTATGCCAGAGAATCAGAGATTTTAAAGATTAAAAAGACCTACTGTTTTGGGTTCCCACTCTATGCTGGTGCATGTGCAGGACTGTTGATTATGCTACACCATCATTCCCTACAACCTCCTGTAATCCATTTTAAAACACCTTAGAAGTCCTAATGTCAGCTCTTTTGCCAGTGTTAAAAAGCTAATACCCCTAATCTTTGAATATATTTCCTCGTATTCAGTCTCTTCTCTGCTACCTACTCTTACCATAACTGTTACAATATTGCTTCTAAATATTCAATAAAGGACATAAATTACTGCAAATTTTCACACACAAGATTAGCCATGTTTTTAACTCTTCATCTCCATAAGAGTTTATGTTCAAACAATTTATCTCAAGTATTTTCTTTTTGCCTCACAGACATATTCTGCTCTTTGAATGAGGTGAAGATTCAGTCAGTGGAAGTGCAAAAAACAAACAAAAAACCCAACACAAATGGCCTGTTTTACAGTCCAAAATAAATTCTTCTGTTTCATCAGTGCACTTCCATTAATTTAATTCAGCAGCTGAACAGATGCAACTGAAGTTACAGCATATCTCTCCATGTTCAAAATCCTCAAATATTTGCTGATAGTGATGATTTTTGAGCAAGCCAGAAAAATCAAGAGGCAAATCTGTTTATCTTGTTTATATGAATAATATCACTACAGCCAATGGGACTAGTAGTGTGAATAATGCAAATATCTTGAGTCGTGGTTGGAACCACAGAAAAAAATTGTTTGTGCCCTTCCTCCAAGAAGTTTAATCAAGCTTAATATATTTTATATTTGGAAGGATGAGCTTTTTAAACTTTACATTCCCCTAGTACATTGTTTTTAGAAATGTTGATATAGTAGCAGCATGCTTTCCATGGCACAGAGATACGAATTTTCAGTTTCCATTTCTTAATGCCAGGCAAGCTAATACTGTTTTCATGAGGTATCTATATGGTTTGTGGCCAATCTTTGAGCATTTCTAATAAATTTATTGTTATCACCTTATGCAGCAAGAGAGCACTAGCATGATAAAAAAATCACTGCTTCCCAGACTTGAAATTTCTTTCACATACACTAAAGACAATTTTTTACATGATCACAATTCAACAGATGAATAAATGTGCTATATTGCTGCAAAATGGAGAAAAAAAAAAAGAAAAGGAAAAATAAAAAGAACTATTAGGATCTAGATTCAATGCAAGTTATGTCCAGACTACTAGTAGGTAGAAATAGTCTGAAATGGAACTAACCAGTCCTCACAAGAACTTTTCAGCACTGTGTCCCTCTATAGCAGAGTTCCACCAGATAGCAGTGAGTGGCAAGTATGTCAACAATGAAGAAATGTGTGCAAACACTTTGAGCCTGAATTCAGTTGCCCTTTCTAATTTAGCAGTATAGATACAGGCAAAAGAACATCAGGCTGGCACAGCTCCAAAAATGGAATTTGCAAGGATTATTTAGGTCCTCTAAACTCCTCACAGTTTAGATGGGGAAGAGTTGGGACTTTAGAATGGCTTAAAGAAAAACTTGTAGTTGATTGTTTGAACTTGTTTTGCTGCCATGGATTAATACACTTGAGCTTCTGCATTCTTTGTAAAGACTCCAACGAGGTATATCTACCAAGGAAATATTAATTGCTTAAATTCTTGTTGTGGCCTTAGATATTTGAGTAATTGATTCCTTTTGTATGAATTTAACTTAGGATACAGACTGTTTGTTCAGAAATGTGGGGTCTGATGTATAGGGGATCCTCAGACTGGGGATGAAGTGCCCATGATTCCTACATTTCAGGACATGGTCTTCATCCATACAGAAAAAACTATTTTAAGAACAGCTGAAACCTGGATACTGATAAGCAAAGAATACAAAATTTTAGAATCCAGAAGTCAAAAAGGCAAGCCTTCAGCAAGTATGTCAACAAGTAGCTTCATTTTTTAAAATCCACTCAGAGCCCAAGATGAAATACAGAAAAAGTCCAACAATCAGAAACTCAATGTTTTATACTCGATTAGGATCCTATCCAGAGGAATAAGACTCCCCCCTTCAAAAAAAATTGGTATTGTATTCCTGACTTCATTCTGGGTTGGCTGTGAGAAACAAAAAAGAAGAACCTGGGGTTAGCATGAAATATAAGGGTTACGTAGCTCCTGGCTACCCAGGAGCCATCTGGCTTTTCAAGAGTGCAATGTGCCTTTCTGGGAAGGGTTTGCCTTAATTAGCTAAGAAAAAAATAAACAACTGTTGAAATGATGTAGTAGCCTCCTAATATGTAGGACGCTCAATACACTTTAAACTGAAGTGAGTTTAAAATCCAGTTTTTATCTTCAGGGAAAATTCTGTAAACTTAATCTGTGTTTCTGTTTTTCTGTTTAAATTCAGTGCAATGAGAGCCAGCTAGATAGAAATAAAGCCAATGTAGAAAATAGGATTATTCAAAGAATTGAGATTTAAGCATTGTTTTCTCAATTTCACACAGCATTAAGCAAGAGGCTGAAATTTAAGCATGTCCAGTGTTTTTCTAAAATTGTACTAGGGAAATACTTATGGGGTTTTCATTATTTATTTCTAAAATCTCTAAAATGAGTCCTGGACTGATGTCCGAGACATCACTTTCAACTCTGAGTTGCTCTGCTTCACATGGTTTCAGGAAAGTAATCTAGAGTATGTGAACTAAGGAAATACTACAATGGAATATCAGTGCTTAATGGAAAACTACATAAAAAGGACTCAAAGAAGAAAGATAGCATTATTATTTTTAGAAGATACTACCCATTTAGTATCATGATTAAACTAGTACAATTAATAATACACTTCAAGAGAGTGAAATACAGGTTCTGACACCTGTCAAATGATTTTAACAACTATTTTTAATACATGATTATACAAATGAGTTCAGTTTCTGCCACTTGTTTTTTTTATTATAGCGGGACATACTTTCTCTGTTCAAAACTGTGGAAATCTTAGAATATTTATATATCAAGCATGCATAACATTCTAAATTATGCTGTAAAATATAGAGTGATAATGCTTATTTTAATAATGTCTAATTTATTTTTTGTTTTTCCCAAGCTGCATGGCAATTTACATTAATCAAAATAAGGGTGAGTGGCTTGTACATATACTTTTGCAATGCACCTGTTCCAGAAAAAAATAAACTGTTCTACACCACAGTTCAATACGTTGAAATAAAAATTATCTTATTTTAAGTTAAAATATTTTTGGGGACAGAGCTGACTGTTCTAGCATTTCAAGACAGAAAAGTACAGGAAAAGGAATGTTTTTGAACATATACAGTATGTTGAAATCTATCATGTCTTCTGCTGAAGATGAGAAATATAAAGTAATTGAAATAATTCTTTCAAAGCCTTGACATTTGTCAACAACCTCTTATAGTCTACGCATCAGTGCCTACTGTCAGATACAATTGTTAAAAAACACTAAACTTGGGCATTATGATTGACACCTTGCCTGACCTAAGAACTCATTTAAAAGAATCAAGAATATCTCCTGAAGTTAGGAAGTGTCGTAAGTATATGTTTGTGAAATGGGATTGCAAAAGCATTATGTTAATAATAAAGAGAAATAATAGGTCATGAAGTAAAAAGACAAAAGGGAAATAAAGCTGTAAAGCTCTTACAAAGCTTTAAATCTTTATCAGTGATTTAAAAAAAAAAAAAACACAACAAAAAAAAACCAAACACAAATACCAAAAAACCTTTCACCTCCTACTTTTGCAGCTGCACCAACAATTGTGAGTCAAAAGTGCTACTTACCAGTCTCTTTAGTGAGCTGCTAGGGAAAGCCTTTATCTTTATCCAGTCATAGATCTCTGTTCTGTTCCTCAAAATTTTCAGTTGCTTATAAGTGAACGGATTTATGTTGGGTGAAGAGTACAAATTGAGACACAAAAAGCAACAATAATTTACATTTATATGCAAAATGATTCCTGTAAAGATATTTTTAAATTACAGTTTTTGCCTACTTTGTATATAGTAAATGCTAATAAATATTAAATGTTACTTTAGTATCTAGTCCTGCAATCCAGTCTGCAGAGTTGGGTTTTATATGTGTGCAAATAGTTGCTAACTTCACCTTGTTGATTTTGTTTCTTTGTTGTTATTTTTTTCTTTTTTTTTTTTTAACAGGCCATTGATCATGATACGTGTTTACATAATTAAACTATGTATAACTTTGCTTTTCTCAGCTTCAGAACAGGCTTTAAAATGTTGTTTTTCATCACTAAAATGAAAATCATTTGCCACCTTTAAGACAACCTATCTCAACCTTATGTCCTGGAGATGTTTCAGAGATAGCTAGACAAATACAGCAAATACATCTAGAAGAATGTGATTAGGATACAACTTGTAAAAAGAAGTTCTTGATTCTAACATTAGTACTAAATAACTCGTGTATATTTTGTAAACTTAAATGGCACTAAAATGGCAATTAAATAATATTTGCTCAAAACAGATGATGGCATGATATTTTATCTAGTCTTCTGGAACGCAAACCTGTAGTAGGGAACTACAAAAAAATACTAGGAAAATTTTCTAATATTCTGGTGACTCTAACACTGCTATCAGACATCTATAAAAGGGGGACATCACCATTTTCAGAATTAACTCTGAATTTGTATTGACTTCCTAAATGGTTCTTCAACGACCACATTTTTTTTTATTCAGCCCTAAGTACTGCTCAGTTATAATGGACTTCCAGCTCTACTGAAGCACAAGATTAACTTGGAAATTGTCAACTAAATTGATCAGTAAAATATGACTGCACTGGATCCCCAGTACACAAAAGTTATCAATAAACTGGAACAAGTTCACCAAAGGCCAGGATAGTGAGTTTCCTCTCAACAAGAAGAGGTACTCTGCTGGACCTCATACTTATAAACCAAGAAGGGCTCATCGGGGATGTGAAAGTTGAAGGAAGCCTTGGCTGCAGTGACCATGTGATGGTGGAGTTCAGGATCTTGAGAGAAGGAAGGAGTACAAAAGACAAGATTACAAGCCTGGACTTCAGGAGAGCAAACTTTGGCCTCTTCAGGGATCTGCTTGAAAGAGTGCCATAGGATAGTTCTCTGGATGGAAGAAGGGTCCAAGAAAGCTGGTCAATATTCAAGGATCAATGACTTTTAAGCTTCAAGTGGAAGCAGACGTAGGTAACCTGGGAGGAAAACAAAGACGTTGTCTAAGCATGTAGAGGAATGGTTAAGAAATACAAAGCCTGGAGTTAAATCTGGCAAGGGAAATCAAGGACAACAAGAAAAGGCTTCTGTAAGTATATAGGCAGACAAAGGAAGACTAGGTAAAATGTGGTCCTGCTGCTGAATGATGCAGGGGACCTGGTTACACAGGATATGGAAAAGGATGAGGTCCTGAATGGCTTCTTGGCCTCAGCCTTTACTAGTAAGACCAGTCTTCAGGAATCAAAAGCCCTGGAGACAAAGAGGGGAAGTCTGGAGCAAGGAAGATGGAACCCTGGTGGAAAAGGATAAAATCAGGGAATACTTAGGCAAACTGGTCATACATAAGTCCACAATCCCTGATGGGATGCACTCACAAGTGCTGAGGGAGCTGGCTGGTGTCAGTGCAAGGCCAACTCCTATTATCTCTGAACAATCATGACTATAGGGAGAAGTACCAAAGGACTCGAAGAAAGCAAATCTCACCCCTGTCCTCAAAAAGGCATATGAAGGACAAGAAGGTGATAAGGAGTAGTGAGCACAGATCCACCAACGGAAAGTCGTGATTTACTAACCTGTTAATCTTCTATGATGAAATGACTGGCCTGGTAAATGAAAGGAGTGAGCAGTCGATATTGTCTATTTTGATTTCAGTAAGGCTTTCAACACTTTCTCAGAAGATCATAGAAACATAGAATCATTAATGGTTTGTATTGGAAGGGACCTTTAATGATATCTGGTCCAGCTTCCCTGCCATGGACAGGGACATTATTCACTAGATCAGGTTGCTCAAAGCTCCATCCAACCTGACTTTGAATACTTCCAATGATGGGGCATCTGCAACTTCTCTAGGCAACCTGTTCCAGAGCCCCACCACTCTGAGAGTAAAGAATTTCTTCCTAATATCTAATCTAAATCTACCCTCTTTCAGTTTAAAACCATTACCCTGTGTCCTACCACTACAGGCCCTGGTAAAATATCTATTTCCATTTTTCTTATAAACCCCCTTTAAGAACTGAAAGATCACAATGAGGTCTCCCCAGAGCCTTCTCTTCTCCAGGCTGAACAACCCTAGCCCTCTCAGCCTTTCTTCATAGGAGACATGTGCCAGCTCTCTGATCATTTTCATGGCCTTCCTCTGGAGCTGCTCTAACAGTTCCATGTCTCTCTTCTGGTGGGAGCCCCAGAACTGGATGCAGTGCTACAGTGGGGTGTCACCAGAGAAGACTAGAAGTGCAGAATCACAGAGGTGAAAGAGGTGATCCTTCACCTCTGTTGAGCACTAATAAGGCCACACCTGGAGTACTGTGTCCAGTTTTTGGCTGCCCATTACAAGAGAGATATGGAGCTACTGGAGAGAGTCCAGCAAAGGGCCGCAAAGATGGTCAAGGGACTGGAGCACCTCTCATATGAGGAAAGGCTGAGAGACCCGAAACTACTAGCCTGGAATATATTTTAGATCTGATCAGAACAGAAGCAGTTCCTTTCTATAGCTGTAGAAGACAACACAGAGCAGTAGAATGACCACTTCTGTCAATATGCGCTCTACCCATGGGTTCAGGGGGAATTTCATCAATGTCTGTAATGCCTGAAGGAAGAGTGCAAAGAAGATGGAGCCAGGTTCTTTTCAGTGGTAGGCAAGACCAGAGGCAATGGCCACAAACTAAAACACAGGAGGTTCCATCTGAACATCAGGAAACACTTTTTTTTACTGACAGTGACTGAGCATTGGCACAGGATGCCCAGAGAGGTTGTATAATTTTCCTCCTTGGAGATACTCAAAAGCTGTCTAGAGATGTTGCTGAGCATCCTGCTCTAGGTGGCTCTGCTTCGGCAGGGGCATTGGACCAGATGAGCTCCCAAGGTGCCTTTTAACCTCAAGTATTCTGTGATTCTCTGATTGTCAGGGCCAGAGCACTTGCCCTGGAGGAGAAGCTGAGGGACCAGTACTGTTCAGCCTGGAGAAGAGATGGGTTTTGGGCTACCTATGAGCAACCTCCTGGTATCTATGTGGTGGTCATAAACAAGAGAGTCTCCTTATGTACATTGCAGGAATAAGCTAATAGTCATAAATTGTGACAGCAAAGGTACAAATGGGATAGAAGAACACACTTTTCCACCATGGGGACGTTCAAGAACTGGAACAAGTTGTCTATAGAAGTTGTGGATTTTCTATTCTTTTCAAGACTGGACTGGACACAGTACTAGGTCAGGTTTGAATCCTGTCCTGTTGTTTGTATATAACAACAGTGGCTAGGGCTAGTAACGGCAAGAGTCAAAATGACATAATTAGGCCAAAATTATTGTGGCAGTTTGTCCTAGTTCTGTCAATGAGTACTTGCGATACTGTTGCAGGAACTACCATTGTCACATGCACAAACTGTTGTTTTCTGATGTCTTCAGTTTGCAAGGAATGAACATGGCAAAAGTTTTTTGTCAGTAGGCTTGATGGACTGAATTTTTACTCGTGTCATTAACATTAGACATGTAAATTGCTCTAAAATGAATTACCACATTCTCCTGAAAAGTCACACTATCTTGACACATAGATCTGATCTGCAAGCCACTGTTATAACTGGAGAGAATAAGGATTATCCTTAATTTTAATTCAGTCATAAAAGCAATGTGTACCTCTTCTGCAGTAGAGAGAAATTAATGCAAAAAGGCTGCTAAGATGAGGAGGTATCAGTCTCTTAGGAAATTCACAGATGAGGTTGCAGAAACATTTAAAAAATGTATGCGATGATCATAACAGTAATGAAGTAGAAAATACTGTTTTGGAATAGTGTATTTGGAAATGTAGTTTAAAACAGGGTAATTAACATTAGGTGTTGTTTTATGATTTTTCTTCTACAGCTGCTCTGTTTAGAAAGAATATTGGAACAGATCTTTCTGACTGTTGTACTGGAGATGCTAAGCCCTTGTTCTCTCAAGAATGTTCTGTGGACATAACAGGAATATTAAAACGATTAGTTTGTTTAGGTTTCAGAAGTGTCAGAATAAGTATCAGGTACATGATAAAAATTGATAATCCTTTTTTAAACTACAGTTTTTGTGTAGACCCTGATCCTTACCCACTTATAAAGATTACTAATATATTTTGAAATGTTTTCTGCTAACGCTGGACCAATAAAACCCTGTTAAAATAAAGCATTTCTTAAACTCTTTGTACATTATACTATTTGTTTGTTAAGGATTTTATATGACTTCTTTCTCCTCAAATTTTCAGATGAGATATACGCCAAACTAAGCAATAACTCAGCTCAAAATAATTCTGCTTGACAGGGTAGTACCTTGCTTGAAGAACGTTAGATCTCACACAAGGAATAAGGTACAAAAAAATTAGAACTTTTTCTTCTGCCTTTCCTTTTACTTTTTTCCTCTGCATCCGATTGGGTTTTTTTCCTTGACCAAGCTTTTTTTTATCTAAATTTATTTAGAAATTAGCTATAAGAGACATACTCTAGTTTTCTTAAATATCACTGAAGGCAAAATGAAAAGATGCAGACACTGAAACTGATCAGGACAGAGAAGAAACATCCCTTTCCTTCCATATCATTTAGGAATGCTATCAGCGAGAACACTGAGCTAGGTCTTCAGGGCTTTTAATTTTATCTTGGAATTTTTTTGATATCAGATTTGGGTATTTTTATATGAGACTTTTGTTTTTTGACTGCTTCTATTTCAGGGAAGAGAGAAGAAAAAAAATTATACTTCTTTTATTCTTAAATAAAGACAAATAAAAATCAGCCCTGCTACTTGTCCAATGATAAACTACTTCAAATCGTTGTTTCCTTTAAGGAGTCTTAAACTTTCTATCTTTCCTACTAAACAGATTCTTATATTTTGTGATGATTCTTCCTTTCATTTCTCACTGTAGCATGCAAACCCTTTTTTTAAATTTTTTATTTTTTTATACTGGTATTGCCACAGACAATAACAGAAACATTGTTGTGTGTTATCCAAGCACAAATCTGAAGATTCAAAAAAAGGGCATTGTCCACCTCTTTATCATTATCTTTAACATTTGTTGGAAAATGTCAGGTAGTCATGATCTATCCAGGAAATTCTTTCTACCTCTATGTTAACTTCAGATCCTGTGCTATATTGTTTTTTAGGGTTATGAGATTACTTGAAACAGCTTACATTTCCTAGTGTGATGAAACTGGTTCCTTTGTGTTTATTTCGTTCAATCAACAAGAAACTTAAGTACCTAACTTTTACAACTTGATTAGTCCCCTTAAATAGGAGTATTTTTAGATTTACTGTACTGAATGAGAGTCATAGGGTACATAATAGCTGTATCTACACTATTATTTAAAGTAAAGAAGGCAAATGCCACAACATTGGTATTTTATTGTCCCTATTGTTAAATTTTAGCACAACCCCATCCATGGATTAACCTGGGTCAAACACCACTTTCCTGAAAAATGCCTGGGAACAGTTCAGGTCTTGACATAGGCAGGAACCATTAGCACTAACCAGTTCAACAAGAGCACCCCGAGTTTGAAGGGCAATAAAGCATAGCTATATGACCTGTACTGTGTCACTCACACTCAGAAGCAGAGAATGTATTTAGTAGTATATATATGACAACTGTTAATTTACGGAAGAATTAAAAGATGAATGTCTAATATTAAATGCCATGCTGTGTGTCAATACAATATTGTTTCATGTTAAAAGCTATATTGATTTTTACTTCGGTAAACTAAACACAGCGTTGGTTACTTGTAATTTTACAATTGGCTATTTATTTTTTTTAAAAGGAAAATAAGAATAATTTAAATGAAGACAAAGTATTTATTATGTGTCATTAATATCCATTTTCTATTTTAAATGTTTCATTTTGATGCTGCTTATCATTAATGATAGATTTATTTTTATGATTTTTTCTGAGGTTTTTATTTATGCTACAAGCTATATCTTGAATTTTAGATATGTTTATGGGTCTCCACCAATAAAGTGACTAAGCATGTCACTTTGCAAAGATTTATAATGCATCCACAAAAAATTTACTTTGGGGCAAATTTTCCCATAAAATAATTTATTTTGACAATAAGTTCTATTTATATAATTTAATATAGTTCTTTTAGGAGTCATATTCAAAAACAAGAGGAAATGAGGGATATGATAAAACATTTCAATTTTACTAAAAGAGGACTTAAGTGCTTTTTGTGTGAGAAAGCACTTTCAATTAAAGAAAGCAATTTTGCAGTATTTTTAGTTTTTTCTACCTGACGTTTCCTGAAAAATATTTAGTTCAATATTTGCATTCTCTCAATAGCTTAGATTTAAAGGTTGGACCAGATGATCCTTGAGGTCCCTTTCAACCTTATATTCTATGATTTTATGATTTAAATAACTTTTTCTCCCCAGGTTCATAACTCCTCTTCTACTGGTTATCTATATCACAAAGCTAGCTCAGTTAGACAGGAAAGAGAATCACTTCCAATGAACTCTCAAAACAATTATCTGACACTCAGATCTAGTCTAATGACCACTTCTAGGGGGTTCATATGTGATCCTTGACAGAGAAAATGATTAATCAGTAAGGACTGAAGAAGTGATCACTTCTCTTCTAGTAGTTTTAGGAATTTTTTCAAGCAAAATCAGGTCTGACACAGTAGAGACTACAGTAATTATATACAGATTATCAGACTGTCTGTGTTCATAATTTAGGATATATTGGGTAAATTCAGTGAGAAACCTTGGGAGGGATTTACACTACATGGTAAAAACTTTTGCAAAATATAAATTCTATATGAGCAATGCATGAAGTCAATCACCTATAGGGCGGCATCCAACATAACTTGAGATGCTCTTCACTAGTAAAGATATTTCTATAAGGTTTCAGATATGACTCAGAACCAAAGGTAGATCCAGACCCTTTGGAAGGGAAGATGAAGACCAAGAGGTAATTCTCAGGAAATCAAAAATAGCATAAGACATCTATGCCTTGGGAAATTAAATAAGCCTTAAAAATAAGATTTTACTCACAGAGTGAAGCATTGAAAAAGGATGTGTGAGCTAGGTTTGTTCAGCTCCTATTAGTCACTGGTATTTAATCAGAACAGTCAGTGGGATCACACAGCTCTCCCTAAACCAAAACCATGTATTCAATCTACTAACCAGCTTCCTAGACTGTTGACTGTACTGAAACAATATGTCTTGGCTATAATAAGAGGTTAAATGAATAACTTACATGCAGACACCATCATTGTATGTGTTCTGTATATTTAATCTATATTCTTTATAGATTCTGGGCTATAGATGTTTTACTCTATGATCTGAATCCTGCCATATGTGTCACTTGAACAGAGAATGGACAATGACAGATCAGGAGTCGTAACTTTGCCACTTTGTGTAAGGAAGCTTTGTCGGACACCAGATGTGCTTACTCTTATTAGGTATTGTCATTTCTAAGTTCATGCATCTTTTGTTGAGGGCAAACTTTGGCGCTTCAGGGACCTGCTTGGTAGAGTACAGTGAGAAAAAGCCCTGGAGGGAAGAGGAAAAAATTAGGAAGAAATTCTTTGCTGTGAGGGTGGTGAGAAACTGGAACAGGTTGCCCAGAGAAGTTGTGGATGCCCCATCCCTGGAAATGTCCATTGCCAGGTTGGATGGTGGATAGCACAGTCATTATGAAAAAGAGTGATATCATTGTGAGTGCACTAAGGGTTTGTCAATGACTTGGAAATCAAAAAGAGATTACAAGAGTGGAAAAATGGTCACTTTATGAAGGATTAGTAAGAAGAAATAGATCAAGTAAGTAAAGATGTAGCTTGAAAGAGTAATATTCAAAATGAGGTATATTAGTAAAACCGAGCTAACAAGTTAACAAGTTCTGTATATAAGTAAACAGACAAGAAGAGTACAAATACAGTACAGAAGAGGAAAGGGAAAAAGGTAATAGACATGGAAATGTCTTCAACAGCTTGTTACATTTTTTTGCTTCAGTCATCACCAAAAAAAAAAGGTTTAGTTTAATCACATACTGCATACAAATAATTTTGACAAGGATATAAGAATGTAGGCCAGAAGAAAGAAAGAACAAGCAATAAAAGTTTTCTGTTATCTTAAGTACAGCAAAGCATAAGGAAATTGACCCTAAAGCAACAGAACTAGTCAAAAGGACATTTGAAGTAATGTTTGTTACTTTATAGAATTTATATAAAAAGAGTATGTATACCCTAAGGACTAAAGGAAAGGAGGATTGAAGGAATGAAATATCTGTCAGCCTAATTTTTATCTGGGAAACAACTTTGCAATATACTATTCAACAATCAATTTCCAAGTATGTAGCATTAGAAAAAGGATAGATTTTTCAAAAAATATGAAATTAATACAGCTTCACCTAACTATTTTAATGTGTAGGGGGAACCGTGTATGTGATATAGCTTTTTATTTTCCATATCTGTCACTGTCACACATGTCATCTCATACTGAAACTTAAGAAACATGGTTTAAATATAATCACAATATGATAATGTGTAAGTGGTTGGGGAGAAAATACGCATTTTAAGTATGTATCAGTGATCACAGACAAATTGGGAAGGCATTTTTGTTAGGTATTGCAAAGGTCTTTCTTCACTGTAGGGATTGATATTTCACATCTCATTTCAGTCTACATTTCCAGTAACCTGTGTATTTCAGGTATTTTTATCATATATACCAAAAGGGTAAATGGATTGATTAATCAATCTGACTTTGGATGCTGAGCACCTTATTGACATTATTCTGCTGGATGTTCCTTCAAATCATATGAAAAAAGATACTTCATATTTCATTGTAGCTGTCAGCTGCTACCTATTAATTAAAATAAATATATTTCATAGTATTTGTAAGTTAGCAGTGACTTAAAAGATCCAAGTTCTGGGAGATAAATAAAACAGAAAAAAAGCTTTTTTTAATTAAAATAAAATTAAGACAATACACATTAAAATATTCATAAAAGAGGAAAACAATTGAATGCTTATTCTCAATATCACATCTAAGATATGCACATACATTTTTCTTTTATCTTTTCTCTCTAAATAGTTTAACCAACATTTTGAAGCTGAAAACTGGTAGAACAGCTGTGATGCATTCATTTACCATAACAGCAATGCCTGGCACTCAGTCTCAAACACTGTTATTTTAGGTAGACTGGGATATAACTAAACGTAGTCTTGTTTCAGAAATGGCATACAAATAACTTCAGATAACCTTTTAGAGACAGTATTATGCTTGTTTCTTCAGAAGTCTTTTTGGAAGTAATTTTCTATCAGCTCATTTTCCAATAAACCTAAGTAACATACAGTACCATTTTCATATGTATTTTTGAAGTAAGGGATAGAGCAGAGGGAAGGGGGGGGAAGGGAAGGGAAGGGAAGACTAACTATTGCATGCAACAGTGGATTATGCACAAATGTATTCCTGAAATATGATCTTCCATCAAGAACCTTTATCTGAATTACATTAAAAATACAGTTTTTATGCTCTAAAAAAGGTTTTCAATTAAGTAACTGGAATTAAAGCCAAGGGGTTTGTAAAGTGTAGGTATTGTTGCATTACAAAACATAACCAGTTTGCCTGAAAATAAATTATTGCATTAAAATTTTAACTAGTTCTCAAGGTTGGAGTGCCAGATTACATACTCTGCACAATTTAATGTGGGCTACAAAATAATACTTAAGACATTGATGTTGGTGTATTTAAGTCTGTACAATACAGTTACAATGCAATCAAAAAGGTACCAGTACCATGAGTCATTTAGAAAAACGATCCTATTGCAAGTGGCAAATATAAGCTGACATGTAAACTCTGGTACTTGCTCCTTTCTCTGGTGCCTGTTCACCCTTCAAAAGCTTTGTTATTTCAAGTAGCCACAACCCCACCTCACCAGGAGGAGTATGAGGCTGATGCTTGGTGTTTCTTCCTCTTTTTACTGAGTGGGGTGTGGCACTGATGTTGGGGGTTGGATATGCTTGAGTCATTTCTTAAAAATATTTTCTAATAGAGTTTATTTACATCCTCTTTTGTTCTCTCATCCATAAGCTCCATGTTGCATCCAAGTTTTATTCTACATGGTGTTTTACAGATGTATGCTTGAGATTTCTTCTCTGTTTTCTTTTTTAACCCTGAAACAGATTTCACCCAGCTGCCAAGGTTGTGTTCCTCTAGTGGTCAGTAATTAATCATTAGTGATTTGTGTTTATAACCTTTGACCTTGGCTATTGTCCCATGCTTGCACTTTCAAGGCTATTGCTGTCAGCTTGTGCTTGCTTTTTATGAGTCCCTGATACAATCCCATATTTCTTCAGTAGCCTTTAAACTGTGGTTTTGTTAGCACAATGCAGTCACTCATGAGTACAGCTCTAAGGTCACTGAAAGTCCACTGTACAAAATACGGTCCATGAGAAGATACACATGCATTTAAACATGCACAGACAGACAGACAGTACTCTGGTAACCACTTGCAACTAATTTTTTACTAATGAGTACAAGACCATTAATTCACTATCATAATTTCTATATCAATTTTCAACAAAATGGATTCTTTAACACTTCATATCTTGTTATTGTTGCAACATTTCCTCATCTTTTTTCATATGAACAATAAAAAAGCATTTGTTTCTCCATTTGTACAAAGGAAAAGTCAAATGTTAGGATACTTTTTCTCTTCTTCTTTTGGGTTTTTTGTTTCTCAGGTTCATTACCAGTTACCAGTTTAACACATCACAAGCTATTTACATCTGCTTTAAACTCTTTATTGGACCTTGCAGAATTTCTTTTAGTGTGTGTACCTTGCATCATACTGAAATTAACATGGTTTTTGGGGGTTGTTTTCGTTTTTTTTAACATGATATCACAAGATTTCTGAAGTCTTATTTCTAAGTACTTTTTTTGATGATTCATCTCTTCCTGTGAGCATCAGCACTACTAAAGAAGGAAAAGAGTTTCATAAGTTTCTTGAGACATGAGACAGATGTTAAAAATGGGACAACTTGTCCTCATTCCCTTTCCTGAATGAGTATAGGTGGAAAGAGGAAGCTGACATATTCTTACAGTGCTTCACGTTGCTAAATTAGCTTCTGTTATGGCCACATTATTCAACCACAGTATGCTTCATAACCGGAAGATAATTCCAGAAAAGAGAGGGAAAAGAAACCATAATTTACTTTTATTTACAGCTGTGGCTTACTTTAAACTTTGTCTGTGGTTGAAAAAACCTTCTAATAGAATAACAGACAGAATAGCAGTGGATTGTTTGCCTGAATTTCCCAGAAGAAGCCTCTGTAATTACACTTACAGATACACTTTTAGATCTTTGGGAGGGAGAGGAAGGAGCTATCTGAAAGTAAAACAAACCTGTAAACCAGTTTTAACCTCATAAATTAAATTTCTAATTTTGGCTTTGTAACATCAAAGATTAGCTTCCCACTGGTAACCAGTTCTTTGCATTCCTTATTTAGGTGTTAATCAGTCTCTATTGTCAGTGAAGAAAACTAAACGCTTCTGAAGGCCTCCTCAGGGTGTTAAAGAGAATCTTTCCCTTTCTGTCCTCCAAATATAATTTTTAATGATTCTGCATGATTTAATTCATGATAGGCAACTAATAGAAAATCAGAAACCAGAAGGATGATTAAAACAAGTCCTTCGCATGTGACTTTGCAGTATACATTTCTTTCTACATGGAGTTTAAAACACTGAACTGCCTTTTGAAGGGAGGACGTTTAGCAACAGAGATAAAAAACAGGCTTCTGTAAAACAATAGCTCACTGAAACTCAAGACACCTAGCATGTCCCTAGGAAAAAAAAAAAAGTTTAAAAAAAAAAAAATCCTCAAAATCACATCTACCAGCAGAGAGCCCAGGCAGTACTTTTTTGAAACTGGGTCACTGTGAAGTCAAGAACACACCTGAGTTCAGAAGGCGGTATTACTGAAAGAAGCCTAGGTTTTCCAATGGGTTCAACACATAACTAAGAATATGTAGACCTGAAGTATCTTTGCTACTCTCAATTTTTTTTGCAATTTACACTTTACATTCTTTGGACTAAAAAAAAAGCCCAAAGAAGTGTATAGGAATTAAATCTGTTTTGTCATCTAAATGTTCTAATGACAAAATTCCACAAATTAAGAACATTAGAATTTAGGTATCTAAATCCCAACTCACATATTTCAATATTCCTGTAAATGCTCTTTATGTTAATCTACCTTTATATGGATTTTTTGCTTGCACATCTCTATCCATCTCCTGCATATCTAAGTCAGTATATTAGAGCGTGACGATAATTTCAGACAGTCATCACTGAAAGATCACAGGCCATGGAAGTCAGTCCATGACCTTTATCAAGTCTTCCTATCCTAAAGGTGTGATTTGACATGTCTTTTAAACCCATCTAAATCAGGATACAACAGAATGTCATACAGTCACTGGTTTGTAGACTCCTTGAAATCATACTGGATCTTGAAATTGCTATCAACAGATGACTGCAAAACAGTTCCCTCTCATACAGCTAAGAATCCCTCAAGATTCTTTTGCATACCTTTTACCTATTGAAAATGACATTAATTAGATTGTATAAAGGATGATACTGAGAAGGAGGAACTCCTTACTAACTTCTAAAGAAAACAGAAAACCCATGGATAGAGAAGCAGGACTTAGAATCTGTCTTCTTTCAGTAGAGGAAAAGTTTTCTGGAGGCTTAGGTGATTTGCTGCATTTCAGATAATGAGCTCTAGTTAAAGAATACTTAGTTGGTAGTATGGTGTAATACTGACAATAAGTAAATCATATCTAATTTATTTCTCCAGAAGCATTAACTATATAGCAAAATTAATGGTTCTTCTTTCTTTAGAGCCACTAAAATGCCATCTCTTAAGTAAATCATAATGGAATAAGGGAGGAAAGTTACTCTTTCTCTGAATGCAGGGTGAAAATTAGAAGGGCCAAAGCTCAAGCAGAACTCGTCTTGGCCACCAGGGTTAAAGATAACAAAAAGAGGTTCTTTCAGTATATCAATAGAAAAAGGAATACTAGGGAAAATGTAGGCCCACTAACGAATGAAATGGATGCCCTAGTGGTGGAAGACACAGAGAAGGCAGAGCTACTGAATGCCTTCTTTACTTCAGTCTTCACTACTAAAGCTAAGTTAAGCCAAACTTAACTAACATGAATCACAGGCCCTGGAGGCAAGGGGGAAGGTCTGGAGAGAGGAAGAGTTTTCCCCAGTAAAGAAAGATCAGGTTAGAGACCACTTGGACAATCTGGACATCCACAAGTCCATGGGACCTGACGAGATGCACCCGCGAGTGCTGAGAGAGCTGGCAGATGTTATTGCTTGGCCACTCTCCATCATCTTTGAAAGGTCATGNTGGACTAGACGAGGGGACAGTGAGGTGGATTGAGAGCTGGCTGTGTGACAGGACTCAGAGGGTTGTGATTAATGGAGCAGGGTCGAGCTGGAGGCCTGTAACCAGTGGTGTCACCCAGAGGTCAATACTTGGACCAGTATTGTTTAACGTATTCATCAGCGACCTGGACAAGGGACAGAGTGTATCCTTGGCAAGTTTGCTGATGATACCAAACTGGGTGGGGTGGCTGACACCCCAGAGGACCGTGCTGCCATCCGGCGTGACCTAGACAGGCTGGAGAGCTGGGTAGAGAAGAACCTAATGAGGTTCAACAAGGACAAGGGTAGGGTCCTGCACCTGGGGAGGAAGAATGTCAGGCACCAGTATAGGTTAGGGGTGGACCTGCTGGAAAGCAGCTCTGAAGAAAAGAATCTGGGGGTCTTGGTAGACAGTAAATTATCCATGAGCCAGCAATGTGCCCTTGTCGCCAAGAAGGCCAATGGAATTCTGGGCTGCATAGGGAAGAGTGTGGCCAGCAGGTCAAGGGAGGTTATTCTCCCCCTCTACTCTGCACTGATGCGGCAGGAACTTAATGCAGGATGTTTACCTGAAACTACCTCATATGGGAAATGCAGTGAAGTTTTTGAAAAATTAGATGGCATATATTCTTGGTTAGCCAACAGCATTCTTTCCCTTTCAGTTAAGTCTGTCTGATAAATATGCTACCAGGCAGCATGTATGAGGGTAAACTATTATGTTAATGTGTGACACTATTTTGTATGCTTTAGCACATTTCATGAGCCACTGTTTAGATTCTGAGCTTCCATGAAGAAAAAATCATGTAACCTTTAGTACAAATTTAGCACCAGAATAGAAATATTAGGTTGTAGATATTCCTGAGGTTTACATTAAATACATAAATGAATTGTTTCCTTACTTTTGTGTGCCTGAGAATTATAGTTAGATTAATTTCAAATCCAAGGAAAGGTAATAACAACGACAAATCAGTAGCTGGCTTTTTTGCTACTTCTGAGTGACATCACTTCCTTTTAAATAGCTGTAAACTAGAAGTATCATCTAATATTAAAGGTATCGTTTGTCACAGGTATCTATCATCTGATTCAACTACATATTAGGCTGATTTGATTTCAAACAATTTATATTTAATTTCTCTCCAGATGCAATAAAAATGAAGATCCATGACTTTCTAAATAATGTCAATAGATTCTTCTTACAGTAATAATAAAAAACTCAGACAAATACAATGTCTAAGACATGTTTTATAATTTCTTGTGTTGTCATTCTTATGAAAGAACTTCGGATGTAAAAAAATCCATAAAACTATCGGCAATAAAAATACACACTGTTTTATCTAAATTGTATTAAAAACAGCCAAAAAAGATAAAATGGTTGTAAGCATAAAAATATCACACATTCTGTAATCTTCAGATCATTTTTTTGTTATCCAAGCATTTTAAAAAAGAGATACCTTTGAGTAAAGTATATGACAGTTTAAATATAAGTTTCTTGAGTTTAAGGGTCAAAAATGCCTATCTTCCTGTAACCTCTATCTCTTTGTATTCAGTTGAAAATAATTGTAGAGGTAAGACCAAAGCAAATGCATTTCCACCCAGTGTAAATAGATATTTTACCATGTAACTCTGTTTTTCCATCTTTTTTATTTATTTATTTATTTTTCCAGGTCAGTCTGAAAAATGAATGCATAGAAAAATATGTTGCAGAAATATTGCACTGCCTAAGCCAGCAAAAAATCCTTGTGCGTAGATGAGAATATTGTCTGAACATTTCATTCAACAAAGAATCCCTTGTTATTATATCTTACATTCAGGAAGATGTGTGAAATTAGTAATGATTTTACCTTTTAGGTCTCCATTTCAAATGCCAGCAAATTTTCATGCTAGAAGTAGCACAGACCTCCAATTGAAGCCATCAGATGTTACAACAATGAGAAATGGCAAATAATAATTATAAATTCATAGTACATATATATTACATCGCCACTAGCATTTGACAGAATCCATTTACGTATCCAGCTTTCAAACCTTAAAAGCACACAGCAATGTCTATGAGGAATCATTTCTTCTTCTTGAGATAACAGAAATAATCTTGTGTAAAAGTTTTAGCCTGTGGGAGTAGTTGTAGGATAAGACACGGAATGAGGAATTGATCTGTGTAATAATATTCTCTAGGAAACGAATAGATTTTCTCTTTCAAAACAATGTGATTCAGCTCCCCTTGCATGGTTTCATACAGTAGGGCATTTGCACCTCTAGACAGGAAACTGCAGTCATAAATCTTGAATAATTCCAGCTTTAGATGTGTTTCAAAGAGTTTTGTAGCAGAGTTAGTCAGTTTTCTGAATAGTGGTGTTATGGGACCGATGCACAAACCTCTTCCCTCAAAGGACCCAGTGTACTTAAACCCTCTCTCACCCAAAAGATGATGTACCATTTTGCAAAACTAATAATATAGGTTCACCATTTCTGTGAGCATTTTCAGTACTAGGCCAATGGTCTATTAGTGGTACACTGTTAGAAATACACGGCAACTCAAATTTTGTTAACAAATTGTCACCTATTTCCATAGAAACAGTTCTCTCTTTCCCATTCTGTGCTTATATATGAAAAACAAAACAGGAAAAAAAATTACTGTTAACTGTAGAAAACAAACAGAATAGTCTGGGCATTGCCATTTTTTCCATGCAAGGTAAGAATTGCTGAACATAATTTCAAGGAAGATCAGTGATCCCTCATCCCCTGTCACCAGCCCCAGCAGTGGCAAGGCAGCTGTCTCTGAGGGAGACAGCGCAGCTTTGGCTGGTTGGAGCTAGTTGCTCCCTCCTGCTGCCTACCCCTGTGGGAATCCCTGGAAGGCAGCAAGTGGGGGGCAGGGAATGCAAACCCAGACATTCAAGTGGGACCCCCAGGCTAAGGAGAAAGTGAGGACCAGTGGCAACATCAGCATCATGCTCCTCCGAGCAGAGGACAAGAATTCCACCCCAAACCCCTCCAGGCAGGAGGACCTGTATTACTGAAATTTACTGTGCGACTCCAGCCCAGGAATGAATATTTCTGTAATTCGACTAATAATTTGGACTATTGTACTGTTAAAACATGGATTGGACTAACAGTAGATTCTCAGCTCCATCTATGAGGTGTGCTTCATTTTTGCCTGTAGCAAGACTTTCTGTGTAACAAACCCAATGACATCAATGATTTGGGAACAGAAGACTGGGCACTAGTGAGAGACTATACTTCACCATAGCAGTTGTTCTTTCTCCTTTCTAAATACCTCCACAGTTAATCATCCACAAGCCAGTGAAGTTGAGAATGATTTGTGTTAGGGACATTAGGACTGTTGCCGTCTTCTCCAGTTGGTCCAGCCTTTCATCCCAACTCTCCCAACCTGTCTTTGTAGGAGAGATGTTCCAGCCCTCTGATCACCTTCACGTCCCACCTCTGGACCCGCTCCAACAGGTCCATGTCCTTGTGCTGAGGACTCCAGAGCTGGATACAGTACTCCAGGTGGGGTCTCACGAGAGCAGAGCAGAGAGGGAGAATCACCTCTCTCAATCTGCTGTCCACGCTTCTTTTGATGTGACCCAGGTTGCAATTGGTCTTCTGGGCTGTGAGTGCACATTTCTGACTCATGTCCAGCTTTTAATACACCAGTACCCCCAAGTCCTTTTCCACAGGGCTGCTCTCTATCCCTTCATCCCCCAGCCTGTACTGATAACGAGGATTGTCCTGATCCACATGCAGGACCTTTCACTTGGCCTTGTTGAACTTCATGAGGTTTGCATGGGCCAATCTCTCTAGCTTGTCCAGGTACCTCTGGATGACATCCCATCCCTCTGGCATGTCAACCACAACATTCAGCTTGCTGTGCTGTAAAAAATTAGGCCTTGGCATTGTATTGGGTTTGTGGCGTGGGGAGAAATGGTAAGTAGGACTATGCAAATAGAAAGAAGGAGCAACTATGAATTCTGACTAGAAATGTTTCCTGGGTAACACTTCTGAAGCTGATTCACACTCAGTGTCCTACAGCTTCATCATTTTCTATGAGAAAATGAGATTGCAGGAAACAAGACTCAGCCTACCATATGTTCATGTTTGCCAAGTTATTTCTTCTTTCTACAAATAAATTTTGTTCCAGTGGAACTTGAGGACTTCTGACATGTTGTTCAGTATTTGCAGTTTTGACAAGGCCACAGGACAATCAGAAATGTCAAATATTTTATAGTACAGAGATCACTGGCACAATATACATGAAATGTATCTAATAAGTTGGGTGTAAATCAGACCTGCTTCTGATGCCAACAATCTGTATAAATTGAATAAATCCAGCATGTCCTGAATATGTCAAACACACTATGTACAGAGCAACAGAGCAGGACATGCAGAGGGGTGTGTCAATGTTTTTTTGGATTAATCCAGCTCATAAAAGATGTGCGACACAGAATACAAACATACTTAGGTAGGTACATGAGACAGATTGATGACTGTATTTGCCTTCGTATTCAGTACTCTACCTAGAGATATTAGGCTTCTAACAAGTGAGATAGCCTCAGCAGCTGAGACAAGAAAATTGCAAAACTTTTAAGCTTTTTTTCATAAATAAGTGAAAAAAACCCACTTATTCTGTTTTTTCCTGATGATATTAATTTTGTTTATGGCTACTTATATAGTTATGTGTATTCAAGGAAGCCTTCTTTAGAAGAGAAAGCTTCATTCCTGGAAATATTTATTTGGAGATGTCTCAAGAATTTACTGCTTTTAGAAACAAATCTCCGATGGATTGTCATTATGTTTTTCCTTGTAAGCAAAGGAAGCAACAACAATTGTAGTTACACGCATACATTGAGCAGTGTAGTCTATCGCAACCCTCTAAATTTACATAAATAACTACCCAGATGCCACCAACTGAAGAATTGCTTATAATCTATTTCAGAAACTTCAAAAAACTTAAGTAGAGAAATGCAAAAAGTGAAGCATGGTCCTAGAACGCACTTTGCACTTCCTGGCATCCACTGGCTAGTCTAATTATCATGAACCTTAAGCTTAAAATCTTTTAACAGCAGGTACTAGAAGATTGCTCTCTCTAGCTCTACTATTTTCAGAAAAGATGGATGTTTCTTGGAAATTGTCTGAATCAAAGCAAAGCCAAAACAAACTAGCAGAATAATAAGTACATTTTAAAAGTCCAGCCTCAGAAAAAAATAGGTTATTTCAGAAAAAGAGAGCCTGTTAATCGTCACCCAGTGGTTTCCCCTAATATGACAAGGACTTTGTACAATTTACTGGCAAGAAGCCCAAGCTCGATGGAGTGCACAGCTAAATGCTACATTGACTGTTTCACCTTAAACAAAATGATATTTTCAAAATGAAATAAATACTTCATGTTTACTCTGTAAATGTAAAATACTTGCATTTTTCTTAATTACAAAAAAAAGCTAAAATTACTCTCTTTAGCAGTGAAAAGATTATTTCTATTTGTATCATATAACAGATTTGCACATCCCTGACTTTGTCTAAACCAGAGATGGAATAGACACATTTTAATAGAATCATATGTTTTATGGAAAAATCTAATCTGATTCCTAAATTGATTGTTTAACACTGATTCCCGTTAGCTCAATTCTCTAGTGGAGCTGTTCTTCCTTTCTGGGGTAACATTGTTTATTTCAGATTGTTTCTCCTCCTCTAGGACTCAAATGAAAAGTCTTTGTTACCACCCTGCCTGGCTCCTGCCCTCAAGACCTCTTTGTTATTACACAGATCTTTTGTATCTTTAACTTTCTGTTCAGGAAATATATACAGCTTTCATAGCTTGCTTGTATTTAAAGTTAAGATTTTCAAAGCTACTAAGAAGATATTTTTCCTGAACATGATAGTTTGTTTCTCAGTGTAGAGCTTTTTTACTCTCATAACATTTGCTTTTATATTGTAAGAATAACTGAAAGGCAGTTGGCATGTTACCAAACACTTCCATCAGTTTCATCTTCATCTCCATTTAAAAACTAATTCTTCAATTAAAAAAAAAAGTTACTGAAGAAGTACTGGCAAAATATATATTTGGATGGTAATCTCCACATTTAACATCACTTCTCCAAAACACAGGTATCTAGACATGAAGGCTCTCTATACTTATGGGTATAGAGATACACAAGATGATTAACAATTCTGAACCTCCTTGGGAAAGAAAGCCCTGTACTTCCTCATGGGAAGAAATTCAGAAGACTTGCTTTGTCAAGATGCCCAAGTATGACTAAGTTTCAGATGATTAAAACTAAATAAAGTTTCTGCCCCCCATTTTTGTCAAGTGGAAATGATTTGCATGCTTTACAGGATAGAATTTAGTCCTTTGCTTTGAAAGTTTAATTTTGCAGATCACACAGTGGCCTGCCCACAGAAGGATTAAATGAGTAGCTTCAAATTAATGATCTTTTCCAATAATTATATTTTTTTTTATGGAGTATTCACAGTAATCAGCGAAAAATAATGTCAATTCTGTTTTATATTTTTCTTAGCTATAATTAATGGATATTATGAAGAAGAAGCTGGAGCCATCTCCTTTTGAAAGTCTATTTAAGGGAGAGATAAAGGAAAGGACAGTGTGCTAGAGGGTATTTTATGGAACACTTGTTCCCAGGAGCATCTTAATAGATTAGGAGAGTTAGAATTGATATTTCCGTAAAGGCTATAAAGCCCTCTTTTTGCCTATTTTGACGATAGAACTGAACATATGGGGACTTGTTCCATAGCATTCCAGAAGGTTGTCCTAACTCAGAAGAACCATCTGGAGACTTCATCTTTAAACAGTTTCTGACTGCCAGACCATTACTACATACTTTTTTCCCCAGGAATTAATATAAGAAAGATGATTTGTACAAAAGGGGAGCACTGGAGTTTCCCATAAGATGTGTCACCGTGGAGAACTAGAAATTCAGGCTGTAAAATTTGAATGCACTTCTAGCTGCAATGTATAATTGTTTTCATGAGGGGGTTTGGGAGAATTTGGAACTAATTTGGGATTTATCACTGTTGCTCTTCAGCGTTCCACATGCCAAAGGAAAGTGTCAGAAAAAAATATCAGAACTCATATCAAAGTATGATAAATATTTTCTTTCCCATTTCACTATGCATTCATGATTCTTTTCAAACAGGCAGATGACTCTACAGATTCAGAATATCTTAGTGTTATCATGTCATATCCTTCACCTCCTGAAAGACTATTCAAAGAATAGTCTCTCAGTCGTTAGTAGGGTTTTGGATGTTATTCCCTCTCTGAGGCTGAATTTTCTCTTTTCTCAGTGTTTTATACTGTTCAAAGGTCACTTGGACAATGTTTATGGTGGACAGTTTAGCTCTATTTGCTTTTCAGGTACAAAATAAATGAAAATATTAATTTGTGTCACATTATAAAGGATATGTGTAATTGTCTTACAGTAAATTAATTATGAGGGCTTACTTCTTTGTCCTTTCTTTAATCTTTAATGCATCCCATTATCACTTATCTCTGCACTTTGTTGTATCCCCAAATAAAATAATATCCAAGGGAGTCTTCACAAAACATGCTTTTAATCTTGCCTAGTTCCTGTTTTCCTGCTCTTCGATATAGTTAGCAAATTGTTGATAGTAGACATGAAAAAAATCTGTAAGCATGTTTCAAAATAACTTTTATGCTATGTTTCAGTAAAACTGGTGTCCAGTAAACAATTTGTTTCAATGCTAAGTACAGAACCTCAAGTCTCAAAGACATTACAGAGGAAGAGATTAGAAGGGCTTTTTAGCTAGCAATTAGTGGTGTAGACAGATGGTAATGTTAAAATGTTAAATGTAATGTTAAAACCATTAAATTGTCCATGTTGAAAGAAGAGAAGAAAGAAGAGGAAGAGGAGGAATAGAGGGAGGAAGGGCAAAGGAAGAGAGAGTAGAGAGGAAGGGAGGGAGATAGAAAAGGGAGGGAGATAGAAAAGGAAGGAAGGGAGGAAAGCAAGGATCACATGAGCATTTCTTGTTTTAATTGTTCAATTGCTGCTCAGAAATCCCTAATTCCATAGATTTTCATCCTCAAATTTACTGCAGAATATTGGAATCTGCTGCTGTTATTTGTCAACACAAGACTGAAGAACTTCTTTGCATTTGCTTGGTGCCTCTGTAGGAAGATTGGGAGTCCTAGCCAAAGTTCTTCTAATGCCCTACTTTTTCTCATTTAGCAATTCCCTTATAGGCCCAAAATTATTCTATTAATGTGATAGGATATATGATAAAAGGTTCATCTCCATAAACATGAAGAAACACAGAGGAAAAATGGCAAGCAGGGAAACCCTAATAACCTAATCAGAGAAACAAGAACCCAGATTCTGCTCCTCCAGGATGGTCAGCCTCATGGACCAGGAATGACAGCCATTACCAAGAGTAAATGGAAGAGGTTCTCTAGATGACCTTGCAAACTGAGAAGGGTTACTGGCTGGTGGGTATGGGACACATTATGAGGTGCAGGGGAAGTCTATTTTGAGATTGTACAGAATATATGGGATGTTTAGAGGAAGAATCAAAGGAAGGGAAAAGGAGGGATCAAAGTTTTTTGGGACAGATCAACCATGGGAAAATTGATGGATAAATGGTTAAAAGGGTTATGTGCAAACAGGCTGCTGGTCAGTTCATTTGTCTGACCGTGGTCTGCACCTGATGACCCGTTTGTCATATCAAGCTCCACTTCTGTTTTCCTGAGTGAGATCTTCTTTTACATACTCTGTGTATCTGTGTGTGTGTGTCTGGAAGTTTATATGCCAGCAGATGGACTGGGACTACAGGTCAGAAGGAAGCATGTGTTTCTCTTAGCAGCAACTGGAGCAAGGAAGGGTATATACACTGGTGTGTGATCACTAGCAAATACCAAACTGCACTAACGATCAAGCTGGATAAGATACTTGGAGCCATAAGTCTGGGCCTGACCAGAAAATGGAAAGATGAGAGGGTCTCCAAATTGGCTACTGGAGGGACCAGGAGGTCCAAGTGAACTACTAGACAGGCTGTTGCGTCAACTGAAAAACACATTTGCATATGTGTGTGCACACATGAGGCAATTAGAGACAAGAAGATCCAAGGTCCTGCTACTGGGTAGGCAGACTGTCTGATTAAGGAAAGTTATTGGAGGGATCCTCTGTGTGTGTGTGTGTGTGTGTGTGTGTGTGTGTATGTGTGTGTGCACATGCAAGTTGACTTTTTTTCTAGGAGCTCAAGTGGACTGCAGGCCTCAGTGACTCACATGCCAAGATGCCAGCAACTGGGGAGAAAAAGGATACAAAGACAGGACTAAATTTGTAAGTCCAGTTATCAAAGGGATCCACTAACAAGCCTTCATCCTGAACTGTCATAGAGGACAATGGAACACGGCTGTTGGTACTGTGTTTGCATAAGTGCTATGTTTCCTCACTGTGTTAATTTGTGTGTCTGGCTGTACTTATAGTGTAGATGTGCATAGTACAGATGTGTTTGTGCCTACTGAGAACATGTGCTCAGCCTCTCTACTGGTGGGACTCAGGAACAAGGATCTGAAAAAGCCTTGCCTCTACCCAGTGACCAGGTTCAGCAATGCCTAAGTAGTCTACTCTCAATTTCATCCTGAATGTCTATGTCTGCTTAATTATGTCATTATTATGTTTTTAATTTTACCATAACAGCTTCATAGTCTATGCCTCGCAGAAGTGCAGAATTAGAAAAAATGAAAACGAAGTTGTATTTTCAATGACTTAAAAATACAGAAGATGTTTTCTGATTTTCTATATATTGAAACAACTCCACAGCTTCTTTTTATAGATTTTCCTTAAGATCAACTTTATGTAGAATTCTATATAATAATTGTAGAAACAGTACTGAAATAGAATTCTGTACAAAACTCCAAGGACAAAAAAGAGATTGTGCCTTTTGTAGTAGGATATGTACTTTTAAGTATGCTTCAGCAAAGTGAAAATAAATTAGTATCCAAGTGTTGAGTATTTAAAGGATCAAAAACTAAAATGAGGACAAGAGTTTAAAAATATGGACAGCAAAAAAAAAATTAATAATTAACACTGATTAAACAGAAGTACTTGAAATGGTTTGTTATGCAAATTTACCTTACAGATTGCAATCATTTCTCATTAGGGAAGTGTTAAACAGTTCAGTGAAGGTGTTGAGAACATGAACTGATTCTTAGCTACTTGAAACAAATCTGAAAAATTTTAGATGCCTCTTAAATGGAAAAGATTCAAAATTTCTTAATGCTTAAGGCAGGCTTGAGAAATGGGCTGACAGGAACCTCATAAAATTTAACAGAGAGAAGTGCAAAGTCCTGCACCTGGGAAGGAATAACTCCATGCACCAATACATTCTTGGGACCATCCATCTGGAAATCAACTTTGCAGGAAAGTACCTGGGGGTCCTGGTGGACAGCAAGTTGAACCTAAGCCATCAATGTGCCCTTGCTGCAAAGAAGGCTGATGGTATCCTAGGCTGCATTAGGAGGAGTATTGCCAGTAGGTTGAGGGAGGTGATCCTTCTCCTCTACTCAGCATGGGTGAAGCCACAATCTGAAGTACCGTGTACAGTTCTGGGCTCCCCAGTACAAGACAGATATGGACATACTCGAGAAAGATAAGCACAGATCCACAAGGATGATGAAGGGACTGGAGCATGTGCCATATGAGGAGAGGCTGAGAGATATGGAACTGTTTAGCCTGGAGGAGCGAAAGTTCATGGAGATTTTATCCAGGGTATCACTCAACGTACTGAAACATTCAGATTGGTCTAGGCACGGCAGGAGCTGCCTGAGGCAATCTGCAGGACAGCCCAGAATTCCTATTGGAAGAGTTCCTACACCAATCTGTCAAAACTTTTATGATGGAGGTCTGGAGTTCAGTCAATCAACTTGTCTCACATTCTTTCACAGTATCAACCAAATCCATTAGCTCATCTATGCATTTTACTAGCTGGGGAAATCGTGGACCACTTAGGGTAGTAATGACTTAAGAGTGCTAGAAATGTACACAGGCACATCTTTATATCCAACCATAACACCATTATAAGCATAGGATGAATCTGAGTTTCAGTCCCATAGCTTAAATTTCATAGCTGTTACTTCACTATTGCCCTTGGAAGATTAAGTCAATTTTCCCTCCTTTTTTGCACAGATTATCAGAATCTGGTGCAGAATAATTTCATTATTTTTATTAACATTTAATTTAGTATCAAAATTTAAAAAATACAAGAATTGGGTTTTCTTTTGTGAAAGAACTTGCAGTTCTTTACAGAAAATGTTGGTTTTAACATTGCATTCTGTCTCCAGTACAACTTTTATCCATGGAAATAATATAAACAAAATTAGTAAAACTCCACACAGGTAAACACTATTCAGATAAACCAATGATAAGATTGAAATTATTATCCACATGTCTGTATGTACATGTATACATTGTTTGATTTTTTTTCCCACTGTATGCTTTGTTTCATGACAAGTAAGTGAGCAGAGATACATGAGACTCCCAGAGGATTTTAAAAGAGTTAAAATATGCCATCAAGATACCCACCTTTTTTAGCAGCTTGAAAACTTCAAGGTTTTTGTCATCTCAGAAGACTTTTTTCTTCTTGCAATACTGAATCATGCATCACTAGTATTAACATTTCCCAGCTGTAATTATAATTCACTACTTTCTTTTGAAACAATTAGTGTTACACATAATGCCATTTTCAAGAGGAAATGGCAGCACGTTAGCATAAGCCAAAGGCAAAGACTAGAAACAGATTATGTGTGCAATAATTTAGGTGATAGAAAAACAAATGAAACTCCAGTATACAGACATATTCTAGGAACTTGATGCTACATCCTACAATCCTATCTTATTTCCATAGCAATAACCTCACTTAAGGTCATGACTGTCTGCAAAAGCGGGACCTATACATTTAAGCCCAGCTTGGTTTCTGAAAAATTATGCAGGTCTTTCTAAGGTTACCCTGCTTTCATTGTTCTGCTTACTCCATAAGAAGACTCCTTGAGCAAGATTATGACGTGTGCTATATTTTCGTGTAGATAAATAAAGGAATACAGAGCTACAGATCTCCCAACCTGAGGTATCTGGATCACTGAATCAGTTTCTTTTTGTCTGCTTGCCTTCCAGATTTATACATCTTGCATTTGTAATTGCATATTAATCTGATTTAATGCCAGATAGAGGCTCATCCAGGATATTACATGTGTGAATGGCTGGAGCAGTATCCTGAAAGGCATAAGTGATAATTTTGAACTCTTTGGGTTTCCTGTTTTATAAGCATATTTATGACCAGTCAGGTGCTTTGTAAAAGATGCAGCCTAAGTATGAAGTTACTGCTGACAGTGTGACGGAGTAAGCTGTAGTTTCACTATAATAGATTTTTCTGAAAAAATTTATCGAGTGCCTAAACATCAATAATAACAAAGTTTGGGCTGACATTCCTCTGTCTTGCCAGTCTCCTGGATATTGCAGGCACACAGATTGGAGTACAAAGGAAAAAAAAAACAAAAAAAAACAAGGAAAAAAAACAAACCACAAAAAAACCCCAACCCAAGCAACGAAAAAAGCAAAGCAAACAAAAAACCCCAAGAGTCCACTAAGGAAGGTTTTAACTGAGCTGAAGCAATTTATAGGGTTTCTAAAGGACAGATCATCTGGGTTGTTCTCTGGGACTTACACAGGAGCCAGGCACTTACCTCCCTATTTGGATCTAGATCTTGCCCAGTATGATAATGCTTAGCCTTGTTTCTCAGTCCAGTTAAGTCTGACCCATTATATTTTAGATATTGAAAATGTGCTATTTCAGTGTCCCTTACAGTAGGATTGGTCAACCATATCCATTTCACAAAGTTAAAAAAATTCAGTTCGCCTTTAATAAAGATATCTGTATGTGAGCTAGGTGTATTTAAATTCCCTTTACATTTAATTGAGATGCATGTAGTGAATCTAGTTAACAGATCATAGAGAGCTATACAATTGACCCATGTAGGTGCCTACATTATGATTAAATGGATCACTCTTGAGATTGTTGACAGTACTGACTATATCTCAATATTGATATATTGACTATATTGATTATGAAGCCACCTAGCTCACATACAGATGCAAGTTAGTTCTATGAATCTGGAACTAAATGCTGTTGCTAAGGCTAGTTTTGTTGACTAATCCATTGCCTATATTGGGTTTCTTTGTAGTCTTCTATGTAAAAACTCGTGACCCTTGAAAGGGTGAGGTCTCCATAAGCACTTCATCAAGTCATCTCATTTGGTGTCCTGTTTGCAATCACCCTCTATGAAAAGACTAACAGCTCTCAAAGCAATTTCAGTTTTAGGCATGTTGGTTGTCTTCTTGAGATGCCCACATATTCACACTGACTAACTAGATTTTTCAGTGTATAGCCTAAATTTAGATGGGTTAATATCAAGCTAGTAACAGTATATGTACATTTTTTGCCTTCCAATTAACATATATCTTCTCATTTCAGTGTGGAATTATATGCGTTACTAGGGTTGATAGACTTGCTCTGATATTAATTAGGTAGACAAAACTTTGAATTGAAAGTTTTTAGCATAAATTTACCATTATTTTATGGGATTAATCTTCTATTGCAACACAAACTGTTTATTTTATTATACTTTACAAAGCAGTGGTAGATAAAGTTTAAACATATATTCATAGATTGTAATTTTACTTTAGTTCATTGTAGACAACTGGTTTTGTCCTGGGTGTTAATTTAGAAAAAAAAAAGAGCATGAGTTGCAGATTTGCTTACAAAACAAACTTGCAAATATTTTTATGAAGAAAATCACTGAAACAATTATGACAATTAACTACACTTGTTCCCAGCCAGCACTTGGACTGGCACATACTAGAGTAGATGTGAAATTACTTTGCACAATGGCAGAGACTCCATGCAAACGACAGGTGTACAGAACACCATGGGCACATCTTCATGTTGAGGAAGACAGCTGATTTCACAATAAAGCACAGAAAAGTAATTCCGGGCAAAGTAAGCAAGATTAAAATAGCTGAAATTTGTGAAAGAAGGAATGAAATATTGTCTTCATTAACTCATTGTTAATTTAATAATTAACTTTGATTAGAATAGGATTTATAAATCAGCATATGTGTGTTAAGTTCAGAAAGTGCGTATAGAATTTCTCACTTCCCTTCTTTACTTTTTTAGTGCAAAAAGTCCATTCATAGCAAGCTTTAAAAGGCTGATGTGAGAACCAGGACTGCATACACATTCTTTCTGTTTGCCTGATAACATTGTAAGTAAAAGAGTTGTTGTATGGTGAAAAAAATGGAGAAATCTAGAATGGAAAAATGCTTTTTTCTACCCAGGACTCCAGACAGCAGTTATTGTAATTTTTATTAGTAACTATTCCCAATACCTTCAAGAATAGTATCTTAGAGGATCTTGTTAAATACTTGTGCTGTTTATTAATCTAACTTAAAATGAACAGTAAGCACAACTCATTATTGTAATTATAAGCACCATTTTATTATGCTTTTGTTAAATCTCTATCTATCCAGATAAATCTGCATTTCTTTATATACCATAGCTTTAAGCGCTCTGTCAATTTCAATTTTTTTCTCTCTGAAATTATATTCCATGACTGGAAACAAAATTATATTTTATCCAAGGCATTTCTATTGTCTTGGTTTATGACCTCTGCGTCATTTTGTCCCACTTTTTCCATCTGTACCATTAGTATTATAATTTTAATATTTCCTTGTCTATTGACATAATACATGAAGAATGACATGGAGGAGAAAGAGGGTTGGACAGCTGAACTAATTAAAGTGCTTCAAATGCTGACTGAGTGAAGTACTACAAATACATGCATCACCATCTGCTTGCTGATTGATTTTACAAGTAACACCATTATTGTGTTTTCAAAATCATTTGTTAACAAAGATTGTATTTATTTCTGTACTTATTTGCACACATATTTGCCCCTACCATAATACCTTTAACAAAACATGTTTCTTGTATCTCAGATGATAGTATTTCAGTAGCTCCGGTGTACTATTATCTCAGAAAAAAACCTCTCCCACCCCTCCAAGTTTCATGTTCAATATCACCAAAGGCTATTTTATATTTGAAGTATCTATGGAGCTTCCTGTTTTCCTTATCTCCCAGTCTGTTATTTTAGTCTACAGTATTTTCTTGGTTGGCCTTTTTTTAACTAGTGCTTGCTTGGTTGGCAGCTTTGCCCTTGGGCAAGGGTTTAATGAGCTAGTGAATAGGCAAGATGCCATCCAAACAGACGTGATAGAAAATAATCATCCAACAGGCCCTCTGTACCTATCAAATATATTTGTAAAGGGCAAGATTCTAATCTGAAAATGTTCAAATAGCTGCCTACACTATGTAGTACTTGGATGAAGGATCTACCATTGCCAATCTAGTTCTGAATTCTACTTAGATACATTGCTTTCAGAGAAAATAAGAAATAACTTTTGAAGTCACATAGACAATTATAGTGTTATATGGTATACTGTTAAAAATCAATTTGCTACTACAGCAAAGGAATTTCCCTTCTTTTTCTCTAGGTGAGAAGTTCCATGCAGTGTGCCAAATCTGATTTCTAAACCTTAGTTTCCAGTAATAGTGAGTTACATAACAGTTTTAAGCATTAACATTGACTTTCATCTCACTTAAGTTTAGGCATCCAAAAAGTTAATCTTTTTTTAGATTAGCTATACAGAACATTTTTATATTCAAAGGAAAAAATAGCTTTCTCCAGATGGCCATTCAACTTATCATAACTGTCTAATATGGGAAGGAATACCTTACCTTCTAGTGTACCCTGTCATCTCTATTCATTGTTGCTGTAGTCTTGTCAAATAAAATGAGGCAAAGCTTTGGACAACTAGCACTGTAATTTATTAAATAAATACATAAATAAGAATGGTTGGAATAACCATATGAAATAAACCATGATACAATATGAAGTGTGAATCAAATTTAAGTAATCGCATTAAAGAGATGAGTACTACTTTCAACAAGAAATATGCAATTAAAATTTTCAGTGCAAAAAAATGATACTTCAAATATTAAACAGTTGAAGTTTGAAGTGGTAACATTCCTCTCAATTTTTATATAAGCTTAGTTTATTCTCTTTGATGGTAAGTAAATATAGATAGGTATTAATTATATTCATTTATCCATCTCTATATATATCCTAACAAGGGCACTCAAAAGGAGAGTCAACAAAAGCATGTTGCTCACAGCCCTGTCCAGTCTTTTTTTTTGATAACTCCAAGAATGGAGACTCCATAACCTCTCTGAGCAACCTGTTCCAGTGTTTGACCGCTCTTATAGTAAAAATCCGGGTTATTGCATGTTTAAATGGAATTCCTGTATTTTGGTTTGTGCCATTGTCTGTTCATAGAATCATAGAATGGTTTGGGTTGGAAGGCACCTTAAAGATCATCTTGTTCCAACCCCCCTGCCATGGGCAGGGACACCTCCCACTAGACCAGGTTGCTCAATGCCCCATCCAGCCTGGTCTTGAACACTTCCAGGGATGGGGCATCCACAACTTCTCTGGGCAACCTGTTACTGTGTCTCACCATCTTCACAGTAAAGAATTTCTTCCTAATATCTAATCTAAATCTCCCCTCTTTCAATTTAAAACCATTACCGCTATGACTACACTCCCTGATAAAAAGTCCCTCCCCATCCCTCCTGTAGACCCCCTTCAGGTACTAGAAAGAAACGTTGTCCTTTCACTAGTCACCACTGATAAGAATCTGGTTACTTCCCCCATTATGTGTTTGACTTATTGATAAGATCCCCCTGAGACTTTTCACGGCTAAAGAACCACAACTGTCTCAGCCTCTTCTCATATAACAGATGCTCCAATACCTTCTTTATCTCTGCGGCCATTCTCTAGACTCACTCAGGTCTGTCTATGCCTCCTTTTTACTGGGGAGCCCAGAATTGGACACAAAACTCCAAATATGGTCTCACCAGGGCTGAATATGGGGGATTACCTCTCTTGATGTGGTGGTGATTCTCTTCCTAATGTAACCTGGGCTTCTGTTGGTTTTCTTTGCCACAAAAGCTAGCTTTTTGTCTACGAGGGCCCCCAAGTCATCACTGCAAAGTTGCTTTCTAGGCAGTCAGCTCTAAGCCTGTCCTGGAACACAGGATTACTCCTCCCCAAGGGCAGGATTTTTCATTTCCCTTTATTGAACTTCATCAGATTCCTGTCAGCTCATTTTTCCAGCCTATCAAAGTCCCTCTGAATAGCAGTACAAACATCCAGTGAATCAACAACTCCTCCAAGTTTTGTATCATCTGCAGATGAACCTTTCTGAAGATGCACTCTATACCATCATCCTTATCATTAGTGGAGACGTTGAACACCACTGGCCCCAGTATTGACCCCTGGGGTACACCTCCAGTGGCTGACCTCTAGATGGGTTTTCATATTGCTGATTACAATTCTTTGATTACAATTCTTTGAGCCTGGCAGTTTTCAATCCACTTCCCACTCCTTTAGCATTGCAACAGTTTGTCAATGAGGATGTTATGGGAGGTACTGCTGAAAGCTTTGCTAAAATTGAGAAAATAGAATCACAGAATGATAGGGGTTGGAAGGGACCTTCGGAGATCAACTAGTCCAACCCCTGCCAAAGCAGGTTCACTTAGAGCAGGCTGGACAGGAAAGGGTCCAGATGGGTTTTGAATGTCTCCAGAGAAGGAGTCTCCACAACTTCTCTAGGCAGCCTGTTCCAGTGCTCTGTCACCCTCATGGTACAGAAGTTTTTCCTCATGTTCAGATGGAACTTCCTGTGTTCCAGTTTGTACCCATTGCCCCTTGTCCTGTCACTGGACACCACTGAAAAGAGTCTGCCCCATCCTCTTGACACCCGCCCTTTAGATATTTATAAGCATTGATAAGATCCTCTCTCAGTCTTCTCTTCTCCAGGCTAAAGAGACTCGGGTCTCTCAGCCTTTCCTCATAAGAGAGATGCTCCAGTCCACTGATCATCTTCGTAGCCTTCCACTGGACTCTCTCCAGCAGTTCCTTGTCCTTCTTGAACGGGGGAGCCCAGAACTGGACACAGTACTCCAGATGTGGCCTTACCAGGGCACAGGAGAGCGGGAGAATGACTTCCCTCGACCTGCTGGCCATGCTCTTTTTAATGCACCCCAGGAGACCATTGGCCTTCTTGGTCACAAGGGCACATTCCTGGCTCATGGCCAACTTGTTGTCCACCAGGACTCCCAGGTCCCTCTCTGCAGAGCTGCTCTCCAGCAGGTCAGTCCCTAACCTGTATCGGTGTATGGGGTTATTCCTCCCTAAGGTCAGGACCCTACACTTGCCTTTGTTGAACTTTATTAGGTTCCTCTCCACCTGACTCTCCAGCCTGTCCCGGTCTCACTGGAATGGCAGCATAGCCTTCTGGTGTGTCATCCAGTCCTCCCAGTTCTGTGTCATCGGCAAACTTGATGAGCGTACGCTCTGCCCCCACATCCAGGCTGTTGATAAGTATGTTGAACAAGACCAGGCCTAGTACTGGCCCCTGGGAAACACTGCTAATTACAAGCCTCCAACTAGACACTGCCCCACTGATCACTACCCTCTGAGCTCTGCTGTTCATCCGGTTCCCAGTCCACCTCACTGTCCACTCATCTAACCCACACTTCCTAAGTTACCTATGAGGATGTTATGGGAGACAGTGTAAAAGCCTTGCTAAAGTCAAGGTAGACAACGTCCACTGCTCTCCCCTCATTCACTCAGTCAGTCATTCCATCATAGAAGGCCATCAGATTGGTCAAACATGTTTTCCCCTTGGTAAATCCATGTTAACCACTCCTGATAACGTTCTTTTCCTCCACATGCTTAGAGATAACATTCAGAATGAGCTGTTCCTTCACCTTTAAAAGGATGCTGACTGGACTATAGTTTCCTGGGTCCTCTTTCTTGCCCTTTTTGGAGACTGGAGTGACATTGGCTTTCCTCCAGTCCTCAGGCACCTCTCCTGTTCTCCATGACTTTTCAAAGAAGAGAGAGAGTGGCTTAGCAAAAACATCTGCCATCTCCCTCAGTGCTCATGGGTACATCCCATCGGGGCCCATGGATTTGTGGGTGTCAAGTTTGCCTAAATGATCGCTAACCTGATCCTCCTCAACCAAGGGAAAATCTTCCTTTTTCCAGACCTCCAGGGTCTGGGATTTCTGGGGGCCAGCCTTAGCAGTGAAGACTGAAGCAAAGAGGGCATTCAGTAATTCTACCTTCTCTGCATCCTCTGTCACTAGGGGACCCAGAAAAAAAGTGTGAGAGCTTCTCTCATAATGCTGTCCTCTTAACGCTTCCTTATTTGTGTGCATACATTCAAGGTGGGCTCCCTTCAGTCATGGTTGTAGGGGTTTTTTTCTTATTATTTTCAGAATCTCTTTTGTCCACATCATCCTTCACCCTTTGCTTGCCAACCTGGTCCACTGCTTCCTCACTTGACTGTGAGTCACTATCTCCCTCCCTTGATGTGTCTTGTTCAAAACTCTCATCACCAGGTTGACCAGGTTGAAAAAAATGCTTTTTTCCCCACACTGAATTGGATCATGGACTCATCATCCAAACCATAGACATCTAAATTTAGAATCCCAAGTTTAAAACTCTACATGTAAGGTTGTTGTCCAATCTCTTAGTAAGTATTTACTTTAGAGTACACTGTGTAGTGTTCCAGCTTCAGTTGTAACTGACTAGATGAACTATCACGGTTAATTATAATGAGATTTGAGAGACCTGGATATCATGTACAAACCTATATTCAGTGTTCTCTTTAGGTGTTCCCTAAGCATGCGGTGCCATCTGGAGTGTCCTAAAATATCCTTCTTGACCTCCAGCTACCAGCCCAGAAATGTGTTGGTATATTCTGCATATTCTGTGTCAAATCTGCTCTGATTTCTCAGATATCCTAGGGACTTAATAGATAGTAAGAACCTGCCATAAGGTAACTGGTTTGAGCCGTTAGAGACCTAAATCCACTCTAAATATTTTCAAGGGCCATAAGAACTAAAGTCGAACACAGAGCTATTAATATCCGTGCACCGGGAAAGGAATTAGGAGAAATAAGTCCTCCTTTATTTTCTTTTATACAGATATATGCTGGGCAGACAGAAACACAGTTCTAAAGCAGACACGTATCTGCAATTGTTTGCTCAACGAGCTGAGGATCTTAAAGCTACATGCATTCCGTAGCATGGACTGAGGGACGTAGAAAAAAATACCATTCTAGGTATAAGCTCTTGTCATAGGCATCTGGCTACAGCAGAGCATGAAGGAAAGAGAGAATATAAACCCATAGGAAAATGGGCTGTATAAGTCCTGTGGCATAGAGAACAACATGTTTGCTTTTTTGTGGTGGGGAATCTTATAATTCTGCAAAATATTATCAAGCAATATCATAATAGAAACACATAAATAAATTTTATTTTTGCTTTCTCAGTGACAAAAAAAATAATAGAATTTATTAATCACTCTATCGTTCATTTCTTGCCTAGTATTTTAAAGCCTTAAATCTCTTTGCAGACCTGTTTCAGTATTTGACATTGTCCTTAGCGAGTAAGTTAGTGGGATGACAGCTGTGATTATTCCCACTACTGATGTAATCTTAAAATCTGCAGACCTTTACTACTCCTAATCTGCAATTTGCATGAAAATGTAGTAATGAAAAAACGCATTTTCACTGATTCACAGGTACTTACTTCTGTCTCTTATTATATAAGATAAACTAATATAAAAATAAACCCTAATGGCGCAATCGTTTAATTTTGGTGCAGTCATTTAATTTTAGGTGGGGGGAAAAATCAGATAATTGTGGCTAGTTGCATTCTTGGTGTTCCAATAAATATTATACAGAATGATATATTTTCCCAACAGATTTTTTTCACACGCAGTAAATCTTTTTGTAGTGTTCACTGCCTGAGTGAATAGTAGTGTATGGTTTCTGTTGACATTTTGTCAGTAAAAGATTTTTTTCTGCTCCATAAATAATATTTAAATAAACAAAGTTTTAGACTAAAGCTTGTAGATTANTTGGACATCTAGACTGGACTTTACTAAAAAGAAGGGAGTAAGCAGAAGAAAGGAGTAAACAGCCTTACCTAAAAATATCCAAAACTTGATGTTTCAATGTAATTATGTCTTAAAAACAAAATCTCCAATATGAAATGTAAATCGTTTGAAACCTTGAATTTTGTGATGAAGCTAAAACATCATTCTTAAGCCAACTCCAATAAGCAGTGATGCCTTCACCAAAAGCACTTCTTGTACAACCTATGTCCAGTAACACTTATGAAAAGTACCCAGTTAAAAGACAAATGTTGTTCAGTGGTATATAAATATTTTTCAGTCCATTTGGCTAATGAGTAAGGAGTTTAGTGAAATTTTAGTCAGAAAAAGAATCGTATCGTTTCTAACAAATACAAATGGCTTAATAATAATATTTTATTTGTCATTATTTATTAGCCCCTCTCAAACTTTTAAATCCACATGCTTAATTTACAGGTCTCTCAACCTTTGACTGCTTAAGTAGTGATAGTACTTAATTATTTTCCCATTTCAAAATTTTCGTCTTCTCAACGACCTTCTAGATCCCTTCTGCATTGCTCAAAAAGACCCACCAAAGACATTCAGTTATTACATTTCTGATTATAGATTTTAATAACTGACAAGAAGTTAATCCTCCTTCAGCAAGAGGTTCCGTGGCTGCTTAGACAGGTTTAGCACAGACAGATATATCTGCTATTTCTCTTGTGTTACAACATGAAATCTATATTGCCTACATCCCACAGACAGCTGCTAAAATTGTTTTTTGTGCGTTTTAAGCCTACAGGGTGATTTGTTGCAATAGTGAATCATTCTGGCCAGGTTCACTGCAGGGTGCTTTCTGTGTAACTTTGGTATGATTAAAGTGGTCAAATGAAATATAGCCCTGGTCTGAACTGAATACAGCTATCAAAAAAGGAAAGATAGAAGGGAAGATATTGCAAGTAATACCAGCCTCTCCTTTCTCTCCTCATTGGCACCTCAGATTCCTTGTCTCTGAGCTTGAGTGAATTCTTATAGTAGGTATGGGAGGAGTGACCCATCACTTCACAGATTTTTATTTAGCCCCCAACCCCACCCCCCTGTCCCACCAGGTAAGTATTGATTTCTGAGCATCCTTAGAAATGTGGATTGGTGCACTGCTGGCAGTTCTATATGAGAACAGTAGACTCCAAGGTGTCCTTTACAACTATCTCTCATTGCCATTAGGGCCAGAAGTCACAGATCTTCTACTTTTTCATTATGTATGTTAATCATAGGCTTTACCAGCTTAAGTTGTGCCTCAGCAAAAGAAATGGAGGAGGCATGGGGGCTTACCAGGCAAGAATGGACTGTGGAGGACCAAAAGGTTCAAAAGTAGAGAACCTCTTTTTATTATCTCTGAGGTCTGACAGCATATCTTTTTATGCACTGTTCCTTCCAGTTTCCATAAATGCTGCAGACTCCCTGCTTTGCTTACCCCAGTTTTAGTTTTCTTTGCTCCATGTCACTCCAGAAACTCTGGTTACGTGTTCTATTTCCAAAAGGTTCTGTCTGACCTAGAGAGCACCGGCTAGAATTTGGCAACCTTCTCTCTGCCACCAAAGTACAATAGTAAGTAAGGGAGGGAGCAACTTACAACAGTAAGTAAGAAGGGAGCAAAATAAAAGTGACTTATATGGCATCCTTTTCTAGTGAAGTCAGTGCAAGACCACTGTCTCTTCAGTCCTTTTTGAGATAGTCTCCAGAAGAGATGGAGACTTAAGAGGGAAGCAACACTGTGCTTGTACTGGAGGATTAATCTATTAAATAGTTAAAAGTAATAGCTTTTTCATCATAGGAAGTACAAAAATGTTTCTCTTAGCTCTGGAGGAACTTTCATAGTGTTCTTGAGGGTCAAACTCTTTTTAAACCTGTTGTTCCCTGCTTCATCTTCATGGCATGATTTTCTATGTCAAATTTGGCTGAGTTTATTAATTGCATAAGTCATTAAAAGTATAATGAACCTATCTTCAACCAAGCTTGCATGAACCATACAGGAAGTGAAGATTTCATATCTAAACAACTTAAAATGTAAAAAGTGAAATGAAACTGCTCTTGCAGATTCAATGGAAAGTTTCTTTGTGTAGGAAATACTGAAAATTTAAAGGAATTTTTTTCCTCTTTAGGAAGCTTGGTAAATTCAGATTCAGGTTGTTCTTATTGATTTTCAATTTCAAAGTAAAAAAAAATAAAAAAGAAAAGAATATATGGGTAAGATATAAAGAGAAAAAATGAAAAGAAAAAGAAAAAATCTTCTAGTGACAGCATGTGGGCATACTGGAACTTATATGTCCTTGCCTCCCATATGTCCAAAAAACCTAATGGAGATCTAATGGAGCATGCCCTAACTTGCACACATTAGGTCCAGTGTACATCCAAAGATATTCTCAGTATGGATTGTAGGCACTATTCATTCTTAGAGACCTTGAAAGCTGAAATGTTCCTGAATGATATAGTATAAACCTAGACAATTACTTTCTTATTTATGCCCTTCCTTTTGGTAACTGGAGGTCCCACTTCCTCCCGAGTACTTCAACACACATGTAACTTTTAGGATTGGTTTGGCTCTTTTTAAATCGTTACTTTATCTTGATCTCAAGCAATTTCTTCAAGGCTTTAATGAGTCTGTTTTGTAATTATCTGTAAATAATTATTGAAGAGGAATATGAAGACAACATCATTTGTACATCTAAGGTTTCCCCTTTCACTGTCTCACTGACTTCTCACATACTATGAATTTTCCTACTTTGGCTCCCATTACAAAAGCTTTTTCTACTTCAATCACTAAAATGAAAACATCTGAAATCTTTGTGTTCTATGTTGGCCTGTAATCACCTGGTCAGCTTCTCATCTGCTCTTATTGCTGTCACTAATTCTCTAAAACATTTTGTTTCACAAGTTTATCTGCTTGGAAACGCCACTCATTCTTAAGTTCTTGGGAATTTATATTCTTTTATTTGAAATGTAATCTAAAGCCTATTTGAGTCCTGTGGAGTTACTTTAGCAGGTTATGCAATAGGTGATATTTTCCAGAATCTGTGTTGTCACAAGAATCCGATCTATATTATGCTTCACTCCTCTGGAAAAGTCACTGACAGGTACTTCGTTCACCTCTTTAGCACCCTTGTAAATGCCAGTAGAATTAATAAGTTAATATTCAATAGTTTTCATTTGTTCTTCTCTCCCTTCTTGTAGATAGGTTTTATCATTTGTTCATGCTTCCTTTTTTATGGCATTGGTGTTAAACATCTTCTGACTGTTGCATTTCTTGTATTTTTCGTATTTTCTTGAATGATTGCAGAAGACTCATATTTTTTAGTCCCCATATTTGTATTTATCAAGCTTTATACTGATAATTTTACTTTTTCTTACAGGAATTATGAGATTTGCTTTCCCTCATTTACTTGAGGGATATGTCTCCTGGGAGAAAGTTCTCCAGGCTTATTTCAACTACTGTGACTGCACATTGTACAGCTTTTCAAAATCATCTTTCCATCACTTATTTATTTCATATCCTTAGTAATTTGTCAACACTTGTATCACAATGCCAACATCTTCAATTCAGATCTTCCAGTCATCTGCCTTATCTCATCACACAAGGCCTGTGTCACATTTCTTCTCATATTCTTCTGCTGTTCTATGTTTTTTGCTCTTTGTTTGCTCCTGTATTCAATTTATGTTTTGGATCTCCAGTCAACTTATTGTATTCTGCTTTTAGACTTACCTTTTCCCTTATATTCTTGTTCAATGTCTTCTAGTTGTTCATGATAGAATCATAGAATCATAGAATGTGTTGGGTTGGAAGGGACCTTTAAAGGTCATCTAGTCTAACCCCCCTACAGTAAGCAGGGACATCTTTAACTAGATCAGATTGCTCAGAACCTCATCAAGTCTGGCCTTGAATGTCTCCAAGGATGGGGCCTCCACCACCTCTCTGGGCTTCACCTATTATCGTCTTCTATTAATGCCTTTAGCTTAGAATAATGCTTCTCTGGCTGCTCCTCTAATATTTCAGTTAATCAGTTCTGTCATGTTCTTTCTCCATACATATTCAATTCTATAAGTAGTTTCATACAACAAATCAAGCTACTTTCTTTTTACTCAAATTCGACAACTGGATCCAGGTGAAATGCCGTTTTGTCTCCTCTGAAAAATAGTGATCCTCTCTTTGTCTAGGATAAACCAGTTTCCCTTATAATTTTCTGTAAATTATAGTTAACTTCCACTTAGTTTCTGAATGGACACATCAGACTTGATATCTTTCACCATAACAGAGAAATGGAGATTACCCAGCGATACTAGAAAGCAGCTTTGCAGAAATGGAATTGTGAGTCCTGATGGAGATCAAGTTGAATGAGAGCAACCTTGCAGTGGTGAAGGCCAGCTCTATAGTGGGCCATATTAGTGAGAGCACAGTCCCAAGTTAGAAGTAGCCAATGGGTCCAAGGAAGTCATTATTCTTCACTATTCACCACTTGCAAGACTGCATCTGCAGTACTGATATGGTCTGGAGCAACCAGATAGAAAAAAAAGCATTGTCAAACTGAAAGAGTTTAACAAATGCCCACAAAGATGGCTGGGGACTTGGATGGGGAGACTGAGAACTTTGGGTTTATTCATCCTGAAGAAGAGACATAATTCCCACCCCCTGGCCACAGGAACGTCAATTGCTAGTTTTTAGCTACCTAATGAGTTCTAATAGAGAAAAAAATTTTTGATCTCTTCTCAGAGGTACGCAGTGAAAGGGTGACAGGCAACAGGTACAAGTTGCAGTAAGAACAATTCCAAACAGATAAAAGAAAAAAACCACAGTGTTACTTATCAGAAAGTGGAACAGGCTGCCCCAGAGAGGATGTGGAGTCTCCATCCCTTGAAAGATGGGCACAGCAATCTAATGTTATCTGACACTACTTTGGCCAGGGAGTTGTACCTCCAGAGGACTGTCCCAGTCTAAATTATTCTGTATTTCTGCAAAGTACAGTTCTGGAATGCAATTATTACTTAATTTTTTTATGTAGGATAACAGCCTCAACTATCTCTAAAGTGTTTTTAAAGAGAGAATGAATAGCACTAATCAGAATATGATCAATACTAAACACAGACAAGGAAGTTGAGCAAATAGCCCCAATCTGTTTTCTTTCAAGTTTTAGGAGACTGTTATATGTTCCCTGGCTGTTACTCAGCACAACAATCTTTTCTTGCTAAGGAACCAAGCCAATAACTGATCAGTTGTAGTCTGTATGTAAGGATGAATAGATTAAAGGGGTTAATGATTTTGTACTAGAATGTATGAATTCTCAGTTTTATGGTGGTGGGCGGACGTTAGAGAAAATCAGGATATGACACAGTTTTGGATATAATTCTCTGATAAATCTATACTCATTAAAGAGCACTCCCAAAAAGATAACCTACAAGCACAGCATAAAGGTTTTTGAAGCTAAATTGTTTTCCTAAAAGCAAGCACACGAAACCATACACAGGTATAGTATACTGCAGCCTGGAAAACCACACATAACCTTCATTCTATATCTCTCTCTGTTCTACAATGTATATAGGTCATCATACTGAAAGACACTAATAAACTTGAAGTTGTATAATTAATTATTCACAGGTTTATGGCCTTCCTTAGAAAGTTATCTAATTTCACATTCACAGTTTTATAGCTTGCTTTTAGGAAACATAGGAAAATTTTCAGTTTCAGTTTTCCTTGAAGTCAGCAGCAAAATTTACTATGAATGTCTAAAGAGTTAGGATTTCTCCCACTGATGCTAGTTAACCTTCATAGTCAATAACAGCATACGTTCTCTTGACAGATGGCATTTTTTCTGTGAGATGAAATAATATAAATGGGGATGTGTCAGAGTTTGTTTAATTAAAATAAAGAAAAAATTCCCAAGCATTGCACAAATTCAAAGGTATTCTAACTGATGGGATCATCCCTTAATGCTAGATGTTCCTCCTCTTTCATCATTGTTAGACATCATGACAACAGAGCTGTATATATCAAAATATTTTCATCTGGATAAATATGGTGAAAAATATGAGTTATTATTTTATTTTATTAAAGGTAGATGATGCTTCAAAACCATTAGCTGGAAAGGTTCTTGAAGCTTCCTAGAGTTAGTTAAAATTTTGTTTTTTCAGGTCACATTATACCATTAAATAAAAAACCCCGTATCTTATTGAAATGGAAAAATCTATTGGAGTCTCTTTGGAACCTGATGAAACATACTGAATTAATCTTATTTTGCTTCCACTATCATATTGAAGAAAATGTTTCAGAATAACTATAGGGTGTAAAATGAAACTTGAACCAGGCAAAACCTTTCCTTCATGCAACCTTTAAGATTAAGCCACAGAGTCAATGCCAGCTCTCTCAGCAGCTGTGGATGCAGCCCTTTGGATCCTGTTTGAATGGGTCAAGGTTGCCCGAGTAACACCTGACTTCATCCTCATCCACTGATGGTCATTCTCCTAAGACCCTTAAATTAAGCAAAAAGCTCTGCAAGAACTTGTTGATGTCTGAGGCAAAAAAGATGTGGAATACCTCAGCCTTATCTGTGCCTACTGTCACTAAATCACCCGCCCTGTTCAACATTGGGCATATTCTTCATTCAGCTTTAATCAGATATTCCTCTTGTTTGTTCATATACAAACGGCAGCTTCAGGAGCCACTTCTGTGTTTTGTGAGACACATCATATCATAATAAAGAACTTCTATATTAATTGACGGTAAAGAAATCAGCACGTAAAATAGTGAATTAATTTTTGCTGATTTTTTTTTACCTCTTCTCTTCCAATGATCCATTTTTGTCCCCAGCTGATGTTTCTTAGCCATAGACAATAGCATCATTTATTTACTTTGACTTTTGTTTTGTTTTGGTCTCTTTTTTATTATTATAGTTGTCAATGATAATAGTAAAATATTATATTATAAATAAATTATTATTATTGTTGTTATTGTTGTTGTTTCAATTATACAGTTAGAGTGCTACTAGAGTGAAAGACATCAAAAAAAGTCAACAGACCATATCGCAAAGGTCTCAATATTTTAATGGGAAATCGGTCTGAAAAAAATAAATAGTGTAATGGGATTTTTTTGGGCTGTCTATACATCATTTTTTATTATTGTGGTCAAAGTGTTATTTTTTGATCCAAGTTAACATTTGTGCATTTTACAGATCATTTTAGGAAGCTATTTAAAAGAAAAGAATTTCATCCACTGGTATGCTAAGATGACTGAGGATTTCTAGGTAGCATAGAAATATGAAGAGAAGGACAGTAGCAGAGATGGCAGCTATGAGATAACATGTGTGAGTGTGTAACACACATAAGGAATCAAGAAAAGAATCATCAAAAATGGTAGCAGATATATGAACGAGAATTAAGCCGTACTTTTCAGAATATGTGATATTACTTGTGCAATTCAGTTATTGTTACATATTTTCAGTTAAAGCTTAATTTATAGAAGCCATCTGGACTGTTTCCTGTGCAACCTGCTCTAGGTGACCCTGCCCTGACAGGAGGGTTGGACTGGATGATCTCCAGAGGTCCCTTCCAACCCCTATTATTCTGTGATTCTGTGTTGGTAAGTAAAAACTGATAAAAATCATACAGAAGTTTTTTCAAGTAGTTGTTTGCCCTAGTGAATTCATTCATTGCTCATTTGGGTAGATACCATCACCCCAGGAGCTTATCTAGTCTTTTTAGGTAGTAATTCAGAGGAATGCACCAGTATGTCATTGATCTAATCCTCCAGTGAAAGATATTACCATAATGGATGCATATACACCTACTTTTTCTACATGAGTACTAGATTTTATTTCAGAAAACATGGCTGTGATCAATGCAATAATAGATTTTTAGCCTATTGGAAATATTTGCATGACTATATATATTTAACATTTTTAAAGGATATTTTTATTCTGCTTTATATACATCTGAAGTTACGCTATCTCAATATTGCAAAGAGTTTTATTGACATAATGTGGGACAAGATTTTTTGTAAAGCATTGTACTTTTCACTTACTTTCAAAAATCTGCCAGATTTAAGATACATTGATTCTATACACAGATGAAATATTGCTGCATTTTTTCTGAGCTACCGATACACACATTTTTATAACATTATCCACTAAAACATTAACACTAGGATTAAAAACATTAGCAATCTTTTTTAAAACTGAAAATTTCTGTACATTAATTATAAAAGGAAAGGAATAACTGTAGAGGTAAGATGAAGCTCAAAGTACTTGGGCATGGACAACAAAAAGAACAGCCTTTTTGCCTTGTACAGCAATTGTACTGGTTATCTTGATTTTATTACTCTCTACAGGTCTGTTAGACACTGAGTTTAGTTAACATATGAAAAAAATATTTGTCAAGTTCCTAGCAGCCTCTCCTAAAATGTCAGATCTCAGATTTTGGACTATTTTGTATTCCTAAAGCAGAAAGGTTGATTCTACCCGTGTGAATTTTCATGTGGAAATATGGAAATGAACTCAAAATAAACTGAATGACCCATTACAGGAGCCTTTATGTGTTAGATTACAAGCATTTCCCTGTGTAATCAGGGATCTAACAATAACTCTTGCAGTAAGACAACCAAAGATTTTATTCTCTTTCTCCCCTCTTGTCTGTCTTACACGCAATCCCATTATTTTTCTTATTTAAATCCTAGCCACAGATGATCATTGATTTTGTCAAGTGGTAAGTCAGTTTATTTAAAGGATGTCATACATGCCTTGAGTTAAGCAGGTTTCAGGCTTCTGACAAATTTCCATTGTATGCATCCAAAAATAAGAGCCTTATAGGAATTGTAATCCACCTTGGCATACGTGGAAGTTTACTTGACAAATGTTATGACTGAGGATGGAAAGAATGAAGGGTTGCCCTGCATACAGGATGTAAGTTTAAATGGCAAAGGGACAAATGTACTTGATCCACATGCATTTTTGCAAACATTCTGCAAAGAATGCTTAGCTCATTCATTTTGTCAAACAATTTCTTTATTATATATATTTTTCGCCTCTCTTATGAATGTACACTTCTGCTGTGATCGATTGTTTGAGAGCAAAAAGAGAGGCTACAAAGTACTACAGTTCAATTATGTCTGACTAATAAACCCTGCCACAAATGCTCAAACTATAGGTGTCAATCCATTACATTAAATACAGACAATATAGTCTGGAATTTACAGCATTCACAAAAAGCATACAATTGTACGTAACATGTTACAGATGTTGGAGATCAGTATCGGCATACAATTTACTTTCTCTCCTGGGTTAAAGGCAGGGTGAGACTGCATTTTTGTAATGCAATGCTTGAAACATTTAATGATTTGCTAAATGTTTCCTTAGAAATTACATTTTTCATCTTTTTCAACTGACCCAAACGTTGTGATAGATTTAGAGATTTTTAGTGACTATGAAACATAGAAATTACAGAAGTTTAGAATGTTTTTAGGAGTGTGCTAAAAACCCCTCAATTGTTAGGGAGTGACACAGGAGGAGGAAAGAGGAAAAAGAAAGAAGGAAGGAGAGAGAAAGAAAATCAGTGGCTGCAGGATGAAGTTACATTCAGCATGTGATGGTAAATACAGTGCATCATCACCTATAATAGTAATGGCTAATGAAGAGTAGATCCCAAGAACACTTTTCATTGACAGGCAAAGCAAATTTGGGGTGTTGCATATATGTGACAGGAGAAGGAGGATTAGTGAATTTTTAACCATATTTGTACATGGCTGAGAAACTGAACTTAATAAAGAGGAATCAAGTCAGATGATCAGTCTGAGCTTCATGGATGGGAAGCGCAGAGAGTATTTGGGAATCAATGAAATTAATTCTGATAAGCTGTCTAATACCATTGAATGAAAAAAAAAAATCAAACAAACAAACAAGCCAAACAAACTGTTCAAAAAATATATATTAAACTATTGCATTCTACCACAGTTGGTTGTCCCTGTTTCCAAAAAGTGTCTGGGCAGACATTACAAATAAACACTTTTTAATGTTTGTGAATAATACTGCATCAGTACTGTATAAAATGATGCACTAGTTCTCTTATGAACCTGGAATTACTGTACATGTCTTAGATATAGGACCATTCTGCTTAAGCCAAGTATGCCGCTAAAGACTGTTACAAGAGAAAAATCAGCACTCTGCACACTAGGTTCCACCAGTTTTGTGGAATTGTATTGTTTGATCTAACTCATGTCAGCTGTTATGTGATTTTTCCCTATTTCTCATTTCCTTTTCCTACCTGTGTTTATTGTACTCCTTCAGACTAATATCTAAGTTATCCTTAACTTCAGATTCTAGTAACTTTTTTTCTTTTTATGGATAATTGTGAAAAACAGTGATACACATTTGATTCTTCTTGTTAATATTTACCTGCATCTGCATATCATTCTCTAATGATATGCCAAAACTCATATTCAGTGCACAGAACAGACTATAACAAAGACTTAGGAAGTGTACTTCTATAATGAGGGAGGGGGAAACCGATTACTTTATGATTTACATGACTAACTTTGAAGAAAAATTCTAAGTGTATGCTGGCTGAAAAACTTAAAGATGATTTCTGCAGTATTCCAAGCCAGAAAATTCTGAAAAGTTAAAGGAAAGGTAGTGTATGTGCATTATAGTGACAGAAAATATTATAAATTCTGATATTCTTCATAACCATTTCCTTTCTAAAAGTGTCAGAAAAAAAAAGAAAGCAGGAGGTCTAGCCACAGAATATGAGAGGGAAATTCTAAGCTTTGTATTTCGAAGTCTGTGTTTAGTTGCTTAAAATTATTTATTTGTGTTGGTGCAATCATGTATAGGAACTTTTTTATAATTTTCCCCTTAAAAACATTCACATTTGTTTAAAGTATGACCATATCACCTGGTTAAGGCACTTTACCTGTGCACCTACTTAAAGAGCCTAGTAAACTGGTGCTCTTAACTGTGTCAGAATTCAACTGTCAACCAAACTTAGCTATCTTAATAAAAGTGAATAACATCTCCTTGCAAATTGTCTCTCTCAACTTCACCATATATTGAAGTTAACCACAAAGATAAATCCTTTAACTGAGGAAACCTCTGTATTGTATGCAATTTTGGGGGATTTTTCTTGAGAAATATCCTTTTGAGAATTTTCTCATATTTTTCCCTAGATTTTCCCCATTGACTACCTCTGGAGTCTGAGCCAGATAAACCTTTGCATTTACTCAATATGGTTGTTTGTATCTGCTTTAGTAAGTCTGTTTCAGCAATTTTACTGCATTTAATTAATTTAGTTTAGGTACGCACCATATTACTCCCAGTAACTATAGTACCCAGAAACAGCTGGAAGGACATTAATTGCTTGTCTAAAAATGCAAATAAGTGGAAAGTGAAGCATGAAATTACGTTATGTACAGTATATACTGTATTTGTCATTGATATGTTGCTTTAAGTGTGACAATGCTATTTATTTAGGTATGTGATCATTAGCCTTGACTCTTGTTTAATGTATTTTAGCAAACATTGCTTAGATGTAAATCCATGCGTATATTGTAAATGTATTAATTAGGCTGTCTCAATTGTTGTGTCTGACAAAAACCTTCTTCTTCCACCCACCTCCTTTTAGATGAGCCAAATCCAACATAAAATAAAACAAAGAATAACTCTTCCTTGTCTTATTTGTTTTCCAATCTATTTTAGGAAGCCTGAGTTCCCATGACTCTTGCCTACTTTAGATTTTGGACAAATGCATACACATCTCACTGAAATCAGTGGGGCACAGCATAAATGTTTTTTTCCTAATCTTCAATTTTTTTTCCCATGTACTTTTTCAGACATGGTAACTATGAATATATTCTTACCTCTAGAACAAATTGAGTGATTTATGTATCTGTGCACCTCCATATTTGTCAGAATCTCAGAATCTCAAGATCTATAAATTAGATGTAAAAGTTTCCTAGAATACTCCATCATAGTATTGTGGGCTTAGGCAAATATCTTGCAAATCATAAATCCAATAAAAACTGCTTGTTTTCCTTAAAATGTTCCCTTAAAATGTGGCCTTTATATTTTAAAGTGGATGTATCCATTTTTACTCTGATCGAGTGGTTCAGATAACCACTGCATGTTTAGCAGTGTACCTGTGAAAATCCCATCGTGTGAAACAAAACCTTCAAACAAGGAGAAAAAAACCCCAATGTTTGCATATTCGATTATACAGTACATGACTATACATAGCACTGAAATGAGGGCTGGGACAGAAATAAGAATAGTTATACTATTCCATCATCTCAGCAGCTGGAAATTTGACTCTCAGAGTGTGAGGAAGATGCTTAAAAATGGAAATTCAGAGCCATTTTAGATGCCCTCGCTCTTATTCTTGAACTCTTACTTCTTCTATGTACCATGTACTGATAGTCCTGTAAGTACTATCCTCCTGTGCCAAGGTTTTATATATATGTATATATGTGTGTGTGTGTAGATATATATATACACAGACATGTATGTATGTATGTGTACATATATGTGTGTATATATCTGTATGTGTTTCATATAATGGCTCCAGTTACCCGTATTTAGGCAACAGAATTTTTCTCCTGTCCTCATAGAACCTCAAACTGTGCTTCTGGTGACTTCCAGTGTCTGCAAAATAAACAGCCTCTATTTTTCTTTCTTTTGAACCTTCATCAAAAGGAGAACAAGAAAGGATAAAAAGAGAAAAACCTTTCAAGTTCATTGATATCAGGTTTCTTTATGTATGTCTACCTTACATACTTATAACTAATATTATCTGTTTTCCTATAAATACAGTAAAATGTCATAAGCTTAATTGAACCCTGTGATCTAGAGCCAGTTTTGTTCCTAATGGAATCAGTAGGAACCTTCTTATTATTTATTCTCAGTCTTTTTGACATTGTCATTTCTTTCTATAGTGTATATTTACACATTAAGGGGTTTTCACAATATTGATAATATGTCGAACTTTAAAATTAATGAATTCATTGTTTTAATCAAAAATAAAGTTGGTCTTGCATCTGGAATGTGTTGTGTGTGCTGATAGCATTATGTTTTTGTCACTAAATTTCTTGTGATGTTTTTAGTGCTTTGACAAGATGACTTCTTCTGTAAGAAAGTGGATATTCAAAATTTTTATAATGTCTTTCTGAAAATTCTGGATGGAGGGTAAAAAAGACACCTCACAGCAGAAGCCATTTTCAAGCCTGTTTCTATTTTTCCTAATCTATTAAATTCTTAAGGAAAATATTCTTGAAATGCAACAGAGAAGAAATCAGTGTAAAGGCTAATAGTAGAGGATATAAGAAAAGGCTTTGCACAGGGCTTAAACAAGTTCCAAAAGTTATAATTGATTCATCACCTTGCTTATCAAACAGAATTAGTATCTGTAAATGGGATAAAAGATATTACTGGGCTTTGATCAATCATTTTAACAGTTTTAAGAGAAATTGTGTAAAACGTCTAGTCAATCAATAGCAAAATGAAAGGGAGCTGCATGAATGTACATGTGAGGTATCATCAGAGCTACTTTCGCATCAGCACAACTTTCATTGTGTGATGAGCAGCCAGCAGTACTTAAAGGGCTGAGTAATCCTTATTGAGGACAAGGAGTTCTGAACAGTACAGTTCATGTCCGCCTCAGCTCTCTCTTAAAATATAAATAAGTCAATTCTGATGTGATCACAATTGGAAAGAATCATGTGTACTATTTTTAAAATTACGATTCTTGATTTACTTCAAACTTGTTTTTATCAAAAATGCTCTATAGAGAGTTGAGTTTTGCTTTGGGTTTCTTTCTTCTGCAAGAAACCTTGCAAAATAATCTTTTCAGCAAACTAAGGGAAAACCTGTCTTCATTCAAGAGTTGGGTTTGCTTCATTGCTCTGTTTTTCTTCTTTACCAAAATCCATGTGTGAATGGCTATTGTACGGTACTCTTGAGACTTCTACTGTCACATTTACACATATACACTATTAACTGCAATGAAATTTTGGTGACAGTTTGGTAAGGTAGTTCATATCTTAACAGATTTGAAAAAAATGGTAATAATGCTCTTCTTTCACTTAACTACCTTTTTAACTAGTGGTTGTGAAGCACATTCACTGAATTATGGCAGTAGAAAACTATTCATAATTTTGATCCTGGAATAGACAGTAATTCAGAAAAGTTTGAAGAGCTCTTCTGAAGTCACAGAAGGTAAAAGCTGTTAGCCATGTATTTTTTAAAAAGGATGCAGTCATGCTTGTTTTCCAGAACCAAGCAGAAAGATGAAATGGAGCACTGTGGGCTTTGGGGGAAATAAGCAAGCCTAATCTTTTGTTATCTATAAAAAGTCTGAGTCAAACATCTATTCTGAACTGGTTTTTTTTTAATTCTCACTTTGTATAGGAATAGGAGATAGTACATAATGAAGTTCAAGGCCTGATTTCAAGCAGGTTTGATGTTTGAAAACTTCATCTAGCCTTCAGGACACGGGTAACGTTTTAATATAAAAGTAGTTTCAAGAATACAAAAGAAATAAAAAAAGAAAAAAGCATATGAGTGTATAGAAGAATGCTGATAATTTTTGTATTGGTTTATTACTCTCACTTAGTGTTGTGATTTAACCCCAGCCAGCAACCAGGACCATGCAGCCACTCACTCGCTTCCCATCCCTCCCCCACCCCAGCAGGGTAGGGAGAAGAGGGAGAAAAAGAGGGGAACGGTAAAACTCGTGGGTTAAGATAAAGACAGTTCAATAGAACAGTAATGGAAAAGGAAAATAGCAATAATAATAATGGTAAAAGAATATACAAAGTAAAATGATACAACACAAGTTGCTCTCATGACTCAATGACCAGTTGCCCAGCCCGTTCTGAGCAGTGATCGTGTATTCCTGTCCCCATTTATATACTGAACATGATGTGTACGGTATGAAATATTCCTTTGGCCAGCTTGTTCTGTCTATGCTCCCTCTCAGCTTCTATGGGAAGCTGAAAAAGTCTTGGCTTGGTACTAAAAATATCAGTGACTTCTTTTTACTTTCATAAGTTCTTATATGTTGATTGTATTCTCTGATTCCCAAATAAAGCAAACAAAACATGATTTGATTAGTCTAGGTTAATGATGAACTAAAGGAAAAATACAGTATCATATTTGCATTACATTGCTGTCAACTACAAACCCCAACATATAATTGAGTAGTTTGTGTTTTCTTGTTGGGGACGGGGGAGGGAGGAGTAAAAAAAGCCAATGTTTCTGTTTTTTTAACTTTAACTTTTGATCTCAAGTCCTCTTCTGCACCAGCCTAATCATCTGTGTAGAAGGTAAACTTTGAGGGAAACTTTGAGGGACAAGCAACAAAACAGTATTAGGTAGACAGGATGAAATATTAGGCTGCATCAGTGCTTTCTCAAAAATAAGGAAGAAAATAAAGTAATGTAATTTGCTTAGGCTCAAACTGTATTAATGTCTCATCTGGAGACAGCAATTACTTATTTACTTCAACTCAGAAGTCGTAATGGAAGTCTGTAATGGTTTCCACTTGATAGAAGGCTGCTGCCAACCTATGAAGGTTGACTACCAGTCAATTGTCAAGAACCCAGTGACTTTCTTTCGTGAAGGGCTAAGGTGCATAAAACCCTAGGGCTGTGTCCACACATTATCAATGACAGTCATCTTGACCAAATGAAGAAGTCGGTAATTTGGACTTCTGCTTCTGAGTTAGTCATCCTAGATTTCCTTTGCAGACAGTGAAGAAAAGCAGGCATTTGTGTGTAACAAAACTAATCCAAGAAAACATGCACATGTACATTCCAATGTGTATTGGTCCTGTGACCAGAGCACAGACTTTTTTTTGTTTTTATAGGGGGAAAAAAAAAGAAAGACAACCCAAGACCCTGGGATAAAGAAAGAAAATATTTTTCTTTTGTCAGTAACTCAACCACAGGTTTACTTGAAATGTCCATGAAGTTACGAAGTTACAGGAAACGATTTTTCAAGTTGTCTGTTTTCCATCATCTTTTACATTTATGATGTTCCATTTCTTTCTTTGCTACACCACTTGCTGGAGGTATAGTTCAGGGAATTTTACTGGGTGATGTGCATAGCTAATAAAAGTCATGGAGGGCATGGATATGATTACCTTATAGTAGCCTGCTGCTGGAAGATTTAAGAAGTTAATTCCCTCTGCCTCTACTGCTTTATTACCTGTATTTTCTACAGTATCTATCAAAAATCCCTAATCATATTCGTTAGATAAAACACAGCTAGCATCTTATTTAGAAACAGGGACAGTAAAATAATATGTGAAAAAACATTAAAGGTTATTTTAAAATATTAATAATTAGGGATCAAAGCTCTTCTTTGAAAAGTGTTGTTTTGTTTACTCTGAAATACAGAACTTGATGTGATGGAAAGGTGACATGTCACAGTGAACCAAACCCATGTATGACTTCTTGCTTATCAAGTTATTTTTCTTGACTATAAGTTTGCTTAAAATAGTAATCATACATACTGGAGTTGAAAAAAAGTAATCTTTTTTACCCCTTTATCATTACGTACCCACTTTTCCTTCCTTCTTTTAGTATTTTTAAGCCTCGGACTTCATACATTTAATGACTTTGGCAGGGGGAGGTTAAACATGTTAGTGTTCTGACCTCAAAGATCAAGGATCACTGGAGGTGTTATCAGCAACAGTGATTTTTTTCTTGAAAAATCTAGGGTTTAAAATGAAGAGTGAAAATGTTTATTTTAAATCTAATACACAAAACCTCAAAATCAATCTCTCTTCTCATATTACTATGACTATTTCTGAAAGCATCTTCAAGAAAGGTTTTCTTTCCTTTCTTTATATATCTCGCCATCCCCTACATTGCTAGTCACCCAATATCCTGCTGTAATTAATAAAGGTAAATACTTCTGAGATTAATCCATAGCAAGACAGAAAAGATACAGAGGGGAATGACTTGCCACCTGAAAGCACGCCTTTTGTTCTTTATTCTGCAGGTGTCTGTATACCTAACAGCACAGCTCAAGCTTTGGAGGTAGGAGAAAAGTTCCATGTTTCCTTACTCCTCTCAAAAAGAAGGATCAGTTGTTAAAATATATTATTTGTATAGTCAAAGTCTATCTTTTGGAAGAAATTGAGAGAATTGCTTGTAAAGAGGAGCAGAATGCAGTTTGTTTGAATAAAAAAACATATATGCAAAATGGATAATAATCCAAATGTAGGTTTATGTGGCTTTTGGTTTTTTTTTTTTTTGAGCAACATACTGTAATAGAAGTGCTTTGTGCCACTATGTCTGGTGCCTAAAAGAAACCAAAGCTTTATCCTAACTGACCTATAAAAGTAATTGATCTGGGAAAACAAGTGCTGCCCGTGTTTTTACTGAGAATATTTGCAGAGTTTTCACAGTTAGACTTTAGATCCCCCTGGACTAAACAATTTCCCTTTTATGAATTCCCTTTTCTTTCTGAAACGCATTTGCTACAAGAACAAAAAGTGGTGTCATCTCTGAGTAGCTTCTATTATTGCTTGATAATACATGAATAAAAATATCTATGAAACAGTAGTTTTACTACTCTTCTTTAATGAAAGACAAATATTAATACAGTATTTCATTATAAGAATTCATTTTCCTAATTATAAGCATATAGAAATCTTATTCAGATTAGGAGAGCATCATTACAGATGAGAGGGACAGCTGTGATGTAAAAATATCCTTTTTATATAACAAGTGTTTAAAATAATAGAAATCTGCACTTCAAAGTCAGGAAGACAAAATAGGGAGTAAAATTAACATCAAATGATGTCTGTACACTAAAAATACATTTTATTTAAATATTTTGTATTGCTATTTCAATGCTTAAAAAAGGCATAAAAAATATCAGGATTTGTATAAACCAATGTTAAAACATTTCTGAAATGTATTTTATTCTTTACTAAAAGTTTCTAAATCAGAATTTAAGAAACACAGAGGAAGAATTGACTAAAAAAACAGAATATATGTTCTGGTTAGCCACAGAATGTCTTAAAAAAGAGAAATAACTATTATTTATAGATTAATGATTTTTTTTTATTCCATTCTTATTAAAATTATCTCTAAACACGTGTTTGTTTTGTGTGTAATACTATATATGTTAAGATTTAGTATTTATAAGACAGTGTGCTTGTGTGTATTGTGACATTTATGTATGATATACAAATGTATTTATGGACATAATTTACTTTTTGTTCATGGATCATGGCATCAGTAGGAAAACAACCAGACTGCAGATCAAAACTCTCAGAATGAAGGAGGACAGAATTATACATCCTTTAAGCTAGATATCACAAAACTCAAAATATATTTTATTTCCAGCACTCTTGGTTAGATGATCAGATAATTCTTGATTGCAATCAAATGCACCCAGCCAGGACTTGGAGTGTACGTGATTTTTAACTCTGATTGGTACATCTCAGCTTAATAGCTTCCAGATCAAACATTCACAGAACACAATGTAAGTGAAGTTGGAATATCAACCTTTTGACTCACACTTAATGCTAATGGTAAAATTTTGGCTTAATGAAAACACTGTGAAATTGCAGGGAAATTAATGAGCTAATATCAGTGTTCATAACCAAATAGAATGATTAATGGTTTCTGTAGTTTTTATATCATACCTCCACAATACTCCACGTAAATATTTAAAAATGCAAATCATGTCTGAGTTATGTGCCAGCTCCACATAAACTGAATGTACTACAGTATGCTGCAATTTTTAACGTTCATATTGTCCAACACATTACAGCATTACAGAATTCTGTCTTAAGAATTTGATGAAATACTTTTGTTCATCATTCCTATTTAGAGTGTATCAAAAGAAAGTAAAAATTTAGTGGAAATTTATGCATTGTCCTGTCACACTTTTTTTCTTACAGACAAGTTCTTATTTCAGTGTTATCCCTGTCAAACCATATATTATTATTTAAACAGTTTGTTGGGGAGGGAGGGGAGAGACATTAGGTCATTCATTTGAATACAGTCCATGTCTGTGGCTTGTAAAAGTTATCGTTTTTTGATATCTTTTCCAATCCTCTATGAAATGAACTCAAAATCCTTGAACAAGTCTTAATGGGCATTACAGTAAAACCACTAGCTCAGACTGCCAAAATCAATTTCTTTATTGACTGGAAAGGTTTGGACAGCTAATAAACTTTTTTGTGGGTTGAAGCTGTGGAAAGTAGTGGCTTGCACCAGTTTACATAAAGAACAAATACTTGAAATAAATATTTCTGACGTGACATGCCTATGACTGGGTCTCTGCATTGACAATTCAAATGGCAAATTTCACTTCTAGGTTGATTTTCCTCCTACATATTTGCACAGAAACTAATACAACAAGTTACAGTACAAACAGTGAATTTCAGTGCTTCCACTGAAATATAAACATCACATGCTAATATGGCTTAATGTGCTTTTAATGTGAGGATTTTTTGGAGAGAGTACAGGAGAAGTTTGCAAATGACAGCAAGTCTAATAAATAACAATTTCAATTGCTTCTCTGATGTTCCATCTTATGATTCAATGTAAATGTTTCAATCAGGTTGAGAATCCAAAGTCAAGCCTTTGAAGCTGCCTAGTTGCAATGATTCAAGAGTAATGTGTCAAAAAAGACTAAAAAAGTTAAATGGACAAAGTCAAAAAAGTTAAATAGACAAAAGAATTCTAATTACAGTAGAAACTAGGAAATCTAGATTGAAATAACACTGGACATACCAGTTTAGGTAAAAAAAATAACCACCTCCACATTCAAAATGTAGTTTCTAACATTTCCTCTCATAAGATTCTACAGAATATATTTTTTCATAAGCCTGTAGCTCCTTTTTTTCAAAAGGTAATAGAAAACATGTCTCACTTACTGGAAAAAAAAATCAGGAAGAAGAGGGTCTTTTATTTAATTCAAATTTACTTTTGGCAATTTATTAAATGTCTAGGAGTCTACTGGTTTTGACGAGATACAGTTAATTTTCTTCATAGCACCTTTTCAACATAGCACATATGGTGCTGTGTTTTGAATTTGTGACCAAAACAATGTTGATAACACACTGATGTATTAACTATTGCTGAGCAGTGCTTACCCAGAGCCAAGGCCTTTTCTGTTTCTCATGCCACCCTGCCAGTAAGACGGCAGGGGGCGCACAAGAAGTTGGGAGGGGACCCATCCAGGACAGCTGACCCCAACCGACCAAAGGGATATTCCACATCAAGTTATTTGGGTTACACAAGTGAGCATTACGCGTGATGGAGCCCTGCTTTCCTGCAGGGAAATCGTTTCCTGCAGAACGATTTCCTTATTTTGCTTTGCTTGTGTGCACAGCTTTGCTTTATCTATCAAACTGTCTTTAGTTAAACCCATCAGGTTTCTTGCTTTCACCCTTCTGATTTTCTTCCCAATCCTCCCGTTGGGGAGGGAGCAAGCGGCTGTGTGGAGCTTAGATGCCTACCAGGGATAAACAACAAGGGCTAGCAATTTTTTTTTATTTATTTATTTATTTATCCTTTATTTGAAGGAGAAGCCATTGAAGGCATGAATAGAAAGTCCTAACAAGTGAGAAAATATTTCTTAGTTTCAGGCTTCTAAAAATATTAAAGACAATTTATGCAAATTTTGATCTTGCAACAGGAAGCATAATGGAGATCATGTGAGTCCCTCATACTGTGACTGCTAAATTAGCCATGTATAGACATTAATCAGTATTAGGCTATTTGATTATTATTTTTAACCAGAGACCCTATAAAAATAAGAGTCTGTAAAAGCAGTAAGTTATAGAATTCCTACGCAAAAAATAACCTATTCCAAATTTCAGCAGTTTGTCTACCACACCTAGTCTTTCTAAGGGTCTTAAAGAATAATGCTAAATTACAAATCTAGCAGTAAATTTGCAGATTGACTAGTTTTTATCTCAAGTTTCACAAAATTTTAGCAGCATGCCTACAGACTGTAATAGAAATAATAATCTGAAACCAAGAATTAAGGATAGGAAGTAGCACTTCCTGCTTTATCTTAAACATTAAGAAAAAAGACCAAAACAAAACCAAAACAAAACCAAAACAAAATTCAAGGATCTCAGCTTGGCTTTGAAAAGTTTATCCTTTTGCTTCATAGCAATATTTTCCTAGTGATGGTGACTTTCAGAGTAGCCAAAAAACCTCTTTAACAAAAAATCTTCAATGTACTTGTACATGCTTAAGCCCCCATGACTTTGTTTGACATACTCCATCGAATCAGGACTGGCATCAAGCTGTCACTCCAGAAGGACATGGGTCTCCTATAAGTCCTTTGTTCTATCTGCCTCTATTGTGTTGATATATCTTAAGCTCAAAGTGTTATCAAATGTTACTGGACACCTCTGTGTGGGCACAAGTTGATTTAGGTCAGATTTCCATTAAACTCAGTGTGAGTTTAGATAGCCTATTTTACATGTGAACTTCTACAGTCAGATAAATAAACTGAGATGTATAAAAACTGGAGCTGCATCCAAGATGGAATTTCTAGCTTAATGTAAGAGATATGCAGAGACACTGGAGAAGTAAAAAATCAACTTTTAAAAACATATTTTCAATTATGCTTTTGCTATTTCCTTACCTTCAGGTGTTTTATTCCATTACTGAAAACTGGTAAGCTATTGCTCTGAAATTCATCAAATGATGAAATTGATCTGGGTAATCTGACATGTAAGAAGGTGTATTTCTCACACGCATAGTTTACCACCGGAGAAGGTATTTGGGTTAATCTGAGAATTAGCATCACTGGAATAAATGGAATAAATTTGACTGATCTTCAAAACTGAAAAAAGCCCTCTACGGGACACAGCTATTTATGGAAAGCACATCTGAACCTGCGGAACCACCTATTTGTGATGCACTAAATAACCTTCTGATATGATACGTGTTTTGTGTACATACAGATTGCCTTCATACTAATTAAGAAGTCTTTATGAATCAACACCAATAGCACTTTTTTAACCCAAACAGATCTTTGGAATGCACAGAAATCTTATAAGGCATTGCTTTATGCTTTTTCCCACTCTTCTGTAGCAACAGTCTGACACTAACATAACGGACATGTGTGAAGAAACTAAGTGGGTTGATATGAGTATGATCAAAGATAGAAAGAGTAACCAGTTGTGAGTAAATTGGATACCTTCTTCTGTACTTTATTAATAGTTCTACGTTATTTACTAATTTTCAGCAAGAAACAAAGTTTAATATAGAGTTATTTAATTATTTAAAAGAAAGTGTAAGGAAATAATTAGCAGATTAACTTCTCTTGAGAAGCATTTAAAACACTTCTAAGTAGATCATGATGTAATTTTCCTAATTAAAAAAATATTTAATTATAAACTATCAGTCAAATTCAGGAAGCTTCTGGGTGTAACACAGGGCCTCTGAAGACTGTTTAGACTTTATGTCTTCAGCATCCATTGCATCTGTATGCTGATAGGTAATGCTTTCACTTACGCTTAAAGCTACACAGTCAAATAGTACTTTTTCTCTTACAATAAGCTTGGTTTGGCTTCATTCATTCCAGTTTTCCCTTTGGAATTCCAGACACAACTCATTAAAAAATTGCCTATGTAAATAAATGTGAATGAAATCAGAAAGACGTTTTTGATGGCTGATATGAAATAAAAACAGAATACAAGGGATAAATCTTTATATAGAAGAAAAACAAACAAACAAACAAAATCCACTACTAGTAAAATCTACAGTAGAAATCAAGTATGCTAGGTTCTTTCTACCACCTGAGACTTTTTTGCACAACCCCTTAAACAAGAAATATCTTAAATGTGGTGAGAGGGGGAGGTCAGAGGTGATAAGCTGAAGCATTTATTATGTTAGTAATGTGAAGGCCTTATCAGCACCTCAGTTGCTCTCAGTAATGAGAAATCAGTTCTTCGCTCTTTCCTCCTTTGGGATGTTGGAAGAGAAATGAAGTGGCATTGAGTGAGACACAACAAGGGTACATTTGCAAGGAATTTGACGGCACATTTACTTTTGGATATGCTCTTATTGAAAATATGTTAATCCTAGCCACACTGAAAAAAAAATGAAGTACTTATAGTCCAATAAAAGTCTTCCATAGTTTTTGTCATCAAATATAACTTGTTGTCCTGTGATCTCTTTTAACAGTATCCTTTTTGATTCTTTTATTGGAGGAATTTAGTTACTGATTACATATTTGGCAGGTTTACTAAAGGAATGTTGGGGTACATTTAAAACCCAGCAACCAGTAAATTATTTTCTTTTTGGTTAAGAGAGAGAATAGAAAAATCATAACTAGTTAAAATACATGGCTATTTTTTCCTTAGTTTAATATCCACACAAATAATGGGAGAAAACCCACATACTTTAACAATTTCTGGTTCAGCTTTGTCTTTTCTGTTTTTTCTGTGTTTTCTGTCTCTATCAGCCATGACTCACTTCACTGATAATGTGTGATTCTCCTGTGATTTCCATCTTGCATAAAGTTACACATATTGACTGTGGGTGTTCAAAGAATAGTCATACTCTTTTCAGTTTTCAGCTGTTACCCGCATGGTGTTCCTGAACTTTCTACATGCCACAGCTTGTTTACTGAGGAGGCACTGCATTTTGCCACTCAAAAATGTTTTGAAGAACAGTGATAGGTACATTTTCTTAATTTTCAGTGCCCTTCAAAGGTGTGTCCTACTTACTCAGTCTCTGTGACCAGGTGTTTTAAAAGTTATTAGACTGTATAAATGCTATCGAGGATAAAATAGTGATGAGACATAGTTGTATATCTGATATCATAAAGACTATGCAAAACGTGTCTAAAGGAGACCAATATATGAGTATGGTGTTATTTATTTAAAGTAAATTTATTTATTGTAGTTCAGTCCATTTTGTGCCCGGTTCCATGCTATGCTTATGATTTTCAAACATCACTATACAGTCTACATATATCAGCAACTGCATCGTGATGAAACAGTATTTCATTAATAGTATTTTTTATTTTATTAATATTACTTCACCTGCAGAATGCACCCTGGTTTCAACAAACATGTTATCTCTCTTATTTTTTTGTTTGCTTTTTAGATTTTTTATTTTGTTTTGTTTTGTTGGTTGTTTGTTTGCTTGTTTAAAATTTACTGGTTCTTGCCAGGCTTGAAAATCATTGGGAATCCCAAGAATGACTTTGGATGCATCCACAAGTGCATTATGCATGAATGTGCCATTCCATCCATCCCTAAGCTGCAGCAAAGGTCTCAAGTATGTTGCAAGTCACTGGACTTTTCCACATGTATAGTCTCTTCATACATGGTAAATGAAGACTGCTCAGAATCCCTGGGACTTGACACGTCTGAAAAGAAATGCGAAACACATTCTTTCAGCTCAGGGGAAAAAAAAAAACCAACCCAAAATTAATAAAAAAAAAACCCAACCCAACAATAAAAAACCTACACACACTCCCTCAAAAAATACCAAACCACCTTTACGAAATCAGATAATTTATTTTCAAGATTTTTTTTTATTTTTACTTTTCCCATACATTTAAATCAGAACTGGAAATGCAAAACTTCAAGGGAAACAAATAGAAATATTCAAACTACTTGTTTCTTTAGGTCTTTGTAAAAAGACAACTGATCACTTTTCAAAGGTGTTCTAACAAAACAAAAAGATAGTTTCTGTTCCTGTGGAGAGCAAGGAAACAATTTTGAGAACAAACAAATGTGAATATAAAATAAGCTCAGCTATGAAAGAAAATAGGCAGCAAGGAACAACAGGACAATTTTTTGAAATAGCTGGAGGCAAAAATTAATGTAGATGTAATCAAAGTGATTAGAAATTTATAGCATGTAATAAAAGAAGAAGAATCTGGTGCGAGCTTTAAGGCCTTTTAAGAGAAAAATGAAAATTTAAAAAAAAAAAAAATGGACAGTAATTTTGTAAAATATCTTTAAGATAAAACTGTATAGCACTCCCAATATCACGTATTAAGTATCTTATCTTGTCTCTTACATCCAAAATGACTACACTGCTAAAAGATTTCTGATATAATTGTAAAATTAGAAACAGATTGCTCGTATTAGTCCTCAGTGTTGGAAATCATAGCCACAGCAATCGCAAGGAGTTACATTTTGAAAGTTAATTGAAAACACAGCTTGATGCTATGTGAATTTAATCACAGAAACTCAGTGCATTAAAATAGAGAATAAATATGTTCACATATTCAAATTGTGTTTCAAATTGACAAAGAAAGGATGAGTGGAGTATTTCTCTAAATAGATAAATACACAAACAAAAACCTTCACATCCTTAAGCACAGAAAAGAATAATGTATTTTCATTTCTTATTCCATTTAAATAGTTGTAAGTAATGAATTCATTTGTATGGTGAAACCTCCTTCTACTGAAAGATAGCAATATTGTGGTATCCTATGCCCTGGGAGACACCTTTAGATATCTGTCATGCAAAAAAGAGGGATGAGGCCCATAAGATTCCCTATTTTTATGATATTCCAACGTTGCCTTTGGTTGGCTTGTTCTTGCCACACTTATTATCAGGAGCCCCTTGGGAGAGTTTTATATTATTCATCAAACTATACAGCCTTAAAGAGACTGGCACTATTGTAGCCCATTTTTCAGAGTGTTACCTGCACAGAAAAAAAGCCTTAAATATAGAAATGTTAGTTAGCTCTTGTCACTTAATTCTGTTAAACTAACCTGCATAAATTCTATTTAACTGGAACTTCTAGTATATGACTGCTTTCTTGTCAAGAAAGGAACTCCATGGAGCCTACAGTAGTTAATAAGTTTTGGTGCAGTGAAATTAGCTATAAAATATTAAGGATACTTTTTTCTGAAAATTTGTCAGTTGCTATTTTGTGTAAGTAAAAGAATTTTTTGTAAGTAAGAATATTAGTCCCCTTGCAAGTGAACTGCTTCGAAACCAGCTGAACAGTTAAAATTCAAGAAAACAGACGATGGTTCTTCAAAATCCTTAAAAATGGAAATGTTTTTAGTGCATTAAATTAAATCCACTAATGCATTTAACTCTTTTTATCCCAGCTTCACTTGGTCTGAAGTGAACATGTTATTAGCAAACAGGAGGTCTCTATGACTGAAATCTCTTAACACAAAACAAATTCTTGTACTCTTCCATCCACTAGTGTGACTGAGTCATGTAATTTTCACAACCTCATTAATAGGTTGAAGGTCAAACTTACATTCAAACATTTAGGGCAGTGGTATGAATTTATTAGATTTATTTATTTTTTTTAATCCATTAGAGATAGTAGAAAGTTAATGTCTCGCATTCTAATACCGTACATTTTTTTAGAAATATAAATGGCCATTTATCTTCCTTAAGCTTTGTAGAGGATGAGTTAATGTTCAGTACCATTATACTCATGTGTTTTTGGGAAAAATATTGTTATATATTTCACTAATAAAAGACAAAGGATTGAAACACAGAAGAAGAAAAAAAAAATAAAAAAGGAAGCCCTAGTCTTTTTAAAGCAATACTTGGGAAGAGAAGGGAGAAGGAAAAAAAAATTAAAAAGAAGAAGCAAATGAAGGAAACAATTTATTTCCCTGTATAACAATTCTTTCATAGATACACTTGTCTAAAATGATAAAGGAAATATTGGAGCAAAGTGAAAGATAACTGGAAAAACATATAATCAAATGCCAGATATTGAGAAGCATTGCCAGTAATCTGCATTTTGTGCAATTGTTAAACTTAATTTGTTTTCATGGCGACTTGCCACAGAAGTAATCATTTATCTTTTTGGACAATGTTTCTGCAGCAACATTACAAAATAACTGCTGAGTGACAACTGTGCTAGCGTATGGAAAGACTGAAATTTTTTGTTCAACACATATTTCATTGTTTGATGGATTTTAGTTGCATTCAGCATGCTTCAACTAAGCATGGAATTTGAACTTCTTGTAATAAAGCTCTTCCTGAAGTATCTGTTGTTATCATCTAGAGAAATATTAATTAATCATTTTGCTAGTATTAAAATTAAAATAGTACAGTAATTTTTACAGAGAAAGTCTGTAACGTGTGTACATATGACCTGAACTAATAAGCACACATGAATAAAAGTTTAAGTATAAATCGGTCACAACAAGGTTTTTATGGGTTCCATTATGTGCCTAGACTAAGGTAAACAAAATGCCTTGCTGGGTCAAGGGCTTCAGGGAACATTCTTTAAATATGACACCAACTGAGCAGAGTGAATTAGTTGAATGCACAGAACATGAGTGGAACTGGACCACATTTTTGGTCCACCTATTATAAATCACTTATAGAATGCATTGCTCATTCATATTCAAATATATGGAATTTAAAATTATTCCTATAATTTTTATTAAGACTTTCAACATTATTCAAAGCCCATTGAACTCATTGAGAATATCACAGAATCACAGTATTGTAAAGGTTGGAAGGGACCTTCAGAGATCATTTAGTCCAATTGCCCTGCCAAAGCAGATTCAGCTAGACCAGGCTGGACAGGAGTGCATCCAGGCGGGTT
>VWZL01002328.1:497074-595871 GCA_013396915.1 Stercorarius parasiticus | reverse complement strand
GGGAACTGCTGGAGAGGGGACAGCAAAGGGCTACCAAGATGATGAGGGGACTGGAGCACGTCTCTTATGAAGAAAGGCTGAAGGACTTGGGTCTTTTCAGTCTGGAAAAAAGACGACTGAGGGGGGATCTTATCAGCGCTTAGAAATACCTAAAGGGTGGGTGTCAGGAGGATGGGGCCAGGCTCTTCTCAGTGGTGCCCAGAGACAGGACAAGAGGTAACGGGCACAAACTTGACCAAAGGAAGTTCCATTTCAACATGAGGAGGAACTTCTTTCCTGTGAGGGTGGCAGAGCCCTNAGGTGGTGGAGTCTCCGTCTCTGGAGACATTCCAAACCCTCCTGGACGTGTTCCTGTGCCACCTGCTCTGGGTGACCCTGCTCTGGCAGGGGGTTGGACTAGATGATCTCCAGAGGTCCCTTCCAACCCTATGATTCTGTGATTCTATGATCCTATGATTATGGGTGCTGTAGCCCAGTAAATGCAGCATTGGCACTGCCAGGGCCAGGTTGCAGGCTTTGTGCTGGGTTTGTAGGACCTTGGGAATGGGGTTTGCCAGTCCTTCTTTGTCTTAACTTGTCTTGAGCTGCCTGAAGCTTAGTTTTTTCCTTGATATAGTTGTAACTGCATTTTTTTTTTCGTAACCCGGTGTCTATGACTCATTTGTTTTACTTCTACTTATCTTTGTCTCGTGTAACCAAAGTTTCATATAAACATTAGGAACGAGACTCATAGAATTGTTTAGGTTGGAGAAGACCTTTAAGATCATCAAGTCCAATTGTTAACCTAACACTGACAAGTTCACCACTAAACCATGTCCCTTGCAGTTTATTTCTGTGCTGTGTGAAATATTTATGCCTCTCCTGTACTGGTGCAGGGTGGAAAAACAGAGGCATGCTGTCACAGCGGAGGTCCTGAGCAGGGGGACACAGGATGAGAGGGGCCACGGGCTGGTGCAGGAGCCCCTGGGGCTATTTCTGGGGCCAGTGGCACCATAAAGGACATGTATTTATGAGCCTAGCGCAGAAAAAAGGCTGGCTGGGGCCAGGAGGGGAAAAAGAAATGAAGCAAAGATGGGTGCATGCACCACGTTTCCGCCGGGAACATTTTCTTTTCCTTACTTCTTGGTGGGACCTTCCTCTCTGCCGTCCTCTGCTCTCACATTCTTGCCTTGGCTTTCTCCTTTCTAGCTGATTCCTGAAGCTCGGGTCAGATCGCTGCTCGGTGCATTGGCTCTGCAAATGCTTGCAGGCTCCCAGTGATGGAAGAGAGCTCTCAGCATCCCCGGGGTAGCCAGCCTGGTGGTAAATTATTCTTGGTGGCAGGAATCATGGTATTTATCTAGTTGTCAGCAGATGCTCTTGCTGATGTTGGGGAGGAGCCTGGAGGGAGGAGGAACAGGCGCTGATTTTGCAGGGACCTGGCTCTGCCTGCATGGAAACACCATATAAAAGCGTGGGATTGCTGTGCTCTCTGCGGATTGATCTCCCGGCCATGCTCGCTTATAGCATCCCTGACACTCCTCCATGACTCCCTGATGTGCTGCTCGGTTGGTGCAGGGTGCTGCGCGGGTTACGGGGCCACTTGGGGGACAACACACACTGGTGGCTTTTGCAGGAGGAGGCAGCCAGACCTGTGACTCCCCAGCACGAGGGATGCTAAAGCGAGCAGGGCGCTCACCCAGCCTCTACCCACTCTGGCAGGGTGACAGTGTCGGGGGCAACCACAGATGCTGCTCTGATGCTACAGGTTTGGGGGGACAACATTGCTGAGGGGCCGCCTGCCGTCCTCCCCCCCTGCAAGCACTAGCCCCAGGCTGATGGGAATCCAAAAGGATATTTTTCCCCAGAAGTGTTGTCTTCTGCTGCAGATCATGCCCTCTGATATATCGGGGGCACTCTTGGAGCCCACCGGAGCAGTGAGCAGGGGTCAGTCCTCCTGGCTGCAAGACCCCTGGCTATAATATCAGTTTATTTTTAGGGTAATGGGGTGGATTTCCATGAATTAGGGTTTCTTCTGCCCAGCATCTAGCAGAGCGGGGCATGATGTGAGCGATGCCTTAGGGCTCTGCATTCGTCTTCTCTCCTGATTCATCCTGGTAATAAAGACACTCAGAGTCCGCAAAGTATTATTTAAAATGTAATTTATTATAGTTAACACTAGAAAATAGGCAATGATAGTATACATAATCCCATGCCCCTTCAGATTCTGAGGACCCCAAATTGTGCAGCATCGAATGGGTGCCCCAGCAGCACAGAATCATAGAATAGAATGGTTTGGGTTGGAAGGGACCTTAAAGATCATCTTGTTCCAAGCCCCCTGCCGTGGGCAGGGACACCTCCCACTGGACCAAGCATGCAGCACATCGCGAGATTCCGTATGTCTTTTTGGGTTTCATTTAAAAAGCTTTGGTCAATGCTGCTGTTCTGCTAGAGGGCAGGAAGAGGGAGTCCTTCTCCTTCTCTCTGAAGCACCTGCAGGATCCTCTTCTCTTGAAGAGGGTTCCCCAGACTGCCCAAATCCCTATTGTCCTGAGGACTCACTGAACTGTTTGTGGCTTTTCCATGGAGGCAGGGAAAGAGAGGCAGGGAGCAGCTGGGATCTGCAGGAGAACCTTGCAGGAGGAGCGTAGGAGAGGAGGGACTTAGAGCAGCTCTCTCATATAAAATCATAGAGTAACAGAATGGTTTGGGTTGGAAGGGACCTTAAATACCATCTAGTTCCAACGCCCCTGCCATGGGCAGGGACACCTTCTAGAAGACCAGGTTGCTCAAAGCCCTGTCCAGCCTGGCCTTTGACGGGGAACATAACATAATTTATTTTCTCCATCCTTGACCATTATTAAAATGACAGAGGCTTTGTGCTGGGTCCCTGGTGACTCACCCACCAGGGAGGGTGACACAGTGGGGTCAGGGAGCAGGAGCTGCTCAGGACTCTGCAGGCAGCCCTTGGCCAGGAGCCAAGGCAGAAAGCCATGGGTGGCAGCAACATCAGCCCCTCTGCAGAAGGGCCAAGAAGGGAGCAGTGAACATCCAGGAGCCCCAGAGCTCTGGTTCCTGCACCAGGAAGGTCAAGCCCCATCTGCTGCCCGGACCCGGCCAGCTCTTTGATCGTCTCTCCTCCTTTCACCGGGGAGGACTGGCCTGAAAGAAAATGGTTCCCACAGCAAGTGGAAGGAGAGACACCTCTTCCCTGCAAACAGAGGCTCTGAGGTCTTTACGCTGTGCTCTGCAGGCAACACAGCCACAGAAGCCAATCCACCACCACCTGTGGGGCATCCAGGAGTTGCTTGGTGAAGACCAACTGCCCAGCTTGTCTGCCTTGGTCCCAAGGTCCCAATGCGGCAGAGGTGTGGGCTGTGGAAGGGGAAGGCTGGAGACAGCGGTTGCCATGCACCCAGAGGGACGGTGCAGGAGCTGGGCAGTGGGGGGAGCAGCGAGACCATAACATGGGACACAGAATCACAGAATGGTTAGAGTTGGAAAGGGCCTTAAAGATCATCTAGTTGCAACCCCCTGCCCTGGGCAGGGACACCTCCCACTAGACCAGGCTGCTCCAAGCCCCATCCAGCCTGGCCTTGAACCCCTCCGGGGATGGGGCAGCCACAGCTTCTCTGGGCAACCTGCGCCAGGGTCTGACCACCCTCACAGCAAAAAATTTCCTCCTAATATCTCATCTAAATCTACCCTCTACATGGAGCGGGGTGAGTGGGGTGAGTGGGATGAGTGGGGTGAGTGGGTTTGACCCAGCCCAGGGCAGCAGCAGGTCTCCAGGCTCCTGGCAGCCAGCAGAAACCTTCCTCGGTGGACAAGACTTAGGGTCCTGCCAGCCCCGAGCTCTGCAGAGAGGGACGTTGGATGGGTTTAGGTGGGACCTGGTCCTCCACAGAAAGGGGACATCGTGGAGCCGGGTGGGCACCGTGTTTGGACACTGGTCAGTGGGGAAGCCCCGGGGCAGAGGCAGCAGAGCCACAGGCATGGGGGGAGTCTCTGCAGGGGAAAGCCCAGCCCAGGGCTGGTGTCTCACCACCAGAACGGGAACAGGGTGTAAATTAATCCTGCAGCAGCTAATTTGATCTCTGTGCTCCCATCTCTCTGTCAGCTCCTGAATCTCCTCCACCCATCTCCTCTGTCTCGACTATTTTTAAATCCATCTATGTCCAATGTTCTCTCTCTTCCCACCTTACAGCCCTTTTCTATAAGCTTTGCTGGAGGAAGAACCCCCCTGTCGAGCCAGGGGCAGCCCCTCAGGGAGCTGCAGGGCCCATCCTGCAGTGTCAGAAACTCTTTAATAGCCAGTGTTGGAGCCAACATGGAGCTCAGAGCACTTCTGAGACAGGCAGAGAGAAGAAGAGGCCCCATCCCACCATGTCCCCTGTCACAGACGTCTCACAGTATGTGCAATTTAAGCCTTAGCGTCAGGATGATGGTGTTGGTAGTATGTCATGTGCGCTGGTTTTTTTTCCCCTGTTCTGGTTTGTTGATCCTTTTGGGTGGAAAAATCAAGGTCCAGGGTATCCCAATGTGTTTCAAAATCAGTGGTTCTATTGAGGAGAGGGACGTGCTGCCCTCCCTTGCTGTAGCCGTTAGTCAATATGCCATGATGGGCCAGATTTCCTGCTTCTGGGACACCTCCGTTTGTCCTTGAGGGATGTGCCAAGGTGCATATCCCAACCCAAGCAGCGAGCAATCCCTTTAGCAGGGGATGGGAAGGACTGGCTTCCTACAAGGCACTAGCAACCAGAAAAAATTAAGAAAATAAGGGCTGGAGCCATCAGAGGAAGCTTGCAGTGATTCACTTATAGTCTCCCACCCAGGTCTGATCCAAAACTGCAGCCTCACATCAAACGCCAACCAGAAAGGGGGGCTTTGGCTTGTAGGCAAGTGTTTTATTTTTCTTAATTAGTTCGATCTGAACTGGATGGAAACCAAGACATTTTCTCCATCGCCAGTGAGCCCTGAGCTGGGCAGTGCATGATCGGAGCTGACAGCCTCAGGGGTGTGAGTGCAAATGCCAGCAAAGCCTACCAATCGACCTGGAAAAACCCTACAGATCTGATATGGAACATTTCATGCTCAGGGAATGAATATTTTAAAGGAAACATCAAGAGCAGCTCCTGCTCAGTCTTCTGCTGACTTTGCAATTGCTGGTGGTTAGGGAAATCCCTGCGGAGTAACTCAGACCTGCTCTAACAGCCCTTTGCACTGGAATAACCAACTGAAGCAATAACTTTTACCCTATATATATATATCCAGGACAGAGCAATTAGAGCCTGTCATGATTATTACAGCCTGTCTGCGGTGATTTACCAGGCATCCGAGTGCCTCTGCACACATCTCTGGGTGCCTCACGCTCGTCTTTCATAAGGACGTGATGCTTCCCGCAGGGATCTGCTGAACGAAGCGGGAATTAAAGGCATATGTTAGTCACTGACACGGTTCATCAACGGGCCGGCTTCCCAAGGAGCAACAGCTCAGGGTCTCGCCTTGGAAGCAGGATCTGCTCTATCACGAGGTGGCAGCTCGCCCGGGGAAAGCCAACGCTTCACCCGGCCTCGGAGACAGCTGTGATTTATTCCGGAGCCGGATTTCTGCTTCTGTGCAACGGGGCTGCGAGACCTGGGCTCGGAGAGATGAACCAGCCTTGCATCAGGGAGGCAGGGAGGTGGTTTCACACTTCCAGCATCCCTCCTGTGATCGCTCCAACATTGAGCCTGGAAGGGATGTCCCAGCCCTGCTGGGGGTTTTTCCTTCCTGAAGGAACCCCAGTGTTTTGCTCCTGGTGCCCAGAGCTTATTCCATGGCACAGCCCTTCCCCTGACCTCTGCGCAGAAGACTAATCAGATGCACGTAGGGATGTTCCATCAGCTCCGTTTCATGCCTGGATACGTGCTTGCTTCCCACCCTGCAAACCTCTCTGCAGCCGCAGCCTGCTTCCCCCGGGGAATCTTGCTCCACCTCTAAACCCTATGGCCTTTTGCTTGCAAACACTTTATTTCCATCCTCTTGGCTCCCAGCTCTGTCCTATAAACGGAAAGGCTTAGACAGCCACTGCTGTGCATTTAGGGCTGTGTGACCATGAGATTTACTGAAGCAAACCCAGTCAGCTGATCTATCCCGGCACACTCATTAAAGGAATTATTTTCCACTGACATTCAATCTGTGTCTGCACAGGGTGGGAGGGGGGAGGGAAAAAAGGCAAGCTGGTATGTTTTGCATAACTGGTGAATGAAAAGCCTGCCAGCCAGCGTCCCAGGAGATGGGGGCACGTCTCTCTATGATAGGGCCATATCTATATCACTATCTGCTGTACACTTGATCAGGGAATGGAGTGACAGAACAAGGGGGAAGGGTTTTACACTGAAAGAGAGGAGATTTACATGAAATATCAGGAAGAAATTCTTGGCTGTGAGGGTGGTGAGCCCCTGGCGCAGGTTGCCCAGAGAAGCTGTGGCTGCCCCATCCCTGGAGGGGTTCAAGGCCAGGTTGGACGGGGCTTGGAGCAACCTGGTCTAGTGGGAGGTGTCCCTGCCCAGGGCAGGGGGGTGGAACTAGATGGTCTTTAAGGTCCCTTGCAACCCAAACCATTCTATGATTCTACCTGTAGCCTTTTCTCCTGGGTTGAGTTGGATGGGCTGGGACTATGAAGACCTCTCTTTGTTCCCACAGGAAACTCTCTCCTGAGCAGACAGCACGAGCATGGTAGAGACAAAACTTCCCAAAGCAGATCTGAGGATGAGTGCCATGATGGCTGGAGGCCCTACCCCATGCTGTATAACACTTTCTAATGTTTAAACAGCTTTTCCCTCTCAAGCAGACCGAAGGACTTGTTGTTCTATCCTGAACAGGATTTGCGTAGGATGCAACGAGCTCTGGGGCACAGCACCTTCCCCAGCACAAGCTGTGACGGTGGGAAGGGATGGTGGAAGCCTGGGAGGCACTGGCAGAGCAGAGGAGGCTATGCCCTTGTCCATCAGGGTCTGCTGGCTTCATATACAGGCTGCTGAATCTAAAGCTCCTTCATAAAATGCACCACTTACACTAAAAAGAAAGCCCAGCTGGGCATTTAGCAGATGTGTTCTTGGGTTCAGTTCATTGCTGCTTGAGCTCAGAACTGTTCGGTCCTCTTTTGATTGCCCCAAGTGGGTATTTTTGTTTGGGATGAATCTCTGCTGAGTTGGCCAACTGTAATCTGCAGCCTTAAACTCTATTAACTTCCATAAAGAGTATTTCTAAGGGGATGGGGAAATACTAATTCTAATGTACCAGGCCCTACTAAAGTTCACTTGAAATGCCATGTACAGTTCCTACAGTTCAGATCAAGAAAAATCAAGTCAACCTGGAGCGAGTCCTCTTCAGCAGTGATGGATTCCTCAAGACATGGCAGGTTTGGAGAGGGAAAATTGATGTATCACTCGCTGGATACCAGGCAGAGAAGATGGTGTTGATGTGAAAAAGAAGTCAGCATCATCCTGGGACGTGAGTCCTGCAAACAGTCTGCCTTCTGTTGTCTGTCCTGGAGAGCCTTTGGCTGGTGAGCTGTATGTCACCTGGTGCAGATATCAAACCAGGGGGACCAACAAGAGACTGGAAAAAAATGATGGGAGAGACTGGCGATCAGGAAAACGCAATTTCTGTGGGAAAATGGATTTTTAGCTGGAAGAAACCAAGTGGAGACATAAAATGGCCTTCAAATTCATAGAAAAAGCTGGTACAAAGCAGAAAGGAATAAACTTTTCCGTAACCAGGATGCATAGGAGGAGATGTTACAGGCTTAAATCCTACCAATTAAGGTCAGACATTAGGGAAAAATTATAAGGATGAAGAGAGAGGAGGCTGGAGAGGACTTGCAGTTCTCATCGCAGGAGGTCTTAAAGCACATGGTAGATAAACGCATACCATAGCTGGGCCTGCCTGGGGTGAGGGATGTCTTGGTGGCTTTTTGAGGGCTCTGTGATTCCAAGTGAAAATCATTTGTTTAGTCTAGGAAAACAATGGATGAGACATCCCTGTCTATAAATATGTAGGGAGTCTGGAGAGGGAAGGGGCAGTAAACACACTGGAGAGGAAAAAAAAGTGACTTTGAGACAACTTTGGGACAGTATGTACTAGCCTGGGTGATGGCTAGGCAGGAGGACAACTCTGAGCATCAGAAGGTCCCGTTCATGGCAGCAAGGATCTTCTCTACCTCCCAAAGTGGGGAAGTGAGAAAACCAGACTCACTTAAGGAGGAGCTCAGCAGTCTCTGGGTGAGGTTACATGTCCTGGTGCAACTGAGGACTGCACCCAGGTTTCCAAATTCCTGTTGAGTCCTTAATGAAGCTCAGTGAAAACATCTGATGAAACCATGGAAGGCCCGGAATTTTGAATGGTTTCAACACAGGACTATGGTTTCAACATAGCTCAGGCTTGCTGCGACCATGGGCAGACTCATGTGGACGGTGTCTCCTAGTGAGCATAACCCTCAAGCATTAGAAGAGAATAGTTCAGTTGAAAGGGACCTCCAACGATCACCTGGTCCAACTGCCTGATCACTTCAGGGCTAACCAAAAGTTAAAGAATATTATTAAGCTCATTGCCCAAATGCCATTAATAAGTCAAATGTGTCCCAGCCAGCAAAGCTGTGACTGGGGCTGCAAGCATCTGGCCCAGCTCAGACAGGACCATTCTACTGCAGGTGGCTGCTGTGTCCCTGTACGTTGGTGACCTCTCTGATATTTTGCTGCAAATGAGGTCCACATCTGGACTCTTTCCTTCCACTTTCAGCTTTCCAAGATCTCCTTTCAGGCTCTGCAACTTATGCTCCCCTTGAGAAATCAAGGCTTGCCCCCAGGGCTACCTTAGACCTACATCAGCACTGTAATTAATGCAGGGTTGGATTTATAGCCGTTGTGTGGTGAACCGAAGGTCTTGTATCACATCAGCAGCTGCTGCAGCATCAGTATTGACAGCTCCTACTGACGTGGGCTGCAGGACCAGGGTGTGCTCTGCAGGCACAGCAAGAGGCAGGTCCTGCTCTTGTGGGTTTTCTGCTTGTCTTGAAGGAGAAATGGAGGCAGAGGGTGAGCAACATAGTTATCCCGTGAGTCATGGGCTACCTGGTAGTGTGGTCATCCCTGGATGTCTCCTTCTTAGCACGTGCCTGGACCTGTCTGGTGCATACACAGCTGATCTGAGCTTACAACTAGACCCAAGGCTTCCTGGGAGGGTTGAGGTCCCTCACCATGCCTTGCCCAGTCCCGGTGACCACGAAAGCCCTGGCTACACCTAGGGACCATCACCGGGACAATTTGAATGTGTCATGTCTTTCTCTTGATGACCAGTCCTCCAACCCTTGTGATGGGGCAGATCTCTCCAGTGTTTCGGTATTTCACCTCTCCTCCTTTCCAACATGCATTTGGCTGCTGGGAGTGAGCAGGGACCTTGGTGGCCTCTCGGAGGCATCCATGCACAGCTGCTGACAGCTGGGGACAGAGAAGGTCTCTGCTTCTTGGCTGCTCTTGGCTCCTTCACGCCTGCGACTCCTCCTTGGTGCTTTCCAGGGGACGGCTGAAAATCTCCAGGCGGAGAGAGGGGCTGGAGCGCTCCCTCCCATGGAGGGGACAGGGTGAGATGGAAATTCCTGCTGGAGGATGAGTCACACTCCGCGTGCACGACTACGCCTGGAAAAAGCAACCGCTGGCAACTGCTTCCCATTCTGCTGCGGTGCTGGGAGGTGGGCAAGAAGGGCTCACCGGTTCCTTTGGAATTACATTTTTTTGGGCTTGCTTTGTTTTTACGGGGATGCACGGCTGGGCTGAGCATTCCCTGGGAGGCTGCAACCCCTTCTCCTGTGTGGGAGCCTTTGCTCTGGCGTCATCTCAAAGGGCCTGGTGGCATTTACGCTGTGAGATGGGGGGGTTGGAACTAGATGATCTTTCAGGTCCCTTCCAACCTGAACCATTCTATGATTCTATGATCTGGAGAAGGAAAGAGGGAAGGGATCTCTGTGGGGGAGCTGGGTTGGTGTAAGATTGCCTCTCCAAGCAGTAGTATTCCTGCTATGGCCACCCAGGGGGAAGCTCAGCCAATGCGGTCCCTGGTTTAGGAGTAGGACCGTTGCATGGGAGCAAGCTGTCGGTGGGCCACGCTGTGGAAGCTGCTGTATACACACTCCCAGCCTCCAGACATTTCTAGCGTAAACACATAGTGAGGGGGAGCCGCCGGCATGGTTATTTTTTAGTGATTTTGTTTTTCCCCAAAATGGGTTTCTTCAGAAAATGCTAATTGTTTGTAGTTGCCCTTGCATGCACATCTGTGAGCCTCTATGATGCTTACCAGGATTTATGTTTTTTTCTGCTCTGGGATAAAGGGAGAATTTTTGGGCTGGAGTTTCACCCAGGTCAGGGAGGAGCAGCAGAGACAGGAATCAAGTCCCACATCATAGAATCATAGAATGGTCTGGGTTAGAAGGGACCTTTAAAGGCCATCTAGTCCAATCTCCCCTGTTGTGAGCAGGGACATCTTCAACTAGACCAGGTTGCTCAGAGCCCCGTCCAACCTGGCCTGGAATGTTTCCAGGGATGGGGCAGCCACAGCTTCTCTGGGCAACCTGCGCCAGGGGCTCACCACCCTCACAGCCAAGAATTTCTGCCTCAGATCTCAGCTCAATCTCCCCTCTTCCAGTGGAAAACCCTTCCCCCTCGTCCCATGGCTCCCCTCCCTGATCCAGAGTCCCTCCCCAGCTTTCCTGGAGCCCCTTGAGGGACTGGAAGGGGCTGGAAGGTCTCCCTGGAGCCTTCTCTTCTCCAGGCTGAACCCCCCCAACTCTCTCAGCCTGTCCTCACAGCAGAGGGGCTCCAGCCCTCCCAGCATCTCCGGGGCCTCCTCTGACCCCACTCCAACAGCTCCGTGTCTCTCCTGTGCTGAGGCCCCAGAGCTGGAGGCAGCACTGCAGGGGGGTCTCCCCCGAGCGGAGCAGAGGGGCAGAATCCCACCTCTCGACCATTTCCTAGCTAGTAAGTCACGAAGCATAAGGTGACCTTTTCTTTTTTACCCACATCCCTTACTCTTCTTTTTTTCTTCCCCCCTGCCCTCCCCCATCCTAGAACAACTGCACAAGTGCCAAAATCCCAGTGCTCTGCAGGGTGCAAAAAGCATCCCACACTCCCAGAGAGACACTATCCCATTTTACCAACAGAGCACCCCAGCTGTTTGCTCACAGTCACTGAAGAGTCAGGCACAAATGTTTATTTGTGCTGCTGGGTCCAGGAGCATCCTCAGGACCTGGATGCAGCCCTTGGTGCTATGCGGTACCAGTGCCGTAACAGAGCAAGGTCTGGATCCTCACCAAACCACTCTGCCTCCTTCCCCCTGCAGTCACCACCTCTCCACCAACCCTCTGGGTTTTTCCCCTGTCAGCTTTTCCTCTGTTTCACATCTTTTGTGGCATTTTGCCTCGAGATCAAGCAAAACTCACCATCCACCTCCCCGCGTTCGTGATGTTCTCGCCGACCGTGGGAAGCAGTCGTACCACTGCATTTATTTCTGCTTCCCACTCTGTTTAGCATTAAATTTTCTTAAAGGTTCTCCTGCACAAGAGTCTCCTTCTGAGCACCGAACCATTGCATGCACTTGGTAGGAAACATCCCCTGCTCGTGCCTCTCCACCAAAGCCGAAACGCTCCTACCTAAAAACCTATTTCTCAATCCGGCAATACCGGAGATGGTTTAGGCAGAGAGGTAGTGGCGTTAAACCAGCTTTGAGCATGGGTTTTGGTTCAAGGATGGAGCTGCAGGGCATAATCCATGCTCAGCTTTGCTGGGGTGCAGGATCCATGCATCAGGAGAATAATAATAAACCGCCCCCAAGGCTGAATCTCTGGCTGATGGCTGGAATTTGAGGAAATCCTGCAAGTTTCTAATCTTAGGCTGCTTTTCCTGGGTAGTTTATTCCTTTAAATAGAAAGGCTTAAACGGGATTGACTCCTACAATCCTTCTGCTCTGGACTAGCCTGTAATCTTTAGTGGCCAGCAATGGGCACAGGCGCTGCATCGCATATCCTTTCTGCTTCTGCTGCGAGGGGAAAACAAGGCTTAGGTGGGCTCACTTTCCGCCTCTTTGTCCCAAACAACCCACTTTTGGAGCCGATTTCAGACACACTCGATGGGCCGTAACAGCCTCCAAGCTTTGTGACACTGGGCAGGAAGGGAGAAGTTATAAATGACCCATGGGGCAAAGGCTTGAATACGAGCATAACCCTTATGAGGCACTAGAGAATCCACACAGAAGAAAGCTTCTATGGACACAGCCTGTCCCGGGCTTGACTCAGTGGTACTATGTGCCCAGAGCATCCCTCACTCTAAAAATAGTCCAAGGATGTCTAAAACACAACGTGCCTGTAAAATACATATCTAAAACACAATGTGCTTCTCATAGTGGAAGAAGAATACTCCAGAGATGGGTAAATCTGGAGGTTTCACCTCCAGGTGAGACACTTTGGAGTTCCTAATTGTGTCATTAATTCAGAAGAGCATAATTAACAGAGTAATTTAACCAGGCGTGAAAGCCAAAGGCAGGAAGGTCGCTAAGTGGTTAGAGATCATCCTGCTGAAGAAATCCCACCGGCCCAGCTGGTGTTGTCAGCCCAGGTTTGGTGCCAGGCAGGTAACGTGGTGGTACCAGCTGGAGACCTGTCCCAGCTCTAGGCCTGCTGCCTTGGAGCAGCAGAGAAGGGACTCTGCTGTCTGCTGCTGCATGGAGGGCCACCAAAATGGTCAGAGGGCTGGAGCCCCTCTGCTGTGAGGACAGGCTGAGAGAGTTGGGGGTGTTCAGCCTGGACAAGAGAAGGCTCTGGGGAGACCTTATTGCGGCCTTTCGGCACTTAAAGGGGGCTTATAAGAAAGATGGGGACAAACGTTTTAGCAGGGCCTGTTGTGATAGGACAAAGGGTAATGGCTTTAAACTAAAAGAGGGAAAATTTAAACTAGACAGAAGGAAGAAATATTGTACGCTGAGGGTGGTGAGGCACTGGCCCAGGTTGCCCGGAGAGGTGGTTGATGCCTAATCCCTGGAAACATTCCAGGCCAGGTTAGATGGGGCTCTGAGCAACCTGATCTAGTTGAAGATGTCCCTACTTATTGCAGGGGATTGGACTAGATAGCCTTTAAAGGTCCCTTCCAACCCAACCCATTCCATGATTCTATGATTCTACGTGTCCAGGCCTCTCCCAGGTTTCTCCTGGGCTGTTTGAAGCCTATGTGAAATGGGAAAGGAGGGAGTGGGTGGCAAGAGCAGGTCAAGGAGCAGAAGGGTGATGGACCCATTGCTGCAGCTCTCCAGCTCCATGGCCCCAGCCCATGCACAGCTGACTGCCAGACCATCACCCAGGACTAATGGAGCGGCAAAACCAGACGTTGTGCTGTAAATGAACAAGACACAGCCCTGGCCGTGGGGAAGCTTGAGACTGGGTGCACCTTTGTGAGATGTGTCAGAGATGGTCACACCAGGCAAGAAGAGGTCCTCGAGGATGCAACCAGTTCTGGGGTGAAGTGCCTCATGCTGCATGTCTTTTGCTAAAGGTATCTGTCTGTCCGTGTGAGAAGTGTAGCAGACACCTGGATCGCAACTGCACCTAGACATCCTCATCACGGGATCTTTCAGGTGAAATACCTGGGATGCTTTCTAAAGCTTATTCTTTTGGTCTGGAAGGGAACATCTTGTTCATACGAACATACAAAGCAGGTCAAAGAGCATTGTCCCCCCCAAGTTGCAATGGCATGACGGAATACCATTTTTAGGATGACCATTTACATTGCAGATCTCCAGGAGAGCAGTCCACCTCATCCCTGGTTAACAAATGCAGGTTTCTCCTCAGATTTCCAGTAGGATTTGCAGTGGGTGGTCACAGACTTGAGAGCTTGGCAGCCTTTTCAGTGGTGCTGTTTGCTGCAGAAACCACTTATTTTTATCCTTGTAGGGAATAATCATGTCCTGATGTCTGTGCTGAAATCTGTGATATGTGCAGCTGAGCTCCTTAACTTTACAAGGGCTGTGCACCACCCATCTCAGACCCCAAAGCAAGACATCAACCCTGGTTTTACCCATCCTGTTCCTCACCTCTGCAAATCCTTCTCCGTAACCTACCCCTGGCCCTTCCCCTCAGCCAGAAGAGCATGTTTTGAAGACCCAAGTCCCACTGTGTGTTGGCTGATGGTTGGCAACTGGGTCCCACACTAGGCAGCAACTCCTAGACCAGATCACCTTATCTCTGTACATCCCTGTTCAGAAGAAGAGTCCTTGCGCTGCCCCAGCCTGCCCCGGCTTCCCCACCCCACTGATGAGTCTGCAATGGCCTCTGATGTGTCGTCAAGGCACAGGGGAGGGCGAACGGAGCATTTTCCTCCTCCCACCACACTGTCTTGGAGCGTGTGGGAAGTCTGACGCTGCTGGGAGATTGTGATGAGTCAGTGTTTGCACATGGCGAGTCACTGCAGGGAGGTGCCAGAGAGGAGGGGGGGATGCCCAGCCTCATCCGGGAGTGTAAGTGTCCCAGGAAGAAAACAAATTCCTATTAACGAATTCTGCATCCAGCTTTGAAATCGTCAGCACAAGAAGGACACAGACCTGTTGGAGCGCAGCCAGAGGAGGCCACAGAAATGCTGGGAGGGCTGGAGCCCCTCTGCTGTGAGGACAGGCTGAGAGAGTTGGGGGGGTTCAGCCTTAGAGCCCCTTCCAGTCCCTCAAGGGGCTCCAGGAAAGCTGGGGAGGGACTATGGATGAGGCAGGGGAGCCATAGGCCGAGGGAGAACGGTTTTAAACTGAAAGAAGATGGATTTAGATTAGATATTAGGAAGAAATTTTTCACTTTGAGGGTGGTGAGACCCTGGCCCAGGTTTCCCAGGGAAGTTATAGATGCCCTGTCCCTAGAAGTGTTCCAGACCAGGTTGGAGGGGGCTTGGAGCAGCCTGGTCTGGTGGGAGGTGTCCCTGCCCAGGGCAGGGGGTTGAACTAGATGAACTTTAAGGTCCCTTCCAACCCAAATCATTCTATGATTCTATGAAACCCACTGACCTGTCAAGGACAGGTTTCCACCTTGTAGGGTTGCTTGTAGCAGGGCCACCATGGACTAGAAGTGTCACCTCATGAGGAAAGGTTATTGTCTGCCTCTGCCTCCACCTCAGTCCTTTTAGATGGGAGGTGTGCTGCATCCCTAACCCATGGCTGCCCTCACAGACCTCTCCTGGGCCATGCCAGGAGGTGTCTCTTGGTAGCTCCATCATACCAAGTCTGGGGAACCATGCTATCCAACATGCTGTACTGACAGGGAGGCCATGGAGGAATGACTGGTCCTCCATGCTGGACACCTTTGCTGACACCCAACAAACACCCAAATATCATCGGTCCCTCAATGAACAGCACAGAGTGCACCAGAGGATGCTTTACGTATACATCCCCCATCCAGCTTCTCTCTTGCCAGGCAATTGCTGGCTGTAGGGACGCTCCTTGCAGCCAGCCTGAAGGAGTCTTGGTTATTTTTATCAAGGCCTTGTTTTCCTCTCTCCTTTCTTTCAGCTCTAAAATGGCAAAAAGACCAAGCCCTTAGGATGATGACAGGTTCAGGAGGGACAATGAGGGGGACCTTCCCCTCCACAGGGATGGTGGGAGCTCGTCCACACCATGGCAGAGCCAGATCTTCCTCCAGAAGATCTTTCTCCCTTCATCCTGTCTGGGAGTTAATTTGCTTTCTCATACATGGCCTCCTTTCTCATCACCCTCTCTTCCTGAAAAGCAGGCCACAGGCAGGACACGGACGCATGACAGTGGCACAAACCCCAAAGAGATTTAGGTTCACTTCTTTAGCTCTTGTCAAAGTTTAATACTCTCTTCAGCTTCCCTGTTCTGGCTAAATTCAATAATAGAGCGAGGCAGTCCTGGCTTTAGATTTTCACCTCCATTTCCAGCTTGAATGGGATAAATTTCTGTGTCAAAAAGAGCTGGAAGAACCACCCCAAGGAGTTTTTGGTCTCAGGGTCTCTGCTAGGACCTGCGTCTAACATGAAATGAATTTTCTGTGCTGGCTCAGAGCAGAGGCCAAGCAGGAAGCGAGGCCAGAAAAACAGAGGGTCATGTTGGAGTTTCGTTTTTTCTTCACTTAACTCTGAAATAAAAATATATCTCAGGCTTGTTTGGGGATTAACAAGAAAAAAAAAAATCATCTTGATGGGAACCATCTGTGGTCGGGAGGTGCCGGCTGTTCTCTGCTTTCCACCCGGCACACAGACGCTGTTATTTGGGGTGTGTTCCTCTCCCAAATATTATTCTTCTCATCCCTGTGCCGGTCGGAGGAATTCCAACTATTTAAGGAGGCTTTTCTCTCTGGATGGGCCCAGCATTAAAAAGCAGCAGCAGCAGTTCATTACACCTATATAACATAATATTTGCTTTCCTCATTACACCACCGCTGCCCGGCACAGCTTGCCGGTGGCTGCTGGTCTCGCTAGCGTAAATACTGGAAGCGTCTTTGTTGTAACCTTTCCACCCCAGACGTTACCTCATGTTTAAAGCAAATATCTCTTTGCCTTTCTGACCTGTCCTGCAAACCAGGAGGGGAAAATCTGCCCCGAGGAGTGGAGATGCCCTTGCTCCGCATCTGCTGTGCTGCTGAAAATGAGGGTATTTGCACTAGTGTCCCCCCCTCCCCCTGCCATGGTATTGTGTCCAGTGTCCACCTTGAGTCTTGTGTCCAGTTTTGGGCACCTCAATACGAGAGAGATATCGAGGTGCTGGAGCGAGTGCAGAGGAGGGCAACGAAGCTGGTGAAGGGCCTGGAGAATAAATCTTACGAGGAGCGACTGAGGGAGCTGGGACTGTTTAGTTTGAGGAAGAGGAGGCTGAGGGGAGACCTCCTCACTCTCTACAACTACTTGAAAGGACATTGTAGAGAGGTTGGTGCTGGTCTCTTCTCACAGGTAATTAGCGATAGAACAAGAGGGAATGGCTTCCAGCTGCAACAGGGGAGGCTTAGACTGGACATTAGGAAAAAATTCTTCCCAGAAAGAGTGGTCAGACACTGGAATAGGCTGCCCAGGGAGGTGGAGTCACCACCCCTGAATGTGTTTAAGAGTCGTTTAGATGTGGTGTTGGGGGATATGGTGTAGGGGAGAACTTTGTAGAGTGTGGCTGATGGTTGGACTCGATGATCCCAAGGGTCTTTTCCAACCTAAATGATTCTATGATTCTATGGTGTAGAGGGCCACAGTGGTTGCTGGTGTAGCTGCTGACCCCATATCACAGAATCACAGAATGGTAGGGTTGGAAGGGACCTTTGGAGATCATCCAGTCCAACCCCCTGCCAGAGCAGGGTCATCCACAGCAGGTTGCACAGGAATGCATCCAGGCGGGTTTGGAATGTCTCTAGAGATGGAGACTCCACTACCTCTCTGGGCAGCCTGTGCCAGGGCTCTGCCACCCTCACAGGAAAGAAGTTCCTCCTCATGGAGGAATGGAACTTCCTATGTTCGAGTTTGTGCCTGTTACCCCGTGTTCTGTTGCTGGGCACCATTGAAAAGAGCCTGGCCCCATTCTCCTGACACCCACCCTTTAAGTATTTCTAAGCATTGATAAGATCCCCCCTCAGTCGTCTTTTTTCCAGACTGAAAAGACCCAAGTCCCTCAGCCTTTCTTCATCAGAGAGGTGTTCCAGTCCCCTCATCATCTTGGTAGCCCTTTGGAAGCCCATATGGGGCTTGGGGTGTTTGCCAGCAAAATGCAACCGCTTCTGGGTTGGAGGATTGGGGATGGGAGGATAAAAAGGTGTGTTTAGAGCACCAGAGAGCGTTCAGAGCAGGAAAAAGCCTCCTAGACCAGGAAGAGAAGGGGAAACTCAAGAGGAAACCAGCAGAAGGCAGGGCAAAGTCTGGTCCCGGGAGGAAAGGAGAGGCTGGATACATTTCTCTGCTCTCATGGTGCTTCTGGCACGTGAGGAGGCTGCCCGGCCAAGATGCCTCCTCCCAGCATCGGCTCTTGGCAGGTTGAGCAGCAACCTGGAAGTGAGATGAGACCAACAGGTTCTCCGTGCTGACGGGGCTGCGAGAGCCACTGGAATGGCAGCTACATACCTGACCTGGGATCCACCCTCTGCCTAAGAGCGAGGCACTGAGATGAGCTAGCTAGGCACGAAATGGGGCAAAATAAGCATTTTAGGGACTTTTACAAATGTGGTTAGAAGGGAGGATTTTTGTGGGGGCTTTACTAGCCATGGCATCTTCAGAGTGAGTCCAGACCTTGCTTGGGAGATGGTTTGGACTCATTTGCAGAAGCAATGGCAGGACACGTAGTTCTTGTCTACAGTGGCCTTCTGCTTGTCCCTTGAGGACAACCTGCTGCATGGAGCATGGGGACCCCTGAGTTATTTTAATCTACCAGGATTGAGTTAGCTTACATCTCCCCTATGGAGCCCAGCATGAGCTGGTTGGAGAGAAGGATGCTGCTCCCATGTCACGGCCTCCCTGCCACTGGTACTGGCACAAAGCATCCCAGTGTCATGGGCACTGGTGGATTTTGCACTCCAGGGGATGAAGACAAAATGCCGTCCACCTTTAAGGCTGGCAAAATCCACCCGTAAGACACCAGCTCTTCCCCTCCCCACAGCCCATACTCCCACCCCAGGAATGTGGGATGCTCTGACACTTCTTTGCCCAACCCTGCTCTGACCATGGGCTGGGAATAGTCATTGCTGCTCTCCCTGGCCAGGCAGCCAGCCCTACCCATCCTGCCTGTCTTGCATCCTTAGGGATTTGTATGATAATTGCTGAAACACCCTTGAGTTTCATCCTGTCCTGGCACCGCAGGACCCCAGGGACAAGGAGCCCTGGCAGCTAAGTGTTGTCTCAGCCCTGGCCCAACCAGTGCTCCCAGTTCAATGTGACCATTTTGTAGAATCACAGAATGGTTTGGGTTGGAAGGGAACTTAAATACCATCTAATTCCAACCCCCTGCCCTGGGCAGGGACACCTCCCACCAGACCAGGTTGCTCCAAGCCCCATCCAACCTGGCCTTGAACCCCTCCAGGGATGGGGCAGCCACAGCTTCTCTGGGCAACCTGCGCCAGGGGCTCACCACCCTCACAGCCAAGAAGTTCTGCCTCAGATCTCAGCTCAATCTCCCCTCTTCCAGTGGAAAACTATCCCCCTCATCCCATGGCTCCCCTCTCTCATCCAGAGTCCCTCCCCAGCTTTCCTGGAGCCCCTTGAGGGACTGGAAGGGGCTCTGGAGGTCTCCGCGGAGCCTTCTCTTCTCCAGGCTGGACCCCCCCAACTCTCTCAGCCTGTCCTCACAGCAGAGGGGCTCCAGCCCTCCCAGCATCTCCGTGGCCTCCTCTGGCCCCACTCCAACAGTTCCATGTCCTTTGAGCAACCTGGTCTGGTGGGAGGTGTCCCTGCCCAGGGCAGGGGGGTTAGAACGGGATGATCTTTAAGGTCCCTTCCAACCTAAACCATTCTGTGATTCTATGACAAGGAAAACTGAACTCAGATGCATCCCACGCATGCTGCATTTCACCCATCAAAAAGCAATTTACAGGTTAAATTTATATAAATCACTGGAACGGCATAATATAGAACCACATTGTATTGTAACAGGAAGAAAATACATTGGTTCTTTATTAGAAAGGAGGGGGGGGGAATGGATTCGCATAGCATTTTTCAGACAATGAGGTTTTGAACTCTGGGGGTTTTATTTCAGCATTGTTTGTGCAAACACGCTCCATCACAGACAGACGTAGCCAGCGGCTGTGATGGGTCTTTCATCCCAGCCCACAGATAAAGCACCCGTTATGGGGTCGCCGAACAGAGACCTTCAAACCCCGCATCTCCATCCGAGAAAACTCCGGGATGGAGATAATCAGAAAGCTGATGTTCCCCTTTGCCTGGCTGAATAAGAGAGGCTTTGTTCAGGGATACAGGTCAGGTCTGTGGCAGAGCTGCTCACGAGAGATTTTATTTCAGTTACCTGCAAAGAAGCTATGAGAAGAATGTGGTGGGTTCCTCTCAGTCTGGAGAAACGGAAAGATATCACCCGAAGGTGGTGTTTAATATTAACTGGACCAGTGCACATCTATGAAAGGTTTGATTGTGCGCCTATCTGTGTTGATATATAAACATCACCTCCAAAGTCATATTAGTGTGGCTAAAGCCTTGCACAGGCTGGAGCAGGTGAAAGTCCTCCTGGAGGGAGCTGTATCGATGATCGTTTTGGTGAATAAAGATAGATTTCTGTGTTGGCACCAGGAATGTAAAAGCCATGAGCCCAGACCTTCTCGTGCTTGGTGATGTGCAGGCACAGAACAAAGGCATCACCGACAAAACTTCTGATTAATGTTTGAGTTAAGAGAAAACAAGGGGTGGGCAGGCAGGGAGCAGAAGGGGACAATGCAGACCTGTTTGCATGGGGAAGCTGGCGTGCGTCTCTTGGGAGCAAGCTGGGGTTTGTTTCACAGGATGGGCATGATGGGAGCTTCTCCAGCAAAACCCACCGTGATTTTGATGCAAACAAGGTTTGGCCTTCATACTCATCCTCTCCGACTCTTTGGGCCAGATGGTATCAGAAGCATTTTTGGTAAAGCTCCTTCTCAAAAGGGCAGGGAATTCTTGCTTCATACGATGACAAATACATTTCTTTCCTTGCTGTTTCAGCCACATTTGTTTATTAAGCAGACCACATCTAGGATCTAGAAAACGCTGTTAAACACAGTCATTTTGACTCATTAGTTCAGAGATGGCTTTACCTACGTGCCCTGGAGTTCTCACAATATATCCAAACAGCCTGGCAGTGGGTGGATAGCTATTCCCACCTACAGCTGAACGCACGTTTCAAAAAAGGACTTGCAGGCTTGAAATGATCTTGTTTGCCACCAATTATATATTCAGGACTGGCTTTTCCTCCCTTAAACTACCTTCATTCAGGGAATCACCAGATAGTGAGGAGGAGGGTGATGGTTTAATGGCTTTAAAAAAGGGAAGAAAAGGACCCTTGGGGGTGCCCAGATGTTTCCTTCCAGGAGCAAAGAGCTTCAATATGATCTTAATTCACCTCTTTTCACAGCTGATGTGGTGTATAAGCATCTCGGAGTGGTCTGGCTGCATCCTCCTGACTTTTGAGCGCTGAGGGTGAAGTAGCAGGACTACTTTCTGATCTGTACACTCATCATCTGAATGGTGCTGGTTTGTGTGGACAGAGGGGAGAAGAGGAGATGGAAACTGCTCCTTGGTATCAGGAGGATGCCCAGACAGGTCTTGGGAATGCCATGCGCTGCATCCCAGCCACGAGTGCTGCTGGCTGGGTCAACGTGATCAATCACTTTGGTTTCCTGTCCACTAGAGAAGATGCCTCCCTCCTCCAAACATCTTCACGCGGACACCAGATGTACTCTTTCTGCTAACAATGCGTGTCTGTAGTCAACAGGCGCGTGTTTTGTGAGTGAGGCCAGCTGTAGACCATAGGCGGATGGGGAGCGAGACGTCTGGTTTAACTCCCTGCCCCTCAGCCGAGCTGGAAGGGGAGCCACTAGTCCAGGCTTACATCCAGATATTTATTTTACTCCTCCACTAATTGAACACAGCCATAAATGTCTCTGGCACCCATAGATGTTTCGTAATGAAGGCTGACATGTGAGGCAATATGGGATTTTGTACTAAGGCATGCCTATCTTTTTTCCCCTGTAGCATTTTCCCCTGTATTTATCCTAAGCTTCATACTGAGAGCAGGAGCTGAAGGTTACAGATGGGTTCATTACCATGGGGAAAAACACCAACAAATAAAAGGTCAAAAGCTTGGGATACAGGACTGAGACTTGCCACCAACTCAGTTGTGGGTACCCTTGGTGGCAATGGCTGTCCTTGTCAATTAGAATCATAGAATCATACAATTGTTTGGGTTGGAAGGGACCTTAAAGATCATCTAGTTCCAACCCCCCTGCCCTGGGCAGGGACACCTCCCACTAGATCAGGTTTCTCAGAGCCCCATCCAGTCTGGCCTTAAAAACTTCCACGGATGGGTCTTCCACCACAGCTTCTCTGGGCAACCTGTTCCAGTGTCTCACCACCCTCATGGTGAAAAAATTAATATGTCTGCACGAGGTAATGCACCACTTCCCACCTCACCTCCATCCAGGAAGCAGTGGATAGACTGATCAGACCCATGTTTCTCCAACCAAGCCCTTTGAAGGGCTGTGGTGCCAGGCCAGGAGCTGTTTGCATAAGACATTGCTACAGGGCAATGCCCTTCAGGGCTTCGCAGGGAAAGGAGGGCACAGGGCGCTCTTCATCCTGTGAAACCTTGCTGGAGACAGACATCCCTCATCTTGCCATTGGACCATCATCACCACCAAAGACTCCTCCAGATCTTCTCATCTTTTGACAACCAAGCTCTCCCTCTCCACCATCCCTGTGTTGCCTCTTTGAAGGCAACATCCAAAGACAATTGATGCTTCCTACAATCCACTGTTTGGACCTTGCCAGCTTTATCCTTACTCTGTTGGGAAAGTAAAGCTTCTTCTCCTGAGTTTACAGAGTCACTCGCTGGGAAAGTTCATACTTTGCTCCCGAGGAATTGATTTGGAGGACAGTGGCGGAGAGGCCGTCCGCATGGGGAGAAGGGGCTGTGATAGCCAATGGTGTAATCAAATGCTGGTTAATCTTTGCCCAGGTGTACTCTGCTTGCCTGTTCAAGGGCTTGACTGCACCTTTCTGATATGAAAGACGAGGAAATACCTCGTGTGACCAGCCTGATAATAGGCCTTATGTCATATTCTGCATTAATTCATATAAACCAGCCTATATTTAAATACCATCCCTGCAGCAGAGGAGCCCCTGGTTTGCAATAAAGGCATCAAATGGGGAGACTTCTGCTTCTGTTCATCACTTTTCCTGGTTGTTCCTCCAAACAGATTAAAAAAAGAAACCCTGTTTGTCTTCTCAATTGACTTTGTTGTTGACTTCCAGCTGCGTGGTCTATGTGAAGATGTGCTCAGGGCTAATTTTGTCCTGATGACACGCCACAAAGTATTTTATTCTGACGGTGGGGAAGGGATGCAGGGCGCTGACTGTAATTCTCTTTTCCAGACTGTGCCAGGACAAAATTAGTCCTATTTATTTATTTATTTTTTCATGGCTGTTTGGACCAGCGATATGGTCACAGTTTCTCCCCCACGCTGGAAGACTTCAGTGCAGTGATCTGGGGAGTCTAAAGGTGGCTGGGACCTGATTTACCTGCAGCAATAATCCATGCTGCGGTGGCTTTCCTCCTATTTAAATACATTCATCTTATCTCCTGAAAGGGTTGTGGGGCTGCTGGTTAACCTACCACAGAGCAGGCAAACACAGCTATTGTGCAAACAGGCAAAGCGTTTCCTGGCTTAGTGGACAAACGATATCTTTGTCTCCAGTTGCTGGGTAACATCAAACATTCCCATATTCGCCCTCAGTGATCTCTTCAGCCCACCGCCGCTCCTGCTGCAGGGGATGGATACCTTGCACGGCCTTGTTGGGACAGCCCGATGAGAAAAAAAGGGTGAAGGAGAGGTTGAAATACAGAGGATGCAGTAGCAAAATAGCTCTGCGAGTTCTCCCTGTAAATGTTATTATGGTAAAATAATTGTGCCTAAGGGGCCGCTTGCAATCAACACCCTCCTGACACTTATTAAGAGGCACAAAGGCCTCGGAGAAAGAGCTGGGAAAAAGCACCTTAAAGAAAATATTCGCAGCACAAACACAGGAAAGCGCAGATCTCCCTCCTGTTTGCCCTGCATTCCCCGAGTGTTTGCTTGGGCAAAACAATAGCGTGTCCCTTACCAGGCTTCCTTCCCCTCGCCCGGGGCTGGTTGGACGCTGATGGCCATGGGTCAGCGGTGGCAGGGATTTACCTCCCGCCGGCTTCGCCGCCACGCACAGGGCAGATGGACAGACATACATGTCTTGGGTTGCTTCCTGCCAGGCGTCTTCTAGATAAATTTGGCCTGGCTTTTGTCACGCTTCGTTTTCTTCTTCTGCAAAGCAGAGATAGTACTGCAAAACTCCAAGCATCGCTTAGGGCCCTCCATCCCAGATGTGGCCTCAGGACCCTCCATCCAGGTGTGGTCTCGGTGCCCTCCATCCAGATGAGGTATCGGCTACATCGTCAATTAATCAGATGCTCCTTGCTCTTCCCCAAAAAGCCAGCCATGGAGGAATCTGCTGTGCTTTCACCATACCCTGACTTGTTTCCCAAACCTTCCTACAGTTACCTTCTCTTAGCACAGCAGCAAATGCAGGAAAGCGACATCCAAAATGACGTAAGGGAGGACCAAGACACCAAAAAAAATCCACTTCTGGGTCATCAGAAGGGCTCAGGCAAGTGTTTCTCCAGCAAAGACTTCCCTCCCATGAGTCTGGAAGGAGGAAAAGATTTTTCCTGTGTCTATGGAGGGGATGAAAACAGTTTTGCTTGGAGGAGGGTGATGTTGTGGTTAAGGACCGGTCAGCCCCTTCCCTCTGCTCCCACTCCCGCAGGAAACTGCAGCATCTCCTTCACCATCCCTCCTGAAGTACCAAAGCATCGTCTCCTCTAAGACTTTGCACATGATGCCCTTCTGCATTGCCAGATCTCCAGTCTCGTATTTCCCTGCCAGAAAACAAAAAATTTCCCTTCTGGACGAGTTTTTCCCTACCATAAGTGTATAACAAAACGCTTTTGGGACGTGGTGTGAAATCTGCCGACGCCTGAAACTTGCCCCTGGTTCAAGGCATCGTCGCTGAGCTGGGTCGGTAAAAAGTGATCACATGCTGTGAGTGCCACAGGAGTACCAAGGGGTTTAATGAGGGTTTTATAGGTGCATCGTTTTGAAATTAATGTGGCTGGGGGAATATGGTGAGGAATAAAAGCACAGCAGAAATCTTTTCCATGACAAAGGGAGATATTTAAAATAGCTCTGAGCATTCAAGGCTCTAAGCATGGGATAAGGAACTTTTAAATCTGAAAACAACTTTCCCGATCCAAAATTGCACCTATTTTCCTAGAAGCTGTCTCAAAATTCATATGAAATTTCCTTCCGTCGGCGGCTCTGTGACTTTTTCTTTTGACATCGCACGGCCTTTAGCAGTCCAAGTGCTGCTAACCGCGGGGAGAGATGGTTTTTCTGCTCTTCATTCTCCTCTTCACAGCTGCGTGGAGGTGGCTTGGAAAGGAAACCTTCCTCAGCCCGGCATCCCCGGGGGGAGCCTGTGGCGGATTCAACTAGCCAAGGCGAAGAAATATTCTGAAAATGTGCAAACTCCCATTCTTTTCGGAGGCATTTTGCTCAGCAAATGGATGCTTAAAAAGCAAATTATTGGCTGGCGTTCGGAGCAGCTGCAGCTTTTCTGGATCCTCATAAGTTAGAATATTTTCTCCCGGTGCCAGAAGAAAATGTTTTTCCCTTGATCTTACAAATGGCTGGACTATTTCTGCTGGAATTAAAAGGAGACCATCCCTAGCATGTAAAATTTCATCACCGGTGTTTGAAGTCTGGCAAAGTCACAAGGACCTACGGTCATGGCTATGTAATGTGCCTCGAAATCCCCCCATCTGTCCCGTCCCCCTCCTGCACATCCACCCTTGATCCTGCGGGAAAACCCATCCTAAAGCCCTGCAATGGACCCCGCAACCAGGTGGTGAGTCAAATGCTGCCGTGGGATGTATTTTCATCAGGATATAAGATAATCACAGCTCTGAGGGACTTCTGATTTTGAAACGCCTGCTGTCGGCAGTACCGTAAGGGAAAGCATTTGGCAAAGCCCTACCAGGACCGCTGCCTGCGACGCTGCCTGCGTCGCAGCCCCGCATCTCTTCTGCTGGGGCTGGGGATCGTCACTTTGGATCAGACCTTATCTTCTGCTTTTTCGCCTCCACTTTTTTCCCGCAGGCGAGGTTTCCCTGATGGTGGGTGCAGCTCCTTAGGTTATTTCTACGCCTCTTAGGAAAAGAGAGACTGTTGCTAGTGAGCCAGTGGCTTTGTCTGCCTCAGTAAAAAGGAGCCTGGCATCTGTCTCGCACTTGCTTGTTATTTTGACAGCACATCTCCTCCTTTTGCACTGTTTGGACCATGCCCACCCCCAGGGCTGGCTCCGAGAATGGGCCAGAGCGGTGGAAAATGGCCAATTTGCAGAAAGAAAGGGATCCGTTGCTCTCAGGTGAGTATTTTGTCACCTTGTATCAAGAAGGGCAAAAAATTCACCCCAAGGACACGGCTCAGTGTTGTCCACAGTGCTGGGCAGCCCCGGACATCCTTTTCACCCCGATTCACCCACGCTGTCGCAGCGTGTAGAAAATCATGGAATCATAGAATTGTTTGGGTTGGAAGGGACCTTAAAGATCACCTAGTTCCAACCCCCTGCCCTGGGCAGGGACACCTCCCACTAGATCAGGTTGCTCAGACCCCCGTCCAGCCTGGCCTTAAAAACTTCCAGGGATGGGGCTTCCGCCACCTCTCTGGGCAACCTGTTCCAGTGTCTCACCACCCTCATGGTGAAGAACTTCTTCCTAACGTCCAGTCTGAATTGACCCATCTCTAGTTTTGATCCATTCCCTCTAGTCCTACCATTACCCGACATCCTAAAAAGTCCCTCACCAGCTTTCTTGTAGGCCCCCTTAAGATACTGGTAGGCCACAATAAGGTCTCCTCGGAGCCTTCTTTTCTCCAGGCTGAACAACCCCAACTCTCTCAGTCTGTCCTCATAGGAGAGGTGCTCCAGCCCTCTGATCATCCTCGTGGCCCTTCTCTGGACACGTTAAGTCCTGAGCATGGTGTAGACACATCAAAACACTCATCTTTTCCCCAAACTGCTACAACTTGAGGATGCTACAATCCCAGGATGCCCACAGCGTGTAGATGAGGTCCAAGGGACCCATCCATGGTGCACATACCCGCTTGGGAGATCGGGATCAAATGTAAGATCAAATGCAGGGGATGAAAGTGGATGGAAAAATAACTGTTGGGTGGATTGGGAAGGGCACATTCACAGCAGCAGGAGAAATCAGGAGGGTGCAAAGCCCAAATCTGTAACTGACCACTTTCACCCTCCTCCATCCACCCAGGTGGGAACACCCCGCTGCGCAAAACACCCCTCCTAGCAGGCCTTGAGGTGTGATTGCCTTCAATATAAAAATAGAAATATGAATGATGTATTTTACCTCTTAACCACTCTGCTCCCTGCTGCCAAGCGGGGATTTACTGGTGCCCAGTTAGCAGCAGCCCGGGGGGCGTATAGGGCCATATATTTGCTCTAACCTGCGGAGGTTTTCCAGGTTAGCTTTTTATTTGAGCTACACCCCACACGTGTGTGTATATGTACATTGTTCCCAAAGTGGACCATTTCCAGAATCCTGGTCCAGAGGAGGAAGATGGGGGTGGATGAAGGCCACGGAGAGGTGCTGTGGGATGAAGCTGGGCATTTGCTGCCCTTTTGGCATTTCCAAGCCCCATGGGATCATACCAAGCACCCCATGGCTTTCCCAGCCCCTTGGGCCTCCCAGAGCCAAGGTTTGGGGCAGCACCATGGTGGAGGGAAAAGGCTTTTCCCTTGGTAGAGGTCACCCCAAACCTTCTCTTGGTAGGGGACTCCCCAAACCTGCACCCTTGGCGGGGTTTGCTCGCATAGAATCATAAAATCATGGAATTGCTGAAGTTGGAAGGGACCTTTCAGATCATCAAGTCCAACCATCAACCTAATGTTGACAAAACCCATCACTAAACTATATCTCTAAACACTATGTCTACCCGGCTTTTAAATCCCTCCAGGGATGGTGACTCCACCACTGCCCTGGGCAGCCTCTTCCAATGCTTGGCAGCCCTTTCAGTGAAGAGATTTTTCCTAATATCCATCCTAAACCTCCCCTGGCACAACTTGAGGCTGTTTCCTCTTATCTTATCGCCTGTTCCTTGGGAGAAGAGCCCGACCCCCCCTGGCTACCCCCTCCTTTCAGGGAGTTGTAGAGAGCGAGAAGGTCTCCCCTCAGCCTCCTTTTCTCCAGGCTGAACACCCCCAGCTCCCTCAGCCGCTCCTCACAAGACTTGTGCTCCAGACCCCTCACCACCTCCGTTGCCCTTCTCTGGACCCCTCAGAGATCCTTCAGGGACGGCTATCCCCTGCCAGATATCCGTTAGGGACACCCCAAAAAAGAGATGCTGCCTGCCTTTGGGTGCAGCATGCCTCCTCCTTCTCCTCCTCCTCTTCTTCTTCCTCCTCCTGCTGCCGCCGCTGTCCGGGGCGGAGCCGCTCTCCCCAGCTCCCGCCCCGCTCCCGGGAGCGGAGCGGCGGAGCCGAGCCCAGCCGCGCCGGGCTGCGGGGACGGGAACGCCGCCGTGTCACCTCCCTCCCGCTCTTTCGCTGTCCCCATCCCACCCTCTGCCAGGGGGCGGCTCTCCCCCCACTCCTGCCGGCTTCGCTGCCGGGGGGAGCATCGCGCGGCGGGGCAGGAGTCCCCCTCCCTCGGGGCTTGGAGGATCTCCCAGCGGCGGCAGGTAAAGGGTTGCACTGGTTGGACTGGGAGGAAGGGGGGGCCCTTTGCATCCACCCCCTCGGCCCGGCGAGGGGGATGCAGGGTGCCCCGGGGGTGCGTGTGTGATGCTGATCCGGGGGGGCGGGTGTTGGGTGTGTGACAGATATGCTGGATTGGACCCCCAAAAAGGTGCTCCGTTGTCCAAAAAGGTGTTTCTTTTCCCCCAAAGGGGGTTTTTTTTCCCCAAAAGGTGTTTCCTACCTCCAAAGGTGTTTCCTTGCCCTCCGTGTCCCCCCCAAAACGTTGTCTCCCCTCCCCTCTATGGGTGGCTCACCTGGCTGGGAGCATCCCAAGCAAAGTTGGGATGTGATGGGGTGCTACCACGTGGTGGGGGACGTGGATGGGCACCCACCCAGGGTACCCCCCTCGGTTCTCCATGACAACCCCCCCACCCCCCAGTTTCCAGGGTGTGGATCTGGCCACCCCCTTTTCTCCTTGAGGCTCTACTTGTTTTACAGGTAACGCTTCATTTTTATACACCACTCTCAAAATAATGGTATCCGCAGTGTTCCGCGGCCCCAGGGTTGTCCGGCGCTGTAAAATCCCGAGGCAGCAAAATCCCCAGAGGGATTTATTGCCTCTTGCCTGGCCGAGGGAGCACGCTGTGCCCATCCAGCACCCGAGCTCTCCTTGCACCCTCTAAGGATGTGACAGGGATGTCCTGGGTGGCTCTTGGGGGCATCCCTTGGGAGCAAAGCCCTGTGTTAAAGACCCCAGATTTCTTTCCAGAAGTGAGAAGAGAGGGTGGATGTAGAGGGTATTATTTTGTCTTGATGCCTGGTGAAGAAATTGCTTGGAAAAAGGAGTAATTCAGGAAAAAGTGGGGAAAAACATAATCTCCTTGCTGTTTTATTGAAGCTCTCTCCCAAGTCCTGTATATTCACCGCCTAGAAAACTGGGCGTTGAGGAGTTGCAGTGGAAATGTGAGCTTTCCTCTGGAAAAGGTCTGTTGTAGCAATTCCTGGTGTTGAAGCTGCGAAATTTCACCCCCGGCGAGATGGAAATGGGGATTCTTCAGCCAGAAAAAACCTGGCTTTGTCAAACTTGCCATGCTTCAGGTTTTCAGGGGTAGATCTGTATGGCCGCTATTATTACTTGTAATCGTGTTGGCTTAAGGGTTATTTTGGGGCTGGAAAGGGATTACGGATAGATGATCGGAACAGTCATGACCATGTTGCATGTGAAATTAAAAAAAAAATATTGAATTATGGTTCTCTTTGTCCCTGTACGAAAGAAAAGGAGTGCTAACAGTGAGCCCGTACAGGTTTCTCTCCGTTAGAAAGTTATGCTGTGCATGGAGAATGTTAAACCCGACTATGCCGTTCGGATGCTGTATTCTCCTCCTGGGGTGCTCCCAACTGGCAGGAAACTTGGAATGTTGCTTCTTAGCAAGCAGAAGTTAGACTGGTGCTTTTTCTTAAAGAGCTTTTTTTTTTTGGGTTTGGATCACCCAGCGATGCAGGATAAATGCCTTTTCCCCTTCTTTCCTCCTTAGAAATTGCTGGCTTGCATTGGCAGGTGGGGCTGGGGAAAAGCTGAAGTATAAATGGATTTCCTGCCTTGCATTTTGTCTGGCATGTCTATGTTCGCCAGGCATCAGATGGCTACGGAAAGCGGTCCATTAATGCATTATACAGCCTTTATCCACCCAGGCGGTGATACATCCTGAATCCTTGCAGCCTGCTATTTTAACGTATATTCCTCTGTCCAGACTTGAAGCACCTTCACACCGATATCCCAGCAATATTTAGCTGCAGAATATTTCTCTGTGATTTAGGAGGCGCTTCTTCAGTGGCAAACATGAGCTCTGCTTTGAGGAGTTAATTTTAGAGTGGGTGTCTCTGTCAAGCTGTACTTTTTCTATTAAATAAGCATGTTCTGCACGTTACGCTCTTCCCGGCGATGAATTCTGTACTTGGAGGTGAAGCATGACTGATGTTTGTCTTGTGCGTCGACAACGAGCGGCGCAAAGAAAATGAGTTCTGGTTCCATCAATTTATTTGGTGTCAGGTTGTAGATTCAGAAACCGCTGGCTTGGAATTAATGATAAAAGGTTTAGTTTTTGCAAGGCAACAGATTGCTTTTATGAACCAGGAAGATTATAATGAGATACTGAACCAGCTGCAAGGGCCAAGGGACTATTTGTTGCACTTTTATCCATAAAGTGCCACGTATATTTGATCTCAAGTGACTGCATTAAAATTGCCGTAGCGTTTCACACTGCTCAATGCCAAAATAAGTATATTTAGGGTTTTGCTGTTTTGTTTTGGTTTTTTTTTAATGTGTGGGTTACAGTAACTGACGGTTGCAACTGGTATTGTAGCTTGAGGTCAATGTGCTGGTAGCAGATGGCTCGTTCACCCTGTTGTTTGCTTTAGAGGCACTTTGCTGCTCACAGGTGGTGGAAGTTAGATCTGGGTCCCTTTCTAACAGACACACCTGTGGGGAATATTGTCCTTTAACTTGCTTCGTAAATCTTCCCGAGGGTGAAGATAAAAGGGTATGGTTGCGCCTTTGAAATACTCGTGGCATTGCTGCCGTACAGCTACGGAAGGTTGGTTATCCCTAACATTGAGAGTGTTGGGGTTGGACGTGGATGGGCACTTAGGGCTCCTCCTGAATGCAGTTTTCCTACAAGCATGGGGTGGAGGAACATTGAGATGCTGGTCTGAAACTCCTTTTTCTTGAGAAGATGCATCCAGAGGGGCCATGCTTTTGTCCACAAGCCCTTTAATGAAATGCTTTGGCACCTTCTTGCTGATGTTGAGATGAAGTGATGGGATCCACCTGGCAGCCACTTGGCTGTGGCCATAAAGAGGCTTCGTTAGGCTGCAGCAGCTGATAATTATGCTTCCAGGAGGCCAAATGGTGGGGGAAGAGGTGGCTGTGAGAGTTTATCCTTGTGCAGAAGAATAACAAGTGCTGCTGGTGTGAGGAGGCTGTGGCTGCTTTGGGCTTTGCTGCTGCCAACTGTAGCTGTTGTGGGGTGAGTGGTGTCTCTTGGCTTCTTCCCCTTGTAGCGGGGTGTTTGCTCCCCAAAAATCACTGCAGAGAGCTGGGTTTGAAGCTGAGCGGTTCCTACTGCTCAGGAGAGGGCAGTGTCACACCAAGGAGCTGCTTCTGTGTTAAAATCTGTGTGGAGATGACAACCTCTGCCAACCCAGGGGTCTAGGAGGGTCTCGTAGGGGTGCAATATCCTGTACGTGTGTGGGACCCGGGCACTTCTTCTTCCCCAGGCAAAGCATTCCCCCTTCCAGCTCCACTCCCTGCAGGCTTTCCCTGCCCCTGGGTGCGCTGCCGGTGTTCAACAGACCTTTGTAGGAATATTCTAAGCGTGATGCTGGGAAACGGGATTTAAGAGACTGTTTATAGCAGTTGCTTTTTCCTGCCAGCTCCTCTATAAACAGTGATTAGGTACAGCTACTTTAATGCATGTCTTGACTTTCCGGGGCGGGGGGGGGGAAGCTGCGTGCTGGTGTTTGGCTTTGCTGCTTTTTCCTCTTTAGCTAACCGCTGTCTTCTCCCCACTTCCTCCAAAACCACCCGCAGATACTGCCTGAATTTTCGGTTAAATAGCCTGTCGTTGCTCAATAACCTGAAAAAATAAAAAAGCCTTATTTTTATACGTAATTAAATATTTGTAGAAGGTTTCTGCCAAGGAGTGGTTTCAAGGTACAGCGTGTTCCCCTGAAGGGTATTCAAACAAGGACCTTCTTGGGTGGCAATAGGGAATTTTTCCATGCTCATGCCTATCTCGATGCATCGCGTGTTTTCACATACTGAATCCATTACACGTTGTGATTGAGCTCTGTCTCTTTTCCCTGCCTGGTCTTTGGGCAGGATCAGCTTTATGAAAAACATTTCTTTTGTGAATATATTTTTTTTTTGCACTGATTTTTTTTTTTGGTGGCTCCAGGTATTGCTGAAATGGGCTGGTCTTCCCCTCCCACCCCCCTACTGGGTGAAGGGTGGGATGGGGATAGGAGTGGGGCAAATAGAACCTCACCTGGGGTGATGCACAAATTTGGGTACCAGCACCATCACCGGGCTCCTACATCTGTGTAGAGTCCTGCTGGCGGCTAATCTCTTCCTTGGAAATAGCTTGTACTGGTTTTAATGTAATTTCTTAGTCATGACAAAATTGAATCCTCCTGCTCTCCAACCACTGTGTCCTCCGTGTCACCGGCTGCTCAGGAGCCAGGCTTTCTGGGAGGCTTTGCCTGGTGCTTGGGGTCCAGGCTGCTGGATCCTGGAGGGCTTGGAGGTGATGGACCGTAAGTTTATGCTCTTCTTGTCTGGGAATGCTCAAAAAGATCTGTTTCACTTTCAGACTTACCATGTAGCGCTGTGCTAAAGTAGCGTTTTATCTTGAGTTTTTCCCCTTAAAGCAAGCTTGCCTTCAATTTTTAATTTGTTTTTTAAACTCATGCCATTTCTCTTAAAAACTCATCTGTAACGTGTACGGTTTCTTTATGAATGTCTGGTCCCTGTGTTTTGCTTCCCTTTCCCCCCTCCCCACCTCCGCCTTGGTGAGCTGCAATGAAACTTCTCCCTCCCCCGGCCTGAGGTTAGATGCAGAAATACTCTGGTTGCCCGCCACCTTTAGCTGCGCCGCGTTTCAGGTCCACGTTTGCACAGGTTGCTCGGGGAAAGCATCTTGTGTCTGATTTAAATAGCACAAGGTGAAGACCGGTGTTTCCTTTAATAAGTATTTTGGGTGTAGCGTTTAAGAAGATGTAATGGACTGGTTGTACCCTTCAGTGGCCAAGCGTTCTTCTGAGCCGCTCTAATAGAGTGTCTCTTGGGTCACTTATCTCGTACTGATGAATCTCTTGAGTTGACAGTTACCTAATCATAAATCAAATTGCCTGAGTCTAAAATCAAGTCAATGGTCTGCTGAATTGCAGCAAAATAAATAAAACGTATTACATTTTCAGACTTGGAGATGGCGACAGCCCTGTGGTTAGCGGTTGGGACTTGGTGCCTGACGGTTGTGGGGTGGTGGGGTGATGCACCAAGTGCTCCACCAGGTTTTTGGGAAGTAGGTCTAATCTTGGAGCAGGTCACTTAAGATCTTGGAGAGGATTTGAGGCTCGTGTCTAGGCTTGCTCTCTTCCTAAATTTCCTCGGACCTTGCCAGGAGGGCAGAAACCTGGTGTTAAAGGGCAGGCTTGGCCCTTCCAAGGTGTCCCTTGTGTGTGACCCCATCTGAAACCCCTGGTGCTGACTGCAGAGCTCTTTTCTGAGCAAAACCTTGGAGGATGGCGGTAAAACTGGGATATATTCAGAGTCATGCCTCGAGTGCCCTGCCCAGTGCTCTTCCATCATGCTGCCAAGGGGCAAGGTGGGGCTGGGGGCTTCCTAAGTCATGCTAACTGGAGGTGCTACTGGTTGTCCAAACCCTGTCTCTGAGATGGATAGAGAGAGGGCTTAGGCTTGTTTACAGGGATTTACCACGGTGGTGAGGTCACTCCGTGATATATGGGTGGATTTTGTTGTGTGTTTGTTTTTTTGCGTTTGTGGTTTTTTTTTTTTGCCAAGAGGTAATTAATGCTTTCCTTGGGATTAAAGTATTTCCTGTGTGCCTCAGCTGTTGATGTAGGAAGGAGTCATCCAACCCTTTGACCTTTCTTGGAGATGAAAAGGGCTTTTTGGAGAAGGTAAGAAGTGTATGTTCAAAACCAGTTTCTTACTCAACGACTTCCTTGTATGAAGAAGCCCCATGAAGGACGTTTCTTGAGGCTGTCGAGTAGGTAATGTTTTGTAGGCAGTTGCCTGATACAGCAGTGATTATGTTTGCAGGTATTGTGGGAATTTTGCTGTCAGTCTACCTACTAATTATTCATGCATCTTGTTGATGAGACTTTCAACTGCCAGTCAAACCTATTGCAGTTTGAAATCCAGCAAACGGGCAGCATCTGTGTCCTGGTCTGGGTGTCCAGGCAGAAATCCACCTGCTTTTTGGGTTGTGATTTCTCCATCTGTGGCTAGGCGCTGGCTGTTGGAGTTTAGAGATCTGCACAGTAATAATGGCCGAACAGTCCTTGTAATCTGTGGATGGCTTGGGGCTTGTTAGGAGACCTGGAATTCCTCAAGTCAAGAAGGAAGGTGAGACCTATGGCTTCTCAAAACGTCTATTTTTAGATGCGTTCCTGTTCATGTGTGATTAATCATAAAGGATTGCTCTGCACTTAGTACACTGAACTTGTAAGCCCTGTTTTCCAGCTCTTGCACAGATACCAAAATGCCTGCCAAAAATTATATATATATATTAGTGCCTCATTTTTCCCTATGCTGACAGGCTGGGTCTCATGAGGTGCTGAAATGCTTGCTATATTGCATTTGATGCTCTGTAAATACATAGCGGTGGGTGGCTCTTATTTTAGGAGCGGGTTATCCCCCTGCTCGGGCTTTGGTGTTGGCTTCAAAACTTGCTGGTGTCTGACAGGCTCCAAGCTTCTCGCAGTTGTGCTTGTCTTCTCCTCTGTTTCTGCTCCTGCCTGAGACCTGGAGGCAGAACCCGTGTTAAAAATGAAGCAGCTAAACTCATGTTTAGCTCAGAGTTAATCACTGAAATGCAGGGTGCTTGCAGTCCTCATTAAAAGCCTAATTTAAAGTGCAAGGTTGACAGCTTGGCTGGAGATACTCTCCCTTATCACAAGTGTTTCCTAATCTGTCTCCTTGGTGTAAGGATTTCTTTTTTTTTGTTTGGATCTCCAGGCTCTTGCTCTTGGAGAGCTATATACATTAAAAGAATGCAGCGTACTTGTCGCTAAGACAGCTGTATATGTTAAAATGTTAATGTGATGGGAGTAAATGTGCTCTGGTGTCTCTTATGCTGTCAGGAGAGCCTTTGTGCCTTGCAAGGTCACGCCGCTGCGTAGACGCATGTTCCTGAAACACAAACAGTGCGGGTTCTCCTTATACAGTTTTGCTGTGCAAAGGAAAATAAAGCTGCTTGTGGGATTATAGCAACGGAGCCGCTGTCCCTGAAAACACAGGCAGGAGTGGTGCGGCTGAAGGCCAGCGCCCGAGGAAGCGTCCTTCCTTGCCTTTGTACCCAGGCAAATATCAGCCCTGCAACGTGCTGTGGTTTTGGCTTTGGTTCTGAGCTTGCATGGGGGTGGGAGGAATAACATGGGTAACGAGGAGCTCAGAACCTGCTCTGTGGTTTGTTAGAGCTCTGGAGCTGGAAGGGAGTCTCTGGATGCAAGAGGGTCTCTGTGCCTTTGGTGCCCACCATTCCCGACAAATCCTTCTGAGGAGGGTGGGCATCTCCTGCCCAGGAGCTGTGCTGGAGGCAGGAACCTGTTCAGCTTCCCAGATGTTGTCAACAGGCCCAACACATATAATTTGGGAGCCTTTAAAGAAATTAATAGTCCACCCAGAGCTCCTTGCATTTGGTGACTAGGATTTAGCATCTACCAACCTTTTTCTTCTGCTGTATTTAAGGCAAAAAAGTCTTTTCCTGGAGCAAGCTGTAAGCTCTGAGCATTGTCTGAAGTGAGATGGACCTATCTGGTAACGCAGCTCCATTAACTCAGTGTAGCCTGGAAAATTGTTCCCCTTGTTGAAGGGTGAGGGTGTTGGGGAGAAGGTGGGCAGTGCCACCAGGATGGAGGTAACCAGTGTGGGAAACCTGGGTGCAATGCTGTCTTTGCTGTACCCCAGCGTCCTGCAAAGCCATCACGCCTGCTGGCACCTGTGGCACTTGAGGACATAGTCATAGAAAGGTTAGAGTTGGAAGGGACCTTAAAGATCATCTAGTTCCAACCTCCTGCCCTGGGCAGGGACACCTCCCACTAGGCCAGGTTGCTCAAAGCCCTGTCCAACCTGGCTTTGAACACTTCATGCTTGATACTTGCTTGGGGGGTGGCACAGATCAATATATTTCTTTGGGCAGTGAAGCTGACCACAAAGCAGCTGTTAAATATTCTCTTTAAGGCATGAAAAACATGGCAGGAGCTCCTGTGACCACCTGGCATGGCTCAATGGGTACCAGTAACTGACCCCACATGGACTAATGAAGTGGACAGGGGATCCCAGCAAAGGCCAGAGCACCCCACCAGCAACTGGGGGAAGTGTGAGCCTTTTACTGTGTTTTCTGTCTTGCCAGGGGAGATTAAAATACACGGCCTCTAGCTAGGAGCTGTCAGAGCTCTTGGGGCAATATGCCCACCCAGATCAAATCTGAACATCCCCTATTTGTTTCCCCCCAAAAGAAAAGGCATGGCGTGCAAGCTGCTGTTCTTGAATACAAGGTCGATTCATCCAGTTTTGGGTTTCCAACCTTCAAAACCTGCACTGGATCTGTAATGCAACTCCAGCTCTGCCAAAAGCTGCTGCAGATTGGAAATAATGCTCTTTGTTTAGGGGTCACCTCCGTGGAGGTGTTGCAAACAGCTTGCAGGCTGCAGTCCATCTGCTGGGCTGGGAAAGCTTTTCATGCAGGTTGATCTCAGACCATGCTTGGCTCAATAGTGACATCCTGGGAAGCCTTAATGATGCTGGTGACCTGCCCTGGTGTCACCTGGAGCGGTGTGATAAATACCTTTGCAGGTGGATGGGCCCTTCTGGTTGGGAGTGAGGGAGGTCGGCTGGTTAATAGCAAGGCTGGATTTGAGCCTGTGACCTGAAGGCAAAGGTTCCTGCTGGGCTGAAAAATCCCTCGTGGTTTTTATCATCTTGATGTGCTAAATGCCACTGTTTACAGTGGGGAATGTGATTAGTTAGCAGGAACGAAGCCTGTGAGTTTACTGTGAAGCTGTAACCTGCCATGCAGACTTTCTTAAAGATATCCTGCGGTGAAGAGCTATAGATCCACTTCTAAGAGCAGAATAAGCTTAAACTAGGGAGGGTCCTCTATATTTCTAAGTGTTGGCTTATAATGTTAAAACGCTTCTATTGCAAGTCCTTAAATCCAAGCTTCTGGGGTAATAATCTGGTTGTACTGAGTGCTGTATTGAACCCATGAGACCACCACTTATGCTCTCTTGGCTTCTTCCCCACCCCCAGCTCAGGGATAATACTGGCTTTTCCCCCCGTTTCCCTGAACTTTGTAGCTCAACTGTGTGTTCCCAGGAGGGAAATAGCTGGACCACTGGCTTAAGGTCTGGAGTCTGCTCTGCTCCTCTCCTTGAGCAGTTTGTGGGCTGGATGTCGGGCTGTCCTCGCTGGGGGCTGCGGAGCTTCTGAGGGTATGTGGGGTGAGGAGCAGGGAGCCCCCGAGGTCACGAGCTTGGGCAAACGGAGTCAAAAGACGCCGTGTCCACTGGTATTTCTGCACCTTCCCTTCCCAAGTGTTACATGCTTCTCTCTATCTCTGCTGATATTTGCAATAGTGATAAGAAAGGCTCTGTAACAAGTGTGCTCTGTGGCTGATAAAACTCGCTGTGCGCAAGAGCTGTTCCAGCTGAGAGCTTATCAGCACTATTAAAACTTTAACGATCAGCAAGGCTTGAGACATGGGAGTGTTTTGAGTACTTTAGCAGCAGGGAAACATCCAATGAGGAGTCGTGCTGGAAGTGCCGCTTCTCTGTAAGTTCCTCTAAGTGCTTTTTTTGATTTTCCTATATAAAGCAAACAATTTGGGGGTTGAGGCTTGTAAAATGGTCAAGTGTGCGTCTTAAATGGAGATGGCTGGTTACTGTGTTGTATGGTTGCGCGTGTAATGAGCTGGCTGGTGCTTAATGAAGGTGGTAGCTGGTCTCAATGGGGACTGAATTAAATTGAGGGATCCACCTTCTTGCGTCTCACCAGGCTGCTTTTTGCTTGGAGAAAGAGCTCCTGGTGCTTTTGTGCAGGGAGGGTTGTCCTCCCAACTTGGTTTGATGCTCTTCAAGGGCGCTGACCTCTGCAAGGATGGTGAAAACATGAGTTGAAGCTGGTAAAGGGTACGGTGGTGTGGACCCTGGCCAGGGATCACCTGGCTCCCACCTTGATTTGGAAGAGCATAATTCCCAGGAGCTCCCATGTGTGGCCTGAATGTGCTGAGATGAGGCTGCTGTCATCTGAGTGGGGATGTCTTTGTCCTCCTCAAATTTAGGCAGCTGACTTCATGCTTGTGCAGACACCTCCATCCTCTTGGGGTCTGCAACTTTGAGCCTTCTCCAGTGGCTAGGTGCCCAGACCTTCTGTCTAAAAATGTCAATGCAGTTTATTTTCTTGTGCGAAACTCCCCAGGAGGGAGACATGGTGATACCTGTTTTACAGGAGAGCATTGTGATTGCTGCTTAGAAATTTCCTTTTCCTTTTGGGATGAGGAAATGAAAATGTTGCTCTCTAGCCTCTGCAAAAGCTCCTTTCCCAGGAGGGATGGAGCCTGGAGGTTGAAACCAGACAGTCAAGGACCTGAACAGGGAGCCTGTTTCTTTGACTGCTCCTCCTAGGAAGTGGAGCCAGGGTGGGAAGGTGCTTTCCTTGTTTGCTTCCCTATTTTCCAAATCAAATCAATCAAAAGAAGCATAGGCAGCAGGGCGAGGGTGGGGATTCTGCCCCTCTGCTCCACTCGGGGGAGACCCCCCTCCAGTGCTGCCTCCAGCTCTGGGGCCTCAGCACAGGAGAGACACGGAGCTGTTGGAGCGGGGCCAGAGGAGGCCATGGAGATGCTGGGAGGGCTGGAGCCCCTCCGCTGGGAGGACAGGCTGAGAGAGTTGAGGGGGTTCAGCCTGGAGAAGAGAAGGCTCCGGGGAGACCTTGGAGCCCCTTCCAGTCCCTCAAGGCGCTCCAGGAAAGCAGGGGAGGGACTCTGGATGAGGGAGGGGAGCCATGGGACAAGGGGGAAGGGTTTTAAACTGCAAGAGGGGAGATTTAGATGAGATCTGAGGCAGAAATTCTTGGCTGTGAGGGTGGTGAGCCCCTGGCGCAGGTTGCCCAGAGAAGCTGTGGCTGCCCCATCCCTGGAGGGGTTCAGGGCCAGGTTGGACGGGGCTTGGAGCAAGCTGGTCTGGTGGGAGGTGTCCCTGCCCAGGGCAGGGGGTTGGAACTGGATGACCTTTAAGGTCCCTTCTAGCTTTAACCATTCTAAATGTACAGAAAGTCATGAGAAAGGAGAGTCAAACCTGAGGTTCACCTGCTGCTGGCTGTAGCAGGAAGATCCTTCTGTGTTGCCATCCTCTTGCTTTTGTTGTGCACACAATACAAATCAGTCCTGGTTGTTGCCATGTGTGTTAGGCTGTCCTGCTCTTGAAGACTTTATTTTTATCACAGTTTTCGAACAGCTTTATTTCCTTTTCTGTTGTGCTGTGTGGGCTTCTCCGGGAGGGCATGAAGAAGGCTCGTTTGAACCAACTGGTGTCGTGGCAGGAGACAGAGGAGGGAGGAAGCTGGGAGTTGGCAAGAGTGATGCTTGCTATAGTCTGATGGCAGAAATATGCCTGCCTTCTGCAAATCACCACTTCAGGGTTCAGCTGGCCCAGCCAGGGCCAAGGAACATCAGCCCTGGCTGCTCTGCAGATAGTTGGAGCTGTTAGAAGAGATGGCTTTTGACAAAAGTGGGAGCGAACGCTTGTTGCCATTACACGCTGCTGCGTGCAAGGTCAGCCTGACCGTCTGGTTCCCAAATTGGGCAGTTGGGTTCACTTTTTCAGCAAACACTTGCCATGTAATCAGCTAACGGGATTTCACACAGCATCCAGTGTTTCTAACTTGGCTTTGTGATAGCGACTTAATCCAAAGAAGCCAGAGTTAAAATAAGTGGAAATATGAGTTCCTGGGGCTATACAATTCCAGTACCTCGCGTAGCAAAGCCATCTGAATTCTACCAGAATTGATACACTGATCTTTGTATCTGAATTGACTCAAAATGTTGTAAAGCTGGGGAGAAAGAGCATCTATTGGTGCTTATTATGGCTCAAACACCTTTGCTTAAGGCAGTGTCTCCTGTGAAATTTCTCTTGTTTAAATACTGCAGTCGGAAAACGCAAACCAGCCTTTTGCGTCGAGGGAAGGTGGTTGCAGTGATTTCAAATCTTCTTTTTACCTGGACTGCTGCGAACTGGATCCCTGACCCATTTCATATGTTTTAGAAAAAGTTTGCCGCTTCAAGTTGGAAGCGAACTACAAGCGTGGCAGAGCCTGGAGTTAGATTGAATAGGAAGAGAAAATAAGCATGTGGTGGTAGAAGGAGGCAGCAAGCACAGCTTAAATCCTGTTACGTGTGTACCATCTTCCCTCTGTGAGGGGTACTTCAGGCTCTGGAATCATATTGGGACCTCAGCCCAATTTACTTGCTCATGTGGTTTTTTTTCTCAACTCTTTATTAGGCTCATTAAGATAAATACTTAAAAAGGCTTCTGGAGTCCCAGGAGGAGTGTTTGGTGGAGAGGAAAGCTATTGTTCGAGTGTTACTCTTTCATGGGAGTGCACTGGTTCTTCGTCAAGAAGCTGGACTTCACATCCTGATTCTCCCCCTCTACTTTGCTCTGGGGAGATCCCCCTGCAGTGCTGCCTCCAGCTCTGGAATCCTTAGCACAAGAAGGACATGGAGCTGTTGGAGCGGGGCCAGAGGAGGCCCCGGAGATGCTGGGAGGGCTGGAGCCCCTCTGCTGTGAGGACAGGCTGAGAGAGTTGGGGGGGGTTCAGCCTGGAGAAGAGAAGGCTCCGCGGAGACCTTGGAGCCCCTTCCAGTCCCTCAAGGGGCTCCAGGAAAGCTGGGAAGGGACTTGGATGAGGGAGGGGAGCTGTGGGACAAGGGGGAAGGGTTTTCCACTGCAAGAGGGGAGATTGAGCTGAGATGTCAGGCAGAAATTCTTGGCTGTGAGGGTGGTGAGCCCCTGGCGCAGGTTGCCCAGAGAAGCTGTGGCTGCCCCACCCCTGGAGGGGTTCAAGGCCATGTTGGATGGGGCTTGGAGCAGCCTGGTCTGGTGGGAGGTGTCCCTGCCCAGGGCAGGGGGTTGGAACTGGATGATCTTTAAGGTCCCTTCCAACCCAAACCATTCTGTGATTCTCCTTGTACGTGTCTCAGCTCAGCCACTGTTGGCTTCTGCTGGCTAGTTTTTGCCTAGCGGACATAAAACTTATTGCTGTGTTTCAGCATTGCCTGAAGCTGATGAGATGTTCTGCTCCCAAACTGGCCATTTTTGATGACGGATCCCATATGTTTGATGCCAAAAGTCTGGCTTTTTTTTTTTGTTGGAAGAAAAGGTATAAGATAAATATTGCCTAAAGGACTTGTGGCTCAGCTCTACTGAGCCAGCTCTTGGACAGGGGTGTGAATAAAAACCCTGTTATGTCTCATGCACCATCAGGTTTAATGCTTGCTAAATGGCAGAGCTGTCGAGCAAAAAGCATTGGGCTGAGGCAATGTAGCTGCTATTAAAAAAAAAAATAAAATATATATATCGCTGCAAGTGGCTGAGCTTTGAAATAAATTGTGCTGCACCTGTTTGGTAAGGGGATATATAGGGACTGCTGAGGCATCTGGATTCCCCCGAGGGCTCATTGCCACGTTGAGAGATTTGGGAATTTGGGAAGGCGACAGCTACCTGCCTGTGGGGAAGGTCTTGTGTCCCAGTAGTAACAAATCCTCTCCTTGCCATGAAACATGAGGCCTGTATTTAAGTAATTTTCTTGTGATAGAGTTGAAACCAGCTACAGAGTTTGAAATTCTGACTTTTTTTTTTCCATGTTGTGAATGATGGACAAAGTAGGGTTTGCCACTTGTCTTGCTTTCATAGAAGAACTGTAAAACGCTGAAAGATCTTGGTGTCATGGTGGCATAGGCTTAGTGAAGACCTGTATGTCATTGCTATCCTGGAGCTCTCACAGAATCACAGAATGGTAGGGGTTGGAAGGGACCTCTGGAGACCATCCAGTTCAATCCCCTGCCAGAGGAGAGCCACCCAGAGCAGGTTGCATAGGAACGTGTCCAGGAGGGTTTGGAATGTCTCCAGAGACGGAGACTCCACCACCTCTCTGGGCAGCCTGTGCCAGGGCTCTGCCACCCTCACAGGAAAGAAGTTCCTCCTCATGTTTAGGTGGAACTTCCTATGCTCAAGTTTGTGCCCGTTACCTCTTGTCCTGTTGCCGGGCACCACTGAGAAGAGCCTGGTCCCATCCTCCTGACACCCACCCTTTAAGTATTTCTAAGCGTTGATGAGGTTTGCCCCTCAGTTGTCTTTTTTCCAGACTGAAGAGACCCAAGTCCCTCAGCCTTTCTTCATCAGAGAGGTGTTCCAGTCCCCTCATCATCTTGGTAGCCCTTTGCTGCACCCTCTCCAGTAGTTCTTGAACCGGGAAACCCAGAACCGGACACAGTTTTCTTTCCCCAAAGTTTGCAGGCTGCTTTAACCCTCTCCCTCATGTGCCATCTTTATGCCCTCCCCCATGCTCCCCTCAGGTGCTTGAGGTCTATTCATGCTGATGTGTTTTGCTCCTGGAGTTCTTCAGTTGTGTCCTGTCACACTTCAGCTTAGGCAGAAAGGGCCTATATTTAAGAAATTATTTTATTTTTTTGTGTGTGGCTTTTATTTTCATTTCTTCTCCTGGGAGTTACTTTGCAGAGCAAGAGCACTTGACTGGAAGGATGAGCAGGACTTGCCTGAAGGAACCACCCCATAAAAATGGCTTGGCCTTGATTTTTCCCTTATCCCCTCCTTATCCCTTTCTCCTGTGCAGCTCCAGACATGCTGGGTTTTAGGGCATGTGTTTGCTTTGAGCATCATGGGATCGTAGGAGGCAGAACTTCACCCCTTGGGTGTAGGTGGCTGGTGTCCCGTGTCCAGCTGTGTCCCTGCTGCATGCTCTCTGACTGCAATGTGGTCACCTCTGCTTGCATTGACCCTACAGAGAAAATGGCAGCAGGGGGCGACTGGTGGTCCCTGGACTTTTAGGGGCTGGTGGGCCTCTTCCATGAGCTTGAGCAGATGCATGATGCGTCATCAGTTAGCAGTGAAGGAGAAAGCAGAAATGTTGGTTGGTCTGTCCATGGCTGGGTGCATCTGCTACAGCTTCAGGGATACTGTCTGGTGGGTCTGAGGTCTCACTTTTGCCTGAGAGCCTGTCCCACATTGGTTCACCTCAGCAATGTTGTGTGCAGCCTGAAGTCCTAAGAGCAAATCTTTCTCCTCCCTTGGCCATGTAAGAGATGCTTGCTTGCAGGAACTGGTGAACTCTGGGTCCTTCCTCTCCAGCAAGATGAAGGCATCTGAAATTTATTGTCTCTAGAGAGGAGGGTTTAGTTCTTGCTTGTGCCATCTACCTCCTGTTTCACCCTGGGAACACTGAAGGACAGGGTTTTTTTTTAATCACTTGAGCTATTGGCTATTTCTCCTTGGATACTGCGAGGTAGCCAAGAAGCTGTGGGTTGATGCTCTAATGGTGATTCTGAGGGAAGGATGTCTGAGGTGTTGGGTGATGATATGGGCTCGTCCATCTGCTTTATGCACACATCCTCAGTGGTTTTGGTCAAGGAGATGAGTGTCTTTCCTTGTTCTGCGACTGCAAAATAAAGGACCTGGGACTGCCTCGGTGGGGCAGGATGAGGATATGAAGACTTGGATACTGTAGAAAGGGAGCTAGATATGTAGATTTTTCCTTCCTTGAGGTATACCCCCATGAATGCAACTTCCCTGGGTGATGGTCTTTGGCCAGTTGTGCTTCTGACACAACTGCTCTGCAGATGTGTCTGATAGTGTCAAAAATGGTTTCATGTGAGGGGTCAGGTTTCTGCTGTCCCCATGCAACCAGGTCTTGGACATCCCTGGGATGGGAGAGGCACCAGGATGACCTGGTCTAAGCCACCTCTTTCTCTGAGGTTTGCCTTTTGGGAGGTCAAGACATATGTCCTTAGTTGAAGATTGGTGTTAGCAGCCCGTATAAACCATCTGCAGGATCGGTGTTATCACAGGAGTATTTGTGCACTGCTCTCCTGCGTTCACCTGGGGAAGTGACCCAAACAAGCTGTTGAGCAGTTGTGTGTCAAGAGAAGAGGCTTGTTCCTGGAAAGCAGCTTCCCTTGGGTGGGCTGCTCAGCCTTTTCCCACTGTGGCACTGTTAGTCTGAGCTAGTCAACTCCACTTTTCAGGTGCCTGCTCTAACGAGTGGGAATACAGCTCCAGTGACGTTTTCAGAGTATTTTTAGCATGTTGACTGGAGGGAGGGTGACAGCCCCTCCAGCAGAGCAGAGCTGCAGCTCACTGTTGGCAGCACTTCAAATGTGTGGTGAGTGCCTTTTTGGGTGCAGACAGGTGCCACCCTCAACCATGCAGCACCCCATTTTCTCTCTGTCAGGGGGTGAGATGCTGAAACTGAGTCTACCTGAGTATCTGTACCCCTGAGCTTGTGATGAAGCTGGGATTCAAAGCCTTTTCCTGCAACCCCTGTCCCCAAATTCTTTGTGTGTCCCCTCTGCAGTTAGGCTTTCCTCTTGCAGTGGGCAACAACATTCTCCAAGAGCTGCCATGCAGAAGTTGAAGGTGGTGGTTGAGGAACCCTGCAGAAGGTGCTGGGTGGTCTCTGCAGGGAGGGAGTTGACTTGATGGAGGTTTGTCTTTGGGGTGGAATGGGTGGACTGTGCAACACCTGCATGAAGTAGGTATGCTTTCCTCTTGCAGAGGGCAACAATATTGTCTAAGAGCTGCCATGGAGAACTTGAAGGCAATGGTTGAGGAACCCTGCAGAAGGAGCTGGGTGGCCTCTGTGAGGAGAGAGGTGACCTGTTGGAGGTTTGTCTTTGGTGATGGCCTGGGTGAGGTGCGCAACACCTTCATGAGGATGGTGAGACATGCTTGAGAGGGGGATTTTTTTTGGGGGGGATGGTGCAGGCTGAGATGGGAGAGAGGATCTGGAAAATGCTGCGTAGGAGACTGCCTGGCTCCAACGTTTTAGTACATAGTTCTTGCTCTGCTACAGTAATAACCTCAGCGTAATGTCACTGTTTCACATGAGTGGTGATACTGGTCCACTGGAGGACTGTGGCCACTAGAAATGGAGTATGTGGAATGGGATAAGAAAAGGGAATCTGCAATAAATTTTCCTCCTTCCCTTTTCCTTTCTAACAGGTTTTTCTCCAGTGTGATAGCAGAATGATGAACACTTAATTTGTGATATTTTTTCTTTTTTTTTTTGGCCCAGTGATGGATGGTAACTAGATACTATAAATACTTTCAGCTTTGGACACAACCTGCCAAAAATAGCTGGGAGCTCTGTAGGGGCTGATACTTGGTGAAAGGCTCTGCTTGCTTTATCCCGAGCGTGCCAACGGGCTGAGTTCACAAAGCATCTTTGGAGCGGGGTGTGAAGGTGGTGACGGGGAAACCCTCCTGCTGCTGCGGTAGTGACACAGGGACTGTTGTATCACCTTGTGGGATGGTCACCATGGTGTTTTGCAGCTAGAAACCATTACCTGAGCATTGCTGCTTTTCATCCTGATGGCTGAGTGCTTTTTGGTACCCAGGGGCTGGACTGAGAACACAAGGTCTTCAAACCCAGGCAACTCCCTGAGAAAGCAGCTTGTAATAATTTAGATGTGTAGAGGAGGCATCTGTCCCAGTAACCGTGGATCATCTGGGGTGGGAGTAAAATCCCAGTCTTGTGGGTCTGATTATAGGACTGGGAACTATCTTTAGCTGCTTTTCCCCTCTGAAAGGCATTTGCACATGGCGCAGAAGTGTCTGGCAGCTGAACCTGTCTCTGCTGCACCCCCTACCAGCCTGGTTTAGAGAGACTCTGTGGGTTGCTCTGTGAATAATTTGGGAGGAGGGCAGCAGAGAACATGTTGGCTCTTTGCGTTCAATATGGAAATGGCGCTTTCCCATGCAGGGGTGGGAATAAGTGGGGGATGTCGCTGGAGCTGATGAGCAGGGGAGGTCTGCTTAGTTCTGGAGCTTCAGCTTTCCGCTGGTGTTCTCAGGCTGATCTTAAGGTTGATGTTAAAGTGTAAAGCATCATTTTCATGGTGCTTAGTCACATGAAATAACCTCCCCACTCAAGCTGGGAACAGCATGGGGGTTGCTTCAAATGACATGACTTAGTTTCTCCAAATATTGTTTGGTGAAAGGGTGGTTTTCGGATGAAACATGGGTCTTTTTAGGATGGCTCATGAGCTGTTATCGGATAAAACACAGAATACGGTGAAAACTCATTTAGTCAGGAGAGAGTTTGAGGCTGCTTTGTGACCTGACTAATGCTGGCAAGTCCAATTTCTGCTGAGCAGGGGATGTGAACCTGGTGAGTCTCCCCACTGCATAGTGGAAGCAGCACAATACACATGGCTGTGAAATACAGTGTGAAGCTGATGGGTGGGCTGAGATCAAGGTGAGGCGTTGCCAAGGAAATATTCATAGTCCCTAAAGTATTTGGTCCATCATGGGAAAAAGCAGAGAAGAAACTAAATCTTCTCTGAGTTGTCATCTTCCAAAGGGCTTTCTTGTGATGCGAGTTTATTTGCTGGCAAGCTGGGGACAGTAGTGGGATTTGTCTGCTGTGAGATATGGGGAACTTTGTATGTTACTCAAACTTGGGGTTTTCTGGCAATATAGGAACTTGCGTTGCTGGTACATCAAGATCCTGGCCTTAATTGAGATTCATCATCCCTTGCACTGTAAGGCAGGAAGCTTTGATGCCTCTCCTAGCCCCTGCTCAGCAGGTGTTTTTAGTACCTTTACTTAGGTATATATTCATAGGAACATATGATGCTGATGAGTAACTGAAAAGTAATTTCCAGTCTCCTTTGAAATACGCCTGTGAAGCTCAGTGGCCTTTACACGTGGAGGGGAGAGCAAGGCAAGCTGCTCTCAGGGAAAGATTTGTTGCTAGATCCAAAGGTGATGCCTCTGTCCATCAGCAAGGACTTCTGGGTCAAATTGGGACCAACCTAGAGGCTGTAACTGGGTGGATACATGCCATGGCTCAGGTGTGTGGGCTGTGGGTCGGAAACAGCTTCTGATATGGCATGGGATGCCCATCACCTGGTGGCATTCAAGCTCCCTGTGGCATCCAGATATGTGCAGACTGCCTGGGCAAGGGTTGTGTTCAGACCTTGTTCCTTCTCATTTTCCCCCAATCCTGCAGCCCTTGGAGAAGGGAACTGGTGCTCTGCTGGAGGGAGGACTCTGGTCTGTGGTGACCTGCAAAGACTATTGACTTCCCTCACAAAATGCTCATGCTTTTCGAAGCACAAGCCTGGTGTTGGTTTTGCTATTGGCAGATTTGCACCCTTTGAAGTCTCTGTAGATGCTGAGAAAGGGCTGGATTTCTCATAAAACTCTTTTCTGTGCAAACGGCTGCCTGGATGGGTGCAGATGCACAGCAGTTATACAGCATGAAGCAGCATTGTGTTCTACCAGTCAAGGGCCAGACCTCCTGTCCACATTGTCCCTCTGGGAAAAGCACAGCTTGCCCATCGTGCATGCACTGCACTGGGGAAGGAATATCTTGCTATATAAGCAGGAACAAAACCTGGCAGAGATGTTTATCCACCTAGGACTGTACCCTGGGGTATGAAGCTGTACAGCTTGCAGACCAAAGCCAGTTTATGGGATGGTGGTTGCTGAAAACATGGTTAGAAATTTGAGTGGTTATTCTGCCTTGAAAGAACTGAGTGTGCAACAAAACGTCCCGTGCAGCGTTTGCCTGGTGGAGCGGGGCTGAGGAAGATGCTGGTGAGTGTGCCGGTCTGGCTGGCCCCCTTCCTGCCTGCTGGCTGTAACGGTGATAGTATCAAATCGCATCCAAACTTGTCACTAAGTGCAATGACTCTGCAGTAAGTCATTGGCCTCCTGGTGCTTGCTTTGGCAATGGGGTAACTTGGCTTGACTACCTCTATTTATACAGCACAAATGGATTTGTTGCCCAATAGCATAATTGTACCGTTGAAGAAAATCACGCTTCTTATTTCCTGCCTGCATACCTGCTTCCTTGCTGTTTTGCCTTTCTTTATTCCTCCAGCTCACTAATATTTTCATGCTGCCTCTCTGCTTTGAAGACTACAGACAGCGCTTGAGTCTTTTTAATCCCATTTCTTCTTGGGTGCGAAGATCAAAGCTGCTGTGGCTTTTGCTGTCCCACCCTGGATATTGACTGTGCACAGTAACACCTCTGGAAAGGTTTTAATTTTTTTAATAGCAGTTAAAATTAAAACAAGCAATGAACTGAATTATGTATAGGTGGGATACCTGTCTAACTCTGATATAACTTGTGAAACTTCAGTGTTAGTGCAAAATGGGTTTGGAAAGAGCTGTCTCCTCCCATTTTTTTCCTGGCATGATTGCATATTCCTCTTTACTGTAGGACTTCCACTTACTGATGCTATGCGTGGCGTTGGACTTGCTGTATTGGTCTGGGCACTTAAATAGCATAAAGATATTGCCTTGCACCCAGCCCAGAATAAACTCTGAGCAAATCCAAGCACTAATTTTGGCATCACACACCTCTCCCCTCCGGGTGTCGGAGAGCTGTACCGGGAGGCAGGGCAGCAGAGTCGCAGGTACTTAGCAGAGCGACCTCAGAGGAATCTTTATCTTGGTGGAAACAGATGGAGTTTGACTCTGTGTCAATTACGAGCCTAGAATAACTCAATTTTTACTGCAGAGGAAGTGGAAAGGTACAACACTGCCACAGCCTGGATGCTGACAAGCAGGAAATGAGCTCGGAGGAGACCTGTGGCTGGCATATATGCTGATGATTTCCACACTTGAGAAGCTTGGCCACCAGGAGGAAACTGCACTTGTCATGTTTTGTATAGGCCTCTAGATGCTAAGCAGGGCATTATAAAACATATTCTTGAGCTGCGATGTGGTGACAGATCCCATAGGTGAAGGCTTCTCTTGGAGAAGGGTTGTCACAGCTAGTGCATGAATGAGGATCTAAGGGATAAGAGCTTTAAAAGGTCTCCTCTTCCCCTGTCACTTGCTCACTGTTCATGCGTAACACTTGACCAGTTGTATATTTGTGAATGTGTATGGAAGTGGAACAGATTTCATGTGGTTTCTTTGCTTTTTGGTTTTTCTGTAGAGTTTGAGTGTTCTGTTCACCATTGCGCATTTTGGACAGGAGGTGCTGGGGTACTCAGCCAGTCACTACTGTCTCTACTCAGCCACTGTATACCCCTTCCCCCTTAATTTCCCAGCTCTCCCCTTCTTCTCTGTGCTTGATGCACAAGAGTTGATTTTGTGGAAGGGTCAAAGCTGGGCTTTGCAGAGCACCATTTTATCCAGGGCTTCCAGCAGTCACCTGGACTCCAGTGGTCTTCAGAGGCCTCAGCTTTGTGCCTGGATGAAGGTACAAAATGCTTTGGGTCACGGTTAGATAGTGGCAATCCATCCACTTGATTGTATCATGGCCAAAGAAGCTGTCTGGTGCTATAGATCAAAGAGCAGTTCAAAGGGAGCTTCTACATTAGTCTTTCATCCTCTTTGGGATGAGATACAGGACCCTGTGAGCGTTGTGTGTCTCCTGGTAGGTTGAGGTTCCTATAGCTTCTGGGATCCATAAGCTGCTCGTTAAACTATTGAAGAGCTGCTCCATCTGTTCCACAAGCCTCTGTGGGAAGGCTGGTTAAGGTCCTAGCACTTTTCCACCAGCACGTGGGGCTGAGCTGCTCACCAACTTTGTGTTAGTGACTTGCTGAGGTCTCCAGCTAAATTTGTATGGCTGGCTAAATTCATACCCATGCAATGACCTCTTGTCCCCTAAAATGGAAAACGAAACTGTGGTACTAGCTTAGGGAAGGAGGCATCATGCTGCAGCCATCCTCTTGGCTAGCAAAGATGCTTGTGAAGGCACTGAGCTGAACGCTTACCCTGCTCTGCAGCCTTTGGGTGACTTTGACACCAGAAAAACTGCAGCTTCAAAACTTGCCTCCCTCAAGCCTGTTACCAAAGCCTTTATTTTATTTATCAACTGGTCTTACTCATCTGGGGATGGGATTCAGTTCAGCCTTGGCTGGATCTGCTCCCTGAGCTGAGTGTGTCTCTGCTTTGCACCCCTTTCCTTAGCAGTCCCTGCTCTCCCTTGAACGGGGAGCAAATATCTGAAGAGCCTGTTGAAGCTGTGGGCTGGAGACTCTTGTGGAGGACATCTGTGCAAGCAGCAGGATCGCAATATAATTTTCTCACAGCCCTGCATGTGGATGCTGCTGCCTGTCCCTACCTGTGCTTGTGGTGCTGGGCACTGCTCAGCTCCCTGCCGGCTACGGATGGCTCATTGTCCAGGTCAAAAGTGGTGGAGGGGGGGTGAAATAAAGGCATGACTTGAACGTTGCTACCACGTGTAGCTGTCCCTTAAATGTCCCTTAATATGTTGCAACTAACTTCTTAAATCTGGGTCTCTTGCCCCAGCAAGTGTGGGCCTCTCCTAAGCAACAATTGAAGTTTAACCCCAGTAGTCCTTGCTAGTGTTTGCCTTTTGCTTTACAGGAAGGAAATGTGATCCTCATCTTTAGATCAAACAGCATCTGGGCTTCCATTGACAAAAGTAAATTTGTAATGTGCTTAATGAAGCCTAGAAAGATGTTTCAGATAACGGACAGAAAATACCTGCCTTTTAAAAACTTTCACCTCCCAAAGTTATTGCAAGACTTCCTGTTATTCTTAACAAAGTATTTCTTTTATCCTTTGAGCTTTCAGAAGAGAAAATGCCCTTGGAAAGCAGATGTCAGAGTGGAATCAAATGCTTCTTCCCTTAACATTTGGTTTGAAAGCGTTCTCTAGAAACCAGTCTCTGGGTCTGTGGGAGATGCCAATGAAAGGCTGCAGGTCAAAGAAGTGGAGAGAATTTCCAAAACTTCACTTTGCTTTTCAAACTTTGGTTGTCAGCCTCTCTAACCTGAGACCTGGGGAGTGTGCATGTATGGGAAGCTGGTGACGCGATTCTTAAATTCTTCTGGAACTCACCCGTGTCACAAAACTCTTCCCTGACTTGGAGAGGTGGATTTGGAGAACAGCTTCCCAGGCAGGTGTGTCGCTCCTGTGTTTGGGTTGTGCGTGGGGCGCAGGAATAGCTTATAAATAAAACTGCCTGTTGGTAAGAGGGAGGTGGAGGAAGGAGGTCTCACAGCTGTGAACCCCATGACTTAAAGACAAACTTAATGTCAAGCCCAATGTGAGCTGACAAGATCTTATTTTTTTTTTAAAGGCAAGTGGTTTTGTAGTTGCCTTTATGTGCAGGGAATCAAACCCAGGGTTGCCAGAGCTCCTTCCTCCTCTTGTCTCGAAGCCTTAGAAACACCAGAGGCAGCTGGATAGATATCCCTGGTTTAAGAGAAAATAAAAGTGAAGTTAAGCCAAGGGCACGCAAAAACAGTCCTCTTGGTCCTCAGCCCTGGCTGGATGCCATGTTGTATTTGCTCTGGCAAGGTGTGGAGTGAAATGGGGGATTACCTGGGACCTAAGAGAAGAAGGCGGTAATGTGGCTGATAGAAGGAACAAGAAGACCAAAAGTTAATATAGTTGTTTTCTACCAGCCTTTTGCACTTTCAGTTTTGGGCTGAAATCTTGGAGAACTAGAAAAAACAAAAGGAAGGATTTTTATCATGGTTTGGAGGTAAGGTGGCTTAGGTCTAATAGCAGGACATCTCTCCATTGGTAGTGATGTGCTGGGGCATGGCTGTGGGGCCTCAACACTCCAGGTTTTGAGAGCCACTTGGACAAGCCTCATGCATGAATGGCTAATTAATCCCCTATGCAGAGTTACTGTAGGGTGACATCTCAAGGGTCTTCTCAATACTGTGCTTCAGACACATCCTTCTCCTTGATGCTGCCAAGACAGCCTAGATAAGACCGCTCGGCTGGTCCGTGCTGGTGCCCTCTCCTCTGCTTGGTGGAAAGCTCATTTTCAGAGCATCCATAGGAACTTGTGAGAAGATATTATTAAGGAAGGAGTGGTGTCTGACCTCATATTGCTGCTGTAGCATTGAAGCACACAGATATTTGTAGGAAAAAGCTTAAAGAGAACGGGGCATGTGAATGATAAGCAGACAAGAGGTGAAGAGGTGCAAAGACGTGCTGTTTCTAGCACTAAAAAAAGCAGGTGGAGAAGGGGCTCCTGCAGCATTTTAGATCAATTACAGTCTGAGCATGCAAGTGCTTTGCCTCTGACAGCCATCATGGGGAGGTGATTTCTTTAACAATCAGTTAAAGATTGTCCCAACCTGTACTTTGAGGGACCAGGAATGGTCTGATGTAGTGAAGCTGCACCCCTGGATGCTGGGGTGGGACAGGGCAGAGAGCTGAGATCCGACAGTGGGTCGTTACTGCTGTTAGCAGTGAAGGGCTGGGTAGCTTTGAGACTAGCACTAAACACTGCGCACAGAAGGGTGGTTTGAGGCTTCAGACGTATTTCTTCTCATATTTGAAGGAGAAGGTGTGGTAAGGTCTTTGAGACAGTGTCAGTAAAAAGAAAAAAAAACCCCAAACATTACAGTTATTGCATGATTGTTATGTGCTAATAGGATTTAATTTCTGCAAAGCTTTTGATGAGAGGGGGGGGAAAAAAAAGTATCTCAAGGGACCACAGGTATTTTGGGAAAGGCTTAAGTGGAATAAAATTCAGTTGCGATCATGTTACAGCAGGCAGGTGTGGAGTTAACTGAGCCAGACCAATGAGTTTTACCGTTGCTGAATAGGATGTGCACGGCCCCGTTTCTCCTGCCCATGTCCCCAGGGTCTTCCCTATTGGAAAGAGGGGAATCTTCTCAATGGGAGGGGGAAAGGCAAGGGATGCCTCTGGTCTGCAGGCTTTCCTATGAAAGCTCCTGAAAAGCTTGCAGGTGTCTTGCTACCCTGGTTTGGATTTGAATTTGTGACCCAGGGGTGAGATGCTGCATTTTGCTCCTATTTTCTTGCACCATCAGAGCTTTTAGGAGTGATCGAGCAACGTGGTGAGAGCATGGTCCCATTGGCCTGTTTTGCTGGGGCAGGTGGAAGAAGGAGCCAGGTTCAGCCTTAGCGAATTTGAGGGGAAGGGGAGCGTGGAAGGTTTCCTTCCTGGGGAAAAGGGCTGGTAATGCAGCTCAGGAAAAATTCAAACAAAGCAGCTTCTCTTCCCTTCTGGCTTGGAGCGGGTGTGTGATTTCAAGGTAGCCCCAAGCCTTACCAAAGATGGTGGGATTTTCTCCCCCCCCCTTTTAATTTTTTGGGGGTGGGGTTGGAGGATTGGTTTATATGCTTTATTGTTAAATCTCTCAAACAATGCTGCTTCCCTTTCCTTGAAGCGATTGTTCCCCCTGCGGCTGACTCTTCCTTCCCCTTCCTCTCCATCGTGGGAAGTGCTCTCCTGATGATGTATGGGCTCAACTTTAGTCTCTGGTTTACTTTCCTTTGTCCTGCTCGGGTCCCTCTTATTATTGTGTAATTTCTGCCAGGATCCTTGTCACAGGGTCCACAAAACCAGCTGTTGTAGTGCAGTGGAGAGAATTAACTATCAGAGCAGCCAGAGACATGGGACTGCAAAGTCTAACAGGCTTCATAGTACCATGAGATTTCTTCCCTCAAGTTGATGTAGCCCCCTCTTGGAAGGGCTACTTTCTTCCTTAAGGAAAAGCCGGTCTTTCTGTGATCAGCCTAATCTCAAAGCTTTTCAAAGGCATCCATTTTGGGGAGGCGGAAGATTATGATTTTGTTTTATTTTTTTATTTTTAGATTTCATTTTTTAATTTTTGCGTCTACAATGCCCAAGAATCCCTTGCTTCGTCCTGTCAGGCCTTGCATCTTCTCTTCCTGGGCCAGTCTCAGAGGAGAAGAGGTGAAGCCAAACTAGATAGTGGGTCTGAACAGCTATCAGCACATGGTTAACTGGAGACAGACACCCACCTCTTCTTTTGGGGTACGGGAAGAAGAAAATAGTGGAGATACTGGCTGGTTAGAGATGGACACTATCTTGCAAATAACTTGGTGAAATGCTAAAGCCATGCGAATCTCTGCTTCTGAAGTATATCAATCCCGTGTGGCATCCGCTATACCAAAAATTAGTAGACTTGCCTTGAATGCTACTGATAAGAAAGACATGGACCTGTTGGTGTGGGGCCAGAGGAGGCCCTGGAGATGCTGGGAGGGCTGGAGCCCCTCTGCTGTGAGGACAGGCTGAGAGAGTTGGGGGGGTTCAGCCTGGAGAAGAGAAGGCTCCGCGGAGACCTTATAGTGGCCTTCCAGTCCCTAAAGGGGGGGGTCTACAGGAAAGATGGGGACAGACTTTTTATCAGGGCCTGTTGCGATGGAACAAGGGGTAATAGCTTTAAACTGAAAGAGGGGAGATTTAGATGAGATATCAGGGAGAAATTGTTCACTATGAGGGTGGTGAGACTCTGGCCCAGGTTGCCCAGAGAGGTGGGAGATGCCCCATTCCTGGAGGTGTTCCAGACCAGGTTGGACGGGGCTCTGAGCAACCTGATCTAGTTGGAGGTGTCCCTGCTCATGGCAGGGGCACTGGACTACATGACCTTTAAAGTTCCCTTCCAACCCAAGCTATTCCGTGATAAGACTGGATTTGTTCTCCAAGAGCATTTCCAAGGAAAAGCTGTCATAAATCAGGCCTCGACAGAGCAGCATGAGAAAGAAGTTCAGCTGTGCACTTAGCCTTCACTGCGGGTGCATGGATTGACTTGGACCTGAGCGATTCATGGTGTGCCATCTGCAGAAATAATAAGCCCTTGGATATTACAGGCTTAAGGATATAAGTAACCACCTGATTATGCAGTTATGTTGCTATGACCTACTTCTTTTTCAAAATATCCCCTAGACTCCATGGCACAGCAGATAAGAACTTCCAGGTCCTTTCAGCATTTATCAGAAGAGCTTCCTGCAGGGAGCTGTTGGTGATTTATGCCAGGGAGGAAGAGGAAAGGTGGGTGGTGTGAATGTTTCATGATAGGCTTTGGATTGCTTAGCTCATGGAGTGAGCTAGGAAAGGCAGCAGCAAACTGGTGGGTTTTGCCCTCTCCTGTTAGGTGGAAATTATGTGGTCTAATCTTGATAATATGTTTTAAAGGGATTATATCATGCTTTAGCAGAATGGGGCATGCAGCCAGAACACTTTCATCCTGTTGATAAGGCCAACGCCTACTGTAAACACAGTTATTAACAGTCTGAGCCTGTGCGAGATGCTCTAATGGAAAGCTGTAACTTGAGAATAAGAAAGAAGCTTGGAGAAGCGCAGGGTGGGTATTTAAAACCTTGTTCCCTTGGGCAGTGGTAAACTACCTTCTTGCATAGGGTACATAATTAACTTCATGGAGAGAAGTGAACCTAAATCCTTCCAGCTGCAACTTACACGTGATGGGATGATATAGTTGGGTTTCAAAGACTGTCCTGGTGTCCAGGGTCTGTCCTGGGGCATTGAGTTGGTGTTGACCTGTCCCTTTTGTGTGTAGATTTTGGAGCAGGATCCCTTGACCTTGGGCAGTTCATAGTTCGCTCTGTGCTCTTATTCATCAGTTTGCAAAGCAGGAATAAAACGCTGCAGCCACAGGACCCGTTCTAGCAAGTTGGTGCATAAACACTTTTTCTAATAAATGAGAGCTTTGGGGTTGGAATTTAGGAGGAAGAAGAAACTGAAAAGTGAAAGCACATCTGCACTTCCGTGCTAAAAATTGCTAGTGTAGAGCAGGAGAGGGTGTTGTCTCCCTGGAGTAAAGAACTGATGAGCCTCTGAAAACTTTCCACTTGGCAGAGCTGAAATTATGTGGTGGGGTGGGTGACTATTCCAGCCCACAGAGCAGGGAAGGTGCATGTAGGCGATTTAGTCTAGCTCTGCTGCAGAAACTCATCTTCATGGGACTGGTTACTGCCATAGTTGTGGTTTTGGATAGGAGCTTCTCTAGGAAAGCTCAGGTTTATGTGTCGACTTGAACTGGGGGCTTTCTGCGGTGGAGGCTTGCATAGCTGGATGCTCTGCAGGAGTGTGGTTCTCTAAGGAAAACACCTTGTGCAGTAACGTGGAGGATGAGGCCAATTTTTCTGGAAATTATGGTAATATCTGGCTTGGATCCTGTAGTAGACTTAAATTCTAAGACATGTGGTGAGAACTGTGATAGAGCTGTAACAAATAAACAGCCAAATCTGAGGATTTAACACCACCTTCTGCTCCCAGTACAGTCCAGAGGGTAAGTTGGGGATCCAGTTGTCACTGGAAGGCTCCAACTTTGCCCAGGAATGTGAAATTCAAGTTTTCTGGCTTCAGTGGCATTACTAATGCTTTGGTTGAATCATTTCTAGATGCCTTTGATCTCCTGGTTGTCCTTACAAAGCCAATGCAGCTAATGAAAAATGGGGAGGCGGGGAGTGGCTTTGCCATTGTTAATGCAAGAATCCTCCAAAAACCAAAGATGACGGAGCGGTGTTCTAGTGCGTACATTAACTCTGTATTTGTGGAGTCATCAGTTCTAATATTAATAAAGGAATTTTTGGGGGTTAATTTAAAATTATTGTTTTTAACTTACTTCCTCTACATGTAACAAGGGGGCACCAGAAAAGCCGAGGCATTGGGCAGTCCAGGTAAGGTGGAACCTGACCTAAACATGACTAGTTTAATTTCTGTAGAGAAGCAAATTGAAAGCTTACAGGGGTGTGGATATATTGCCTGGCCTTACTGTGACTTTCTGTGTGACTGGAACAGAAGACACCGGAGTTTTCCAGGCTGCAGAGAGGAGTGAGGCTCTTGAATGAACTGCAGTGGTTTCCTACCTCCAATCATGTTTCTTTCTCATGTCCTAGGTTGTGGCCAAGCTCAGTACCAAGCAGCCTGGATTTTGGAAATGGTGAGGGGACTTTGCTTGCAGGAGAGGTTGATGGATGGATGTGACATGGGCCAGGCTGAGGGGAGAGGCGTGGGAGAGGCAACAGCACCTTTAAGTCCTTCTGGCTCCACGGGAATGGAAATTACCTCCCGGAAGATGTTTTGCCTACAAAAATACTGGGCTAAATCTGTATTGTATAAGTACAGCAGAGCAAATCTAACACTTGCTCTGGCCAAGGTGGCTTTTTTTTGTACGCTAGCCTAACTGGCCATGGGTACCATGAGGTGCTAGCTGACTGCCTTCCTACATGTGCAGGAATGGAGACTCTTTGGTGTCTAAAAGAATTGAAACCAATGCAAATTCTTACTCTGGCTTCTCCTGTGAGATGGTAGTTAGGCATCTGTTGTTGTTCCTATTTACTTTATTGACAAAGTGGGGAAAAAAAAAATTCTTTTTTGTGCCTTTCTCAAAGCACACTGAGATTAGGAATTGCAAGTAATCCTCTGAAACAATTATTGACTGAGAATTGCTCGGAAATGATGATGTTTGCTGACTTGACAGATAAGACCCTGAAAGAGTGCAGTTTGAGCTGTCCCTGAGCATCTGTCCTTGCCATATCGCAGTCACCGTGAGGCTTTACCTGCATCTGCAGTGGTCGAAAGCCAGATGTATTTTTAGACAATGTTTAAATAGACACTATCCAAACTGTTTAATGCTGTCTCATGGGGACGAGAGCGGACGTTGTGCGGAGGACTTTTCTCTTGTACTGAGAGCTCATTTGGGCATTGTGGGAAGCACAGTGGGGGATGCTGATGCAGTGGGAACTGGGTCTGTGGTGGCTGCAGCACCTAAAATGCTACTTCTGATGCTGCTGAGCAGAACTGTTAGGTTGTTCTCTCTGGTTCCTTATCACTGCTTTTGCTTGAAAAAAAATTAAAAATCTCAAAGTGAGGAGCTATTAGGAGATACGCAGATAACGGCGAGTCTCTCTCTAGCAGGGGTCCAAACACTGAAATGTTATCATAGAATCATAAAATGGTTTAGGTTGGAAGGGACCTTAAAGCTCATCTAGTTCCAACCCCCCTGCCGTGGGCAGGGACACGTCCCACTAGACCAGGCTGCTCAAAGCCTCATCCAGCCTGGTCTTGACCTGGTGCTGGCCAGGCTGCAGAGTCTGGGACCTGAGAGACCTCATGGTTGACTTATTCTGGGAGGTGGGCTGAGATTTCCCTCTTCACTCCTCTTGGGAGGTGATAACATGTTCTCCAGGGCATCCCTCCCTGGAGGAGGATGGCAGAAGTTTAGGGAGCAGTCCTGTAGAGGCCAACTTGGGTGCTCTAAGTACAGCGCACAATACTCTGCTTTTGTGCAAGGAATAACATTGCTGGCTCATCCAGAAATGTCAAATAAGTGTCCAAGACAAGCTCCTGTGTAATCTGCAGCAGCCTGTGGACTGCTGGAGCCTGTTTTGAATCAGAAATGCTCCACGGATACAGCTGTAGTAGTGTTGTTTTTCTGAAGTGCTGATCCACTTCCTTCCTTTACAGTTCCTCAAAAGAAAACAAGTCAGTTGATTTAGGCGCCAGAATACACTGCTGACTCCGCACAAGTTGTTTCTTGCATCCTTTTTTTTTTTCTTTCCTTAGCTGTTTTGCCCTGGAGTTTGGGCCCCAGGGAAAGTACTTCTGAAAAATCTTCGATGCAAAGCTGATGCTGAGGCATAGGAAAGAGCAGAGGAACAGAGTTGATGCTTAAAGATATGTTGTCATCAGATATACATTTTCAGTCTCCATGCTTGTTGCTTGGAGACCTCTTGCATTAACTGTGTAAAACTTATCCCTGTTTAAATACAACCGGTTGGTTTTTTTTAATAGGTCTTGGTGGATTTTGCTCTTAAAAGCATATCCCCCTTGAAAATCTACAAAGTTGGTCTCCCCAGTGTCCAATGGTAGAATCATTTAGGTTGAAGAAGGCCCTTAAGATGATTGAGATCTATGCCAAGGAGTTTTGCAGGTGAGCTGTCTGTTGACCATCACTTCGAGTGTTGGACCTGCTGCTCTTGGTGGAACCATGTTGTGAAGAGCCCAGGAGGATCTTTGCTTCCTGGGGTGAGTTTTGGGCTCCTGTCTCTGTGGTTTGGTCCCCAAACAGACCATGTGCAAAGGCACCAGCCTCAGCTTGGTGCTACAGAAAGCTGTGGAGGACCTTTGTGTCATGTCCCTTGGGATAGGGACCATGAATGGCATGGATGGGGCAGGTCCACGCTGCTGCTGCGAGAGTGGCTGCAGCTCCAGTTCAGCCTGACCTTGGTTGTCTCAATCACCCGGCTTAATCCCTGTACTTATTCAAAATTGGTGTCAACAGAACGTCTGAGAAGAGATTAGCGGCGGATGAATGAGGCTGCCTGCAAAAGCACAGAGAGAAAAATCAAAGTTTTTCTAGAGCTAAAAATTACCCCCAAATTCTTGTTTTATTTTTTTGGTTTTTTTTGTTTGTTTTAGTTTGCTTTGTGTTCTGAGCTAGTTACTGAAGAGCCGCCTCAAGGGCTGTAGAGCAAAAGGATACCTGCTGCAAGAACTCCTTCAGCCCTAAGTAAAACCATCCCAGTTCTCTGCTGGCGTCCTGCTGCATGCTGGTGTGAGCCGGGTGCCTTCGAGGTGACAGCTGTGGGGTGGCCCGGCTGCCTGTGTTGCTCTGGTTGATCTGCACTAATGCACTGTTTGTAGAGTCGAGCCTGTTTTGCTAATAATAGGCGGCTTTGTGGGAGATAAGCACCAGACTGACCTTATCTCTGCCCATCACGTTTGGCCCGAGGGGAGCTTATTAGCTTGTGTTTCGTACTCTGGTGTGTGTGATGTGCAAGGGAAAATACAGGTTTTTAAACTATCAGAGGAGCCTTTGGAAGGGAAGGGCTGCCTAAAGAAACCCACGGGTGTGCATGGTGTATCTGGAAGCACCTCTGAAACATTGTGATGGTGGGTTGTGCTGGCACAAGTTTTGTTCCCCCTGGGACTTTCCCAGCCCTTTGGGATGGGGGACAGTGACATTGCATGTGCCTGGCCTTCCTCCAGCCTGATTCCCTGCCTCTCCTGGGACCTCAAGGAAGAAATGAATCTGTGCTTTTGGGGCTGTGTTGAGCAAAACGGAGGATAACCAAACCCCTTGTCTTTTTAGGCTGCTCTGCAGCAGGGGCTGCAGCATAGGGTCCAGGAGTCCCGTTCATTTTAAGCAGGAATGATCCTGCATGTTTTTCTACATTGATCCCTGTGAGATGAGTTAGGAGTCCCTATGGATGCACAGTTGGATGGACAGAGGGGCAGAAACTCAGGATTCAGCCTCTGTGCATGTGTGTTAACCACACACCAAAACCTTGGGAATGCCATGCGTTGGTCGTTCTTTACCCCCTTTATGGCGAAGAGCCGATGCTCAGCATCCAAAGTGAGTGCCCAAAACTAGAGGCTAGTGTTGAATTCTCATTAACAGCTCTCTACACATCTCATCTCCTCTTCTAAGTGCTTGCAGTTTAAAAAGCAGTCTAGAAATCCTGACTCTGCTTCATGTGCTCTTTCAGTGCCTGTGCCTTCTGGATATGAATTTAGCGTGAAATGGTGCTTTTTCAGATGCTTCAAAAGCTGCCTACAGAAATACGGGGAGGAAAGCTAATGTGAGGGCAAACTTTCTGGGAGATGGGAGGGTGTTTGTTTCTGCCTTTCCGTTGGAAAAGGCTCAGAGTGTGTTCATAAAGCTGTGCCTTGGTTTTATTAACTAGCAGAGTCAGATGTCTCCTGGGCTGGTGGTATCTAACTCTTCTCCTCTCCTAGGCATTTGAATAAAAAGAATGTTTGGGAAGATTACAGCAAAGACAGACACTAATGAATATTCATCAGAAATAACTGCTTTATTCCTTGGTGTACTTGCATTTCTGTTATCTTGTTATGCCTCTGTTTATTCCTGGAGCAGCAGAAGGTCATGGTGACATGCATTAAGATGCCAGCCGTTTTCTGTCTTGGTCACACAGTGGCGGTCCTTGTAGGTTGTTGCCTGAGGAGTCCATCATTGCCAAATACCACTGTGACAGTGGTGGTGCCTTTCTGGCAGAGGAAATTTTGCGAGGATCTTGTGTGGCACTTCTTGTGAGAGTCAGCCACCAGGTTCTTATTAGGAAGAAATTCTTTGCTGTGAGGGTGGTGAGCCCCTGGCCCAGGTTGCCCAGAGAAGCTGTGGCTGCCCCATCCCTGGAGGTGTTCAAGGCCAGGTTGGATGGGGCTTGGAGTAGCCTGGGCTGGTGGAAGGTGTCCCTGCCCATGGCAGGGGGGTGGAACTGGCTGATCTTTAAGGTCCCTTCCAACCCAAACGATTCTATGATGCTGTGGACTGGTGTTGGTCCAGGGGCACCTTGGAAAGCATTGATCTGCACTCCTCAAGTTGTTTCTTAAATGCTTGGGCTGACATGAGGCTTGAATCCTCATTTGTTATTTGTGGCAGAAGCTCTGTGAGCTCTTAGCATTGAGGAGCTGCTTTTTTTTTTTTACCCTGTGAATGGAAAAGGTGGGGGTAGAAATACAGAGTGCAAAGTACAGGTGGTGTCACACTTCATGTCATCTGCTGCCCCAGATGGGGAGGATGGTGGGAAGGGGCTGTGATGGCTTGACAAGAGGTGGCATGTGTGCAACCACCACATTGTGTGGCCGACTGGCTCCCCAGAGCAGTGGCTGAGCTGTAAATGCCTGACATCAAGTTATGGGTCAGGTGAGGGCACTGTTTACATCCTGTAATTAACATCTGTGCAGTTAATCACCGGGGCTGGCAGACCCGGAGACGCTGGATTGGAGTCCTGCTCTCCGTTGCGGTTGGATCCTGGTCCCAGAAACGACAGGAGGCTAATAACAAAGATGTGTCAACTTGGACTGTCTGTGCTAATTTATCCTACTCCCCTTTCCAGCATATGTTTGCAGCATATAAATCAACATATCTATAAATCAGTGCTTTGACTTTAATTTCTTCCTCCTTTTTGGCCTCTTGGAAAACAAGGTTTGTACAACTGTGCAGTTTTTCTTTTTTAGCACATGAACCTGTGGGGCAGATTAAAGAAAACTTGGCCAAGGCAGAATGTTGAACACAGCATTTCTGTGTGAGCTGGTGCTTGGTGGGACATTGGAGCTGCTCAGGGGAAGCCAAGCTGAGACCTTGATAGGTTGCACAATCATTTCATTGCTTCTTGGAGACTCGGGTATGTCGCTATTATGTGTAAGTGAAAAGCTAATATCATAGAATCATAGAAGGGTTAGGGTTAGAAGGGACCTTAAAGCTCATCCAGTTCCAACCCGCTGCCCTGGGCAGGGACACCTCCCACCAGACCAGGTTGCTCCAAGCCCTGTCCAACCTGGCCTTGAACCCCTCCAGGGATGGGGCAGCCACAGCTTCTCTGGGCAACCTGCGCCAGGGGCTCACCACCCTCATAGTGAAAAATTTCTTCCTAATATCTCATCTAAATCTCCCCTCTTTCAGTTTAAAACTGTTCCCCCTCATCCCATGGCTCCCCTTCCTGATCCAGAGTCCCTCCCCAGCTTTCCTGCAGGCCCCCGTTAGGTACTGGGGAGCGGTGTGTTGGCAGATAACTGTGTTCTGAAATATGCTAATAGCAGGCTGGAGTGATTAACCTTGCAAGGCAGGAAATGTTTGTGATGTATTGATTTCTACCACCACCACTCTAATGCTGCAGAAAAAAGGTGATTGTCCCTCCCTGGTTTAATGCAAACTGCAGAGGGAGGCATTTATTGTTTAGAATGGAAAAAGCAGTAGGAAATTTGGAAATGAGGATGATGACTTGCGATCTCCTCTTCCATTGTGTCCACTGCAGAATGTGGATGTGAGATGTTCGTGGGCTCCCTAATTCCCCTGTGAATCCCAGCCACTATTAAGTGCAAACGGCTACTCTCTTAGAAGCTGGTCTGTCTTTTCTGCTGTGAAAATGACTGTGCTTCTATGAAGGTTTAAACCCTACTTTGTGTGACTTGCCTTTCTCCTTTTGATTGATTGGTATTAGCTCGCCTCGGAGGTGAAGAGAAATCCATATGCTCTCTTTCATCTCCCTCTAAGCTGTGTATAAAGACTTTAATTCTGAATCTAAAGAAGGCTAGAGGTGGTGAGGAATAAGATACAGCTTTCCTAGCAGATAGTGAAGTGACCTTCTTGTTAAAACCTGAGGCGGTTAAGATTCCTAAAACAGCTAGGTCTGTAAGAGTAGAGACACAGTTAATTAACATTTGTCTAAATATGCTAGGGAGCTACTTTACATCCTTAACTCCCTGAAAACGTTAGGGAAGGGTTGATCTCCCAAAGTGGTGAGGAAGCAACAAGTTCTGGTCCAGAAGCTGTGTGGTAGGACGGTGTTGAAGCCACTTGTGAGAGTCATGCTTGAAGAGTGAGCTCCAGGGGAAAGGGGGGATGTGACTCTCCCCGCTGAAGGTGGTACAGAGCATCCCTGGAACTGATAGTTGGTAGCTTGGGGTATGTGTGTTTTTTGGGGTGATGCCCCAAAAGTAAGGCCTGTGCATTAGTGCATGAGCCCATATATATTCAATGCATTAATAAAAGCTTCTCTGGAAAAGGCCAGGAGAGGATCCCGACTCAGTCATGGAGGAGGAGGAAGGTTGGCTGAGAAGCTACTTATTTCCCAGCTAACTGTTTACATTACCAGCATGAGATTGCTGGAAGAGAGGTCAGGGGTGGTATGGAAGAAGGGACAAGTGTCCAGCCCTTTGGGGCAGGTTGTGATGGGCTTGTAGTTCTGATTAGCACCTACCCTTCCCTTTTTGAATCTGGTGCGTGGCTGTTGGGATTTTCTGAAATTCCTAGTCTGGACTCCACAGCAACCCTATAATTTCTGCCTTCAGTAAAAGCTTTGCCTTCAGCGATGGAGAAAAGCTTGACGACACAAGTATAGCAGAGTGACCCAAACTACCAGCAGTGCTCTATTCATCAGGCAGCACAGCTTTTATGTTGGATTTCCTGTATGAAAGTTGCTGTGCCTTTCCTAGAGGAGTAGTTGCCACGTTCATCAACATGAACTCGGGTTTGTCTGCCTCCCTGGTTGTTCTGAGCGGACTGCTCCTACTGCTGTTACAAGAAAAAAATCCCTTTAAGTTATTGAGGTACACTTCTACCACTCTGCAGCAAATAAAACTAAACCGGCTGTCCCTCTCTGCTGGGCCCTCTGCAAACCCATGGGGAAAGACTCCTTGCAAAGAGCACAGAGCCTATGACTGACCTGATGTAGACTGAGTTGGGTGCGTAGGTGGGTCCAGGAGCTGATGTGAAGCTGTGCTGAGGGCTGCTAAAGGTAGAAATTGGTGCAGGCAGAAATCCTGCCTGGTTTTCATGCTGCCAAGCATGTTTCACAAACACAGCGCAGTGTCAGAGGCAAGAACTGTGTTCTTTGACCAGTTCCAGTTGGTGTGAAATCATGAATGTCTCTACTTCTTCTCTCGGTGGATCTCCCACCATCTCCTTGGCAGCGGTGCCTATTTATTTCTTTCAAATGTCTGCTTTGTGACTGGCCACATCAAGACTCAAGCCACCTACTTCATTTGTCAGGCTACAGTGCTCTCTGATCCCCCATGTGGTGTTTGCTGTGTCCAAAATACTTAACTGCTTATGTGCCACTCTTGCCCTTCCAGTCTTCTTTGTACACAAGTTGGGTATCTTAAATTCCTCCAAACCAAAGAATATTGATGTAGATCTTAATGTCTTTATTGTCTAACACCTGGTGGGGACAGATCTCCATGGGAGCACCATGCTGAACATCTTGGAGGTGTCCATGTGGTGCTTGATTCCTTGCAGGGGGAACTACCTGGACCCTGATTAGAGCATCTCAGCATCAGCTGCAATGCATTGACTTGCTCAGAGCTGGCTTGGGATTGTGGTGCACCAGTACAGGTGTGTGTGAAAGCAGGGGTAGCAGTGTCCTGCCAGCAACCTTGAAGGACCTGCTAAACCCTTGTATCCTTGTGAAGAGCAGCCAGCAGCTGCCAACAAATCTGATGGGAGTTGGCTGGTTAAGTTATGTGGCCAAATGGGCTTGGCAGGGGGCCGGCAGGGTGCTGCTGAGGACAAATATTTTTGAGTGGTAAAGTATTCCCAAGCTCCCTGTCCCTGTGCTATTCCTGTAGCAGTGGTTCAGATGAGGGCAGACCTTGGGAGCTCTTCTAAACATCTGCTCGTGATGTAAACCCAAACCAACAGAGGCATAATGTGCTTGGTGACTCTCCATCCTGGAGCTGAGAGCTCTCTTCCTCTTGGTTTGAGTAGGAATGCTGTTGATGGACAAGGTAGGTGGCTCACCTGAGATGTGGGAGGAAGACAACATAAGCTTGAAAGTCTTGCACATCCCAGGTACCTGTCTAAACCCTTGGGCTGTTTACAGGCTGGTTTTGCTGGGAAGGATGATGCTTTATTTACCATCTTGACTCATTCTTGTGTAGGGTGGGAGAGGGAGCTTTTTGTAAGCTGCATCCCATGAAGCTTAATCCCATGATTGTTTAACTGCAGTGCTGGCATGTTTCCCTGCCTGCTCTGACTGCAGCCCTACAGAAAAGGCATGGGCGAGTGAATGATCCAGGTGGTGTTTTAATGCTGCAGGAGAGGCTGGGGAGAAATGAGTGCTCATCTGGCAGGTTGTGCTTTAGGTGTCTGCGTAGGTGGAGATGAAGAGGGTACCAAATCCTCTGTCTGCTGGAAGGTTACTTAGATGCTCAGGAGGCTGGAAGAACCTCAAATACCAGGTATCTACTTCTTATTTATTTAAACATCAAAATTATACCAGTGATGCCTCCAGAGCCCAGGGTAGTGGCATCTGTTAATGAGGAGTGAGAGCTCTAAGGACTTGTGGTGGTTCACCTGCTGTCCTTTAGGAGGAAACCAATCTTTCCTTAATCAACATTGATAGAGAGGCTCTTTAAATTGGAGTTACCTGATTCCTAGTAAATTGGTTCTTTTTTTTTCCCCTCTGTTTTCTTGCAACAAAATCCCTGAACACTCTTTAAATCTGGACTACATCTTTCTGCCCAACATCCCTGTGATGCTGATAATCCTTCTCTACTTTACATCCCTTCACCCCCAAATATTTATGTGCATGTAAACAGAGGAGCAACAAATTTGATTTGCTACCACAGGGATCTGTGACCATTTCAAATGTAAACTCGGCTTAGCTCTCAGTTCTCTCTTACTCTGCATGACTGTCTTCCCACATAATAAATTACCAGCATTTATTGGTCTTTTGACATATAGGTTTCCCAAGGGAAAGGAAGGAGACTGGCTGAACAAAGCCTTCTCTATAATCAGAGTTTGCAGTAGGCTTTGGACACAAATTGCGATTGCTGGCCAGTACAGCAAGGATTTTATGGCTCTATCTATAACTGCGTTTATGCCAACCAGGGGGTTTGGGAGGTATATCTATAATATACCTTAGACTGTATTGTTAAGAGATTAATGTCTATAATAAATGGTAGTATTTGCATGTCAAGAACTGATGAGAAACCAGTGCGTTTCTGGGAATGCATCACTGGACACAGTTCTAGAAGCTTTTTTCTCCTGCTGGGATGTGAGACTGTCCATGCCGCTCATGTTCCCATCGCTTAAAATTTGGCAGGCAACTTCTGCCCGCTGTGGGCACCGTGTGCCTTTATGCTAGTGCTGGAAAAGGGCTGAGACTTGGAGCAGTTTGAAGACTACTAGGTTTGGTGCTTCTCTCCTTCTCCCAATTTATTTTTTCATCTGGCTGGAATAAGCCAGGAACATCCAATAACCTCCACCCAAGCACTGCTCCAACAGCTCCAGTTGGGACCTCATTGACAAAAGCCAGCTGCATTGTGTGTCCTGTGACTGTGTAAAATGAGCTGGATCTTTGGTCGATGTGAGATGAGTCGCTCTTGTTTCTTGCTTGCATTTATTCTATATCACCTTGTGCTGATGCAGCTCGGTGCTTTAATGAAAATATTTTGCAATAAGACATCTCCAGGACTCACTAACTTAAGCTAATGGTTAACCCAATCGAAGAATGGCTTAGGTTGGAAGGGATTTGAAGACCATCTAGTCTAACCCCCCGCCCTGGGCAGGGACACCTCCCACCAGACCAGGTTGCTCCAAGCCCCGTCCAACCTGGCCTTGAACCCCTCCAGGGATGGGGCAGCCACAGCTTCTCTGGGCAACCTGGGCCAGGGGCTCACCACCCTCACAGCGAAGAATTTCTGCCTCAGATCTCAGCTCAATCTCCCCTCTTCCAGTGGAAAACCCTTCCCCCCTCGTCCCATGGCTCCCCTCCCTCATCCAGAGTCCCTCCCCAGCTTTCCTGGAGCCCCTTGAGGGGACTGGAAGGGGCTGGAAGGTCTCCGCGGAGCCTTCTCTTCTCCAGGCTGAACCCCCCCAACTCTCTCAGCCTGCCCTCACAGCAGAGGGGCTCCAGCCCTCCCAGCATCTCCGCAGCCTCCCCGGCCCCGCTCCAACAGCTCCGTGTCTCTCCTGTGCTGAGGCCCCAGAGCTGGAGGCAGCACTGCAGGGGGGTCTCCCCCGAGCGGAGCAGAGGGGCAGAATTCCCCCCTCGCCCTGCTGCCCACGCTGCTGGGGATGCAGCCCAGGCTGTGGGGGGGTTTCTGGGCTGCCAGAGCACATTGCCAGCTCATGTTGTCTTGCATCTGTGTGAGATCAGATGAATTTTTTTCCCCTGAAAGACTTTCTCCTATAGAAAATTGTCTGGAATTGCATGGGAAGAAGACTTCTCATGACTCCTGTTAAAGATTACTCTCAATTTTTGCAAGTGCATAGGAAATGTGAACTTTCTGAGACAGAAAGTACTGTAGGGTGAGCCTTGCATGAATGCCGCTGGTTCCACTTTACCTCTGGTTGCAGTAACTGGTCTGACTGGACTCCGTCCTGCTGGGGTAAGAAGTGGATGAAGGCCAGTGACTTTCCTGCAGACTGACCTTGCAGAAGGTCAGTGGCTCTCGGGTAGGTAGTCCAGCATGAAGATCTGGTTTGAGAGCTTCAACTTGCATAATAAAAGTGGGACTTCCTCCAGTGGAGGAGTTGCTGAGTAAAACTCTTCCTGTTCTGGCTGGCTGTTCCTCTCCTCTGGCATTTTCCTTGCACCTTTGGCTTGCTGCACCTGGAGAGTGGATGGCTTTCTTGTGGATCTTGGTCAGAGAAGACACTGCTGCCTGCGGGTGTCCGGTTGGTGTTGTATTCAAGCCGGTGTGTCCCTCACCTCAATGGCTTTGTCCCTGCCTTCTTTCCCATCTTGGAGGCTGGTTTTGAGAGAGGCTTTATAAAGGCATCTCACCTTCCATCTACCCTGGAAGACACTGCTGTTCCCCATCCTACCTGTAGCAGAACTAAGGCAGGTGCTGGCAGGGAGTCTGGTGGAGAATACTTCTGGCATGAGAGCTGAATCCAGGATCTTTGGAGACCCCTGCCCATCCTGACTTCATCTGCTGCTGGACTGGGTGGTTGTGGTCTTGTTGCCTGGGCAGGAGGAGGATTGTCCCTGCCTTACAAGCAGCCTGCGTGGAGCAGCCTGTGTCTGGAAGAGGCATCGCTGCAGAAATTTTGGCAGGGCTCGTGCTCATCTCTTGGGCTTGCAGAACAGCAATAGCAGCTGCCTCATGCCCTCTCCCAGCCAGGAGGGAGAAGTAGGTCAGAATTTGCATTCTGTGCTCGGCTTCTCTGCGTAACTTGTACACTTTTTTATTTTTTTAGGTCCTCTTTTTAAATGAGCTGCTCTTGTATGTGCATGTTCCTTGGGCTCCCCTGAATCAGAGGGTGAAGACTGAAATTCAGATGTATAATTGGGCTTTAATGTCTGTCTTCCCTCCAAGAGCACTTCTGGGAGACTCCTCAGGCTCCAAAGGGCTGATCCCAGCATGTAAAAATCTGAAATAAATGCTTGGGGCAGTGTCTTCAATTTTTGGCTGTTGTATTGTCTGGCTTAGGATTTAAATTTTCTCCTGTAGCTCTTTTTTTGCATGACAAGAGCGAGTAATTGGGATGAAATCATCCGTGCCGCAAATGTGATGGTGAGATTTCTTTTCGGCGCTGCTCTGTGTGTTTTTTGTGGCTGGTTTGCAATGTCCTGATGGGGGGGGTGGGGGGTGGAAATGAAAAAGAGATGGAGCGCAGCAGGCTCGTGGCAACCGGAGAAGCATCTGAGCGTTGCTGAAGCGCTGCAGGGCAGTCGAAGGATCGTTTTGTCATGGTTTTGTGCATGGTGAGGAAGAAGAGCTTTGTTGCAATCAGTGCCCTGAAATAACAGAGGTGCCAGATGAGGTCTGGTGTGATGGGGCATCCAGTGCGGAGGCTGGGATAGGAGAGCGGGGTTGGCTGCTGGGCTGCGTGGTGGGGAGCATCCTTGCCTGAATCTGTAGGCTTTAAGATGTGAGATGGCACCATCCATTGGCAAGTCTTTTTTTTTTTTTTTCTTTCACCAAAATTTTCAGACCTATAGGTGGGCCTGTGCTACTCCTCATAGCCGGATGGCAATTTGTCCTGTAGTTTTGGGAATGGTGGGGTCCCTTTTTAGGATTTCTAGCTCTCATTGCCGTTTCTTGTCCCCAGTTGAGAAAACAAGCTTCAGTTTCCTGTGCTGCTCAGCATCTCCAGCAGATTTTTTTCAGCAATCTGGCAAAAAGGGGCATTTAACATCCTGAAGTTGGCCGATTATTTTTCTATATAGGGGAGGGTTTCAACCTATGAAGGAAAGAAAAACCTGATTCTGGTTTGTCTTCAGGTTTCAACCTATGAAGGAAAGAAAAACCTGATTCTGGTTTGTCTTCATCTGTGTAGGTGACTTGCTGTGGGCTTTTGTGGTTCTATTCTCTAGAAGCCTATTTGCTTTTTTTTTTTTGTTGGTCTGAAATATAAAGCAAATCGTGTAGTCTGAAGACATGTATATGGGTAAAAGTGATAGAAACTATATTAAAGCGACATGATTATTGTTTTAATGCTTTTTTGCTATTTTTTTAAGTAGGGATAATATTTCACTCAAACTTCTGCTCTGTATTTTTTGTAGCGTGTACGCACATCTAGCCAAAAATAAGTCTTTTTTTTTCTTTTTCCAAGGAAGTTTTGGGGTGGCTTACCTGGTGTATCTGCCCTACGCAAGTGAAACTGTAACCTGAATCTGTCTAAGGCTCGTGCAAATAGCAGGGCATGTCATGTCTGCTCCCATTTGTGCCTCCTTTGTGAAGGTTTAGCTGCCAAAAAGTGTCAGCAGCTTTGAGACATCTCTGCACAGGAATGACCTTTTCGGAGCTGAACTTTTTCCCAATCCTGCTTGAGCTCTTCTGTTTGAGCTCTCTCCTTTGGGGCTTTCACATGTTCAAGCATTGATAGTAGGAAGGCTCCTTAAAAGTAAATATAAGATAGAGTCTGAGCCTTTTTAAAGGGTTGGAAGAACTTAATTCGAGGGTTGGTTTGGGAATTGCAATGAAAGCACCTTTGATTTCTTGTTGTTCCCTCTTGTACCTGCTGTTCGCATTAATCCATACGGGTGTCCTGTTGTTCCCTTTGGGTATTAGGTTTTTAATTGTGCTCTTGTGTTTAAAAGCAGCATGTCTACATGCTGAGAACCGCTTTTCAGAGTTGCGTGGCAAGTGGGTGTATAAAAGATCATCTGGGGAGGTGTTGCAATAAGGGGCTATTGTCTTTCTGCTTGGAATACCCTTGGAGACGAAATGCGTCCTGCACGTGTGTGTGCATGAATGTCGCTAATCCTCCCCACCCAGAGCACTCAACTGTCATCATCTATATGGAATTTTAAGGTTTTGTGGCTGTAATACACCTCCTCCATCATGTATCCCAGTTTCTGGAGTAAGTCCAGAGAAGGGCAACAGAGGTGGTGAGGGGTCTGGAGCACAAGTCTTGTGAGGAGCGGCTGAGGGAGCTGGGGGTGTTCAGCCTGGAGAAAAGGAGGCTGAGGGGAGACCTTCTCGCTCTCTACAACTCCCTGAAAGGAGGGTGTAGCCGGAGGGGTGTCGGTCTCTTCTCCCAAGGAACAGGTGATAGGACAAGAGGAAACGGCCTCAAGTTGTGCCAGGGGAGGTTTAGGATGGATATTAGGAGAAATGCCTTCACATGAAGGCTTGTCAAGCATTGTACCAGGCTGCCCAGGGCAGTGGTGGAGTCGCCATCCCTGGAGGGAGGGATTTAAAAGCCGGGCAGACGTGGTGCTGAGGGACATGGGTTAGTGGTGGCTTTGTCAGAGTTAGGCTGATGGATGGTCTCGATGATCAGAAAGGTCCCTTCCAACCTAGACAATTCTATGATTCCAGCAAAGAAAGAGGGGAGTCACATCCTGGTTTTGCAACCATGGGATGTTGTCCCTGGGCTCTAGTCCCTGGATGATGCTACGGTCACACGAGAGTGCTGTGAAGGTCTTGTTACCCTTTGCTCAACAGCCTTGTCTCTATAAAGTGCTTTTCTCTGTGTGTTGTGCTGCATTAGACCTTCCCTTCACCTTCAGGTGTGGTTCAAATAAAGTAATATTATTCTGAAGTCTTAAACTTCTCGCTTCTCTGCTCAGCTGCCGATGCCCAAGTGATATTTGTACTGCGGGCAAGCATCTCAGCGAATAGCCTGCTCTATGTGCACTCAATAGTACACAGATCGCTGCAAAGAATACCTCAATGGCAGCTGGATCTAAGCATGAATCTGCCATCCTTTGCCTAGATCTGGAATTCTCCTCTCTGTGTTGCATGGATAGTGACTGGCAAAACGTTTGAGCTCTTGTGCAGGTGAAGTCTTGGCCACCTCCTGTTTCCAAATTGGGTTAGTTAAACCATCCTGTGAGGAGAATTTCAAAGCCCAACAAGATTAAAATATATCATGAGTTTCTTCTGTCTCCAGGACCTGATTTTAGCAGGAAATTGATGGTGAGCTTTGGCTTTCTTGTGCAGTCTTGTCTTGCAAGTAGAGGGACAATGAATGGACATTGGTTCAGTTCCTAATAGGCAAAAACTGCAGCTGGAAATCCTTTCAGCTAAAAAACTGCATTGTACCTTAAAGCAAAAATTCAGGACTGTCATAATATAAAGACGGAGACGATCTTGAATACAACTTGAATCCAGCCTGGCCTTGAACACTTCCAGAGATGGGGCATTGACAGCTTCCCTAGGCAACCTGTTCCAGTGCCTCACCACCCTTACCATAAAGAATTTCTTCCCGATATCCAATCTAAATCTCCCCTCTTTCAGTTTGAGGCCGTTACCCCGTGTCCTATTGTTACACTCCCTGATCCAGAGTCCCTCGCCATCCTTCCTGTAGGCCCCCTTTAGGGACTGGAAGGGGCTCTAAGGTCTCCCCGGAGCTTTCTCTTCTCCAGGTTGAACCCCCCCCCAACTCACTCAGCCTGTCCTCACAGCAGAGGGGCTCCAGCCCTCTGATCATCTCTAACTTCTTGCCAAGAATACTGACTGTCTTAAAAGCTCTCATTTTTTTTATATGCTTCTGACAAGCTGGAGATGTGGCAGGAGAGTTACCTGTCACAGTGGTGACAAAGGTTAATGCAGTAGAGCTGGTAGGGGGGAGAGATGACACTTTTTTCTCTTGAAATTAAATGCAAGTGTGTTTGTTTAAATGGCATTGTTGATGTTCGGACTGTCTGGTGTTAGCTCTGGATCTGCTGGAGCTGATCCTGTACCTGCTTTTCTCCCATTTGATGAAGTGGTCAGCTCTAACAGATTGTTTAGGTTTTATTTTGGGGCAAAACAGATGATCTAGTTGGCTCTGCAGCCTTCAATGTGGTGCACGAGAGGCTTGAAATTTGTGTGTGCCACTTGCTGAACTCTCCCGAAATAAAAACTCGAGCTTATTCTGATGTCTGAAAAGGTCATCTTGTCATGGTTGGTTGGTTTCTAGGGTGTGTAGGGAAAAGTTGGTCTACCAAGCAACCAAGACACAAGTTTCTTCTGAAAGCTACCATGGAATATGGCAGATCCAAGATCTTAATGGTTTGGGTGGGAGGGGGGCAAAGAAGTAACTTGTAAGTATAATAACTGTGATAATGTCCTTTTTTGTGTGGGTTGCAGAGGAAGTTTGTAAACTTTGTATCTCCCTGTTACATCTTAGGTGCTCATGAGCATGTTAGGTCTTCTTCCTTCTTGGGCTTTGTTTCAATCGCTTCCACTTGATAGCTTGAGCGGGCGGAGAAAAGAGAAAATCCTACATACTGTTGAGTTCAAGCTCTTTCTGTAAGAGTAAAGAGTGGCAAAGAAGAGGTTACTCTTAAATACACTCTGGCTGTAATGAAAGACTTGGTGATTTGCTGTCTTGTCTGTTCTCTGATCTGCTCTGTGTGCTCCGCTTCTTCCTCCAGCGGTGCCTGTGGATTCTGGTAGGGGGCTGGAGCTGATGTTCTGAGGATGCCACTCTGTGTGTGTGTTTTGCTTATCCTAAAGTAATGTTGATAATGGGAGGAAGCTTTGAAGATTAGGGATATTGGCCCTTGCAAGGTGCATAAGTTTGTAGCCACTTAATTCACTCCCTTTAAAAGTAATAAATAAAAAAGTTATTTAAATAAAATCCCCAAATCTCCATTCTTCTCCCTCTATGTTGACAGCAAAGAATTAAAATGGTGCCATCTGTGCTTAAAACCCTCAACATTTTCTGTGAGAGCCTCACTATGCTGTTCCAGGATGGATGATGTCATTTGGTCTGTAGAAGAGGTCTCTTGGGACAGACAACACAAGCTGTAGGGAGTTCAGTTGTGATGATAACATAAGTGAAGCCTTTGCATCCTTTCCAAGCAAGCCTGGGAGATCCCATTATTTTGCATTTTGTCTAATTCCTGAAGTCTCTAGACAAGGGACCAGGACCTGGGGAAGGTGATGGAGAAGCTGGTCGCACAGGGTTGGGATTTACCTGCTGAGGGTCATCTCAACTCTTTTGATCTTGCTACAGAAGAAAGTAAACCCTCCATATGAAAGGGTGTCTGAAATCCAGTATGTTACCCTCCATGCTACTTTTCCTTAACCTGTGGTGTGACCTTAGTGGTGCAACCACTCAGTTTGTTCCTATCTGAAAGCCAGGCAGCTTCCTCATATTTTGGAAACTTTTTCCATAGATAAATGTGGAGGCAGTGGTTCGTGGTTGGGAGAGATTAAACCAATGCTGTGAGTTTTAAACACATCCTGTGGCATCCAGCTGTGTTTTGACCTCTGCTGCAATAGTGGGATGGTTGGACTGGTTGACCTGTGCAGGGACTTTATAATGGGGCCTCAAGCACCCTGTTTTGTGTTGGCTGGACAGAAGGCTGGGTTTACCCTGGCTCTAGTCTGCAGACAGCAGCGTAGTGTTGAGTTGTACTTGTTATCTTGAAGTTGGGTGCAATCTAGCTATGTGTTGGCTGTGGACCATGTGGAGCTCTTTGCATGACCAAACTGCCAGAAGGATTATCTCCTGCTGTGTGGTTGAAATGTTTTGGGCAAGACTTTTATGACTTTCTATGAAGCTTAAGAACTTAAGAAGAAACTTCCCTTGAACCCGGGCACGGACTCGAACATAGGAAGTTCCACCTAAACATGAGGAGGAACTTCTTTCCTGTGAGGGTGGCAGAGCCCTGGCACAGGCTGCCCAGAGAGGTGGTGGAGTCTCCATCTCTGGAGACATTCCAAACCCGCCTGGACGCGTTCCTGTGCCACCTGCTCTGGATGACCCTGGTCTGGCACAGGGGGGTTGGACTGGATGATTTCCAGAGGTCTCTTCCAACCCCTATCATTCTGTGATTCTGTGAATCCTTTTGGGAAGGATCTGTCGCTGGGGAAAGGTGCCGCTTACTGAGCAGCTTGTTACCAAAGAACAGTAGAGGCTCTACCATTCTCTACTATTTCTAAACCATTGGTCTATATCTGTGATTATTTCTTTCTGCCTGGTGGCCAACCACCAAGGTTGGACTTGTCAAACTTGTAGATCTGTTATAGTAAATAGCCTGGGTTTTCATGTGCAGGTTTGAAAAAAAACCAAAACAAAACCAGCTTTGACATGTCAGTTTAGTTAAGGAGAAAGTCCAAAGGCTTTCAGGAGTCTACATTTAAAATGTTTACTTTGAGCTCAAATAGATATTTAAGAGAAATCGCACTTACTTCCCCATAAAACCTCAGCCACCTGTTGCAGATAGGGCTCTTGAGCTTGGGTGTGCTGAGCAAGCTGCATATGCTGGGTTCAAACCTGTAGGCTGAACAAGTGCTGGGTGGCAAAGATGCTTCTCCAGCTTAGGGAACAAAACCTTATTAAGCTGTGAAAAGAAACACGAACAGCCCGTTGAAAGACGGAGCTAGACGAGACATGGAGCTGCCTCCGTGTTTTCACTCTAGAGGGATGCTGTGAAGCCAAACAGATTGAGGACCGAAGTGTAGGTGGTGTGTGAAGAAGGCACTTGCGTAATGTCACTGGAATAGAAATGGGTGGTGACGCTCTTGCTCTCATCCCCGTGGCTGGGAGCAGGTGGTATCAGCTGCTTGCAGAAAAAGGGAAGGTTTTAACATGTTTCAGTCAGTCAATACTAAATGGAACAAAAAAGGAGGAAAAAGTGAAGTTCTCGAGGGCTTGGCAGAAGATTGAACAGCCAACAACTCCATTTGAAAATGCCTAGAATCAGAGTTGATTCTACATGATATTGGTAATATTGGGACAGTGTGTTTTCTAGCCCAGTGAAAATGTTATCGCCCTCTTTTAAATACTACTGAGGAAGATCCAAGCTAAGGGATGAGGACTTTATTACCTAAAGTCTCACAGGCTACTCAGTAGCTTGTAATTGCTGTGCTGCTAAAGAGAGAAAAAGACATTCTTGGAAAGCAGCATGATCCAAAACCCCAACTTGCTGGAATATGTAGAATTGCTTAAAAAGCTAAAAGTTAATAGCCAGGATTAAAGAGAAGATGGTGATTTACAGCAGTTTGGCCAACATTGCTAGCTTGAGGGCTTTATGCTGGAAAAGATGTTTCCATCCTGGCCAGCCGCACTCTTTTGGAGTTTATATGTTGGCTGTAAACCTCAGGCTGTTTCAAAACTTGGTAGAGCGATTAGTTTCTCTAATGGAAACATCCATTTAGGAAGGGAAGAAAATACTAAATTCTCCTGAGTCCTCTTTCCAAGTTGCTTCTGAACACAGCGTGAGTGGTGGTCATTTTTTCCCAGGTCACTGGGTTGTACTTGGCCAAGCCAGGAGGCAGAGACACCTCTCCAAAACTTCTTTCCTGTATGGAAGCTGCTTGAGCAATTCCTTGGTCCTCTGCAGTGCCTTGATGTATGGGAGAAAAATTGGCATGGGTTTGATGAAGGAAATGCAACATCTCTGGGCTTTCAAGTTCCTGAAAAGTCTTTTTTTCATGTTGGCTATTAAGAAATAGCTTGTTCTACTTGCTTCCTGTGTTTTCATGGAATCAGGGAATGGTATGGGTGGGAAGGGACCTTTAAAGGCCATCTAGTCCAACCCCCCTGCAATAAGCAGGGACATCTTCAACTAGACCAGGTTGCTCAGAGCCCCATCCAATCTGGCCTGGAATGTTTCCAGGGATGGGGCATCTCCCACCTCTCTGGGGAACCTGAGCCAGTGTCTCACCACCCTCATGGTACTTATAATACGTGGAGATGGCAGCTCTCAGCACATAGGTATGCCTTGCTCATCAATGTTCTTGCACAATGTGGTTGCCACCAGTATGTCAGTGGCACCTCTGGGCAGGAGGCAGCCTAGGACTGGTCATACTGGTCCTACTGGTGCAATGGGTAACATAGTCCAGCTGTGTTTTCTGCAGAACAGGACCATGTTTTGCCTTGATTGATGAGAAAATGAAATTAAGGCTCACAAGCATGTATCCAGAGCTATAGGGCCCCAATGTTCCCAATTCATGCTCAAAGTGAGTTAAATGATTTTGACTTAGCTTGTTCTCTTCTGTGAGAATGCTCTTCCTGTAACTGAACTCGGCTTAGAAAACATGGATTCTAGCTACCTTGTAAGGGCAGGTTTTGGGTGCTGAGAGCTAGATGCTCCTCTGAGCTCAAGTGGGTTTGTAAGCCTGGCTCTGATCAAGCAGTCTGCAGAACAGAAAATGTTCCTCTGTAATTTGCTGTCAAGCAATTTCTGAGAACTCATAGGAATACTAAGCCTGGGTTTTGGGTCAGACTCTTACATTCCTTGAAGAAAGCGATTTATGTACACGAATATAAAATTATAGAATAAATAGTTCAGCTGGAGAGGGAGCTCAGGAGGTCATCTAGCCCAATCACTTGCTGAGGTCAGTGATGAAATCATCTGAAGAGTAAGTTGATGAAATAACCCTGACAGCTGAATCTTGTGGGTTGCTGGAGCCTGGTATGATGTTGCAGGATGCGTAGGCTGGCTCCAAAAGCCCTGCTAGATGAGCAGGAGCCACCACAGCCCCACCTTGTATCACGCAAAAAAGTGTGAGGCAAAGGTCTCTGTCTGCTATGTTCTTGATGAGTCTACAATTCACAACAAAATTAAAAAAAAAAAGTAAAAATCAAGTGTTCTTTGAATTGCCTAGAAAAGGAGAAATTTTCTAGCAGTTGCTTAGATTTCTTTTGCCCTGCTTTGAAATAAAAGTAGTAAATTCAGTGGTTCACCTGTAAAGCGCAGAAAGAATATGCAGAGTTTGACTCGCATCTCTCGCTTGATGTCTATGGGCTTAGAAGAGCCAAGGGAGGTAACTAGTTTAACTCAATTAGCTTTAGTGGGTGCAGAGATTGGAATTACTTTTTTCACGAATTAGGCATCTTCTGTCTCATCTGCCCTTGGAACTTCTTGATAAGCTTCTTGCTGACTTGAGGATGCATGTATTTTTTTTTTTCTCCCCAGCTTGGCTGGCTTAAGAGCTTCTGAAACTAGGTTTACATGACAGCTGAGCTGTGGTTTAACCATGTTGGAAAAGGTGAGACACTCTAGGTGTTGTTTTGCAGTCATTCCATTCAGTGCCTTTTCAGGAGAAACAGTCACTGATGAGGAGAGTGCTCTGTGGTCTAATACCCGAAATACTTTAATTTGGGGGAGCTACATGGTTTGTTTTACATCTCTGAAATGAGTAGTTTCAGTAAGGCTGGGGCTGATAGAGACCTGGAAGATGTGCTAGTAATGCCAGAATTCAGCTCAGAGAAGAAAGTGCTTCTTTTCTCATTGTAACCCAGAAGGACTCTTGCGTAACTGTTCTTAAACCAGCTTAAGAGATAGCGGAGATGGGGGGAAAAAAATAAAACTCTGGTCAAACATATTGCTAATAAGCCCACAGAATCAAAAAATAGGATGATGGTACTGGGAATGAAGAAGGAGCTGTTGGAGGGAATGGTCTGCTGGAGGTTGACAGAGAAATTCAAGCGACCGTCAAATCAACCATGAGCCAGATGGACTTGCTATCGCACGTCAGCTGGACTGTAATCTTGATGCGAAGATACCCGTGTTGGTTTATAAATTGTGTCCTAGCTGGGGAAAAAAAAGTCTTCTAGTTCTGGCAAGCATTGTGGATGCTCTTGTATCTCCTGTGCCTTACCTAGACCATGACGCCTGCATCCCATGGATGCAGGGGAAATTGGAGGTCTGAAACTCCTGCAGTGATGAAGCAGGCTGAGCATTCATGCCAGATTCCTTTTTCAGTTGAAAATAGTTCTTAAAACATGCAGAAACAGCTAGATCCCCAGGCTTGGGAACAAGACATCAAGAATGCTTAATATTTTTCTCTCCCATTTCTTTCTTTTTCTTCTTGATGGTAGATTAACCTACTGACTTGTTATGCCAGTGCAGATCCTTCTGCCTTGTGCTTTCAATGAGCCCTTGAGAACTAGCAGGATCCTGGCCATTTTTACAACTGGAGTGATTGTGTTAGGCCCTATAAACACCTTGTAAGGACTGGGAAAAGTGATTGACCTTGGGAATTTCTTACCCGGGAATACTTTGAGAGGAAGGTTTGTTGGCTTGGAGGGTGCTTGAGGGGGACTTTCTGAACTTAGTACAAACAATGGTCTCCAAATATTATTGTTCTTGTGGTTTTTTTTTTATTCCCCACCTCTCAGGTAGTCCTTTACCCTGTTAAGGATGGGTATTCTATATTACAACCTTGTGCAAATCTGAATAAATTCTTCGCTAAATGCAGTCTTTTTTTTCCTGATGTGCATTTTCCCATTAATGGCTTGAAGCTTGAATGGTGAGTTGGGATTCTTCCTCCTCCTCTTCCTCACTGTGTAAATAGGTGCTCCTTTCCCTGTTACTCTGTGCTTGCACCGTCAGGCACAACCTCCCTGGTGTTTACATCTCTGATTTCCTAATTTCTGAATTCCATCTCCCTCTCCCCTTCTCCAGTCTGACCAGTTACCCAGTTGAGAAATGCCCTCTGCAGCCTTCCACTACAGTCTCTCATGTGGCAAAGAGATAAATACTCTCCTTCTCTTTTCTACTCCTATATATACTTCTCTAGTCTGGAAGCTACCATTTTTTCAGGAAAAAACCCTACAGTTTCATCAATTTTCTTTATTTCTTGGCCAGCTCTTTTCCTTTGGAATTAAGAGTCTTCTGGTTTATCAATTCTGGGTGCTGGTGGCTTTGAACTTGGGTGTGCTCATCCAGGGAACAGCAATTTTTATGTTGCTTTGCCCTTGAGTTTTGGTAATATGTAAGAATTATTCCAACAAAAAGAAAGGTATTGTGGATGGCCTTTTTTGTTTGGTTTGGGTTTTTTTGGTTTGCTTCTAGTGCTTATAAAACCTAATCCTGAACTTTCTTGTTGAATTCACACTTGCAGTAACGCTGTTTTGGGTACTTGTTGCTTTCTCTTAATTTGATGAATATACCAGTATTTTTTCAGGACCTTTTCAGTATGTTCAAGAGAGTGGCAGCAACTGGGATGGCCATTCATCCAGCCAAGTTATTTACTGTGAGATGTTCTCAATGTTTTACTTTTTAACAAAAAAAAAAAGTTGACCCAAGAGTAAAGTAGGTCTAGTTTCTTTGGGACTTATTTCAAATCTTTAATCTTCCCACTTCCATCCTTTCATGTCTCCAGCTGTACGTGCTGACAAGTCTTTGACAGCAGGCTGAACTAGAATGGCTCTTCTTCTGGGGGGGAGGTTCATTTGATCTTTTCCCACCTGGCAGCAACTCCTCTTGGAGAGCTTGCCAGCGCGTAACCACTTCGTGGTCTGGAAGAGGCTGATGCTCCAGGGCACTGCTGCTTGGGGAGGGAAGGAAGGGTAGGGGAGAACAGGAAGAGAGACACTTATGAAATCACACTGTTTTCTTAGCAAAATGAGCTGAAAGTAAAGATATTTTTAGCTCTTGGCTAGTAGAAGGAAATCTGCCTGTTTTCTGCAGACAGTAGCTTCCCTCAATGTTCCTATCGAGACAGGCTCTTAATCTGAATTGACTGCAGATAAAAACCCAAAGTGGCTTACTAGAAGTGAAGTAGGCTGAATTGAAAGCCATTTAATCCTGGAAATGCTGCGTTTGTGTGCAGCTGGCTTGCCTTTTCAAGTTACATAGGCTAAATTTCCTGGGAACCTCTTAATAAATAAACCCTGGGGGAAGTGTGTGTGAGAATAATAAAATAAATGCTTTTCTGTGGGAGTTCTGTGCTCTGGAAAGTCCTCCTCTGCTTTCCTGGGATGTGGCTGCTTTTTGGGCTGTATTCCAGATGTGTGAGGTGCCTGACCCACCTGGGTAGATGGTTCTATCTTCAGAGCAAGTGTAGCTTTGAGGACTAGCATGTGTTTCTTTTGCGTCCTTGCTGCTTGTGTAAGGGTGGTTCATCAAAAGGTGTGCAGGAAGCCTTTTTTATTTGTGTTTTTTTTTTCTTGTCTGGTGCTGAAAGGTCTGCCTTAAGCAGTGCCCTTGTCTTTGTGGTGACATCTATGTCTTTCTAGGTAGGAAAGGAAAGGTCATCTCGTTGAATGAACACATGTTCCCCCGTTGTCAGTCTTATTAGCACTGCTTGAATGTTTGCATAACCGATCTTTAGTCTGTGATGCTGAGCACCCTGCCCTGGTAAAAATCTGCGTATTTTTTTATTTTCACTACAGCAATATCACAGAGCTACTTAAGAAAAATGAACTTTCAGCCTCTCCTTTTTCTGAGGCCTTTTCCTAGAAAGCTTAGTGTTTCACAAGGAAGGGAAGAGAAATATTGGTGCTGTTGCATCCTGGCCTCTGGGTCCTGTGGGACTTGCTGCTCCAGATGTTTGGATGAGCTGCTCTGGGCTGGAAGCAATTTCCACCAAACTGCATAGCTATGTATTAATGGACCACTTGGGGTCTTGCCTCAAACCCATGTTCTCTGTAGCATGAGGCTGGGGATCATAAGCAATGACCTCAATGGGCATTAGTGCTTTGAAGCATGGCAGATGGAGAGCTTTGTGCCAGCATCCCAGACCCTATGGCTCATCATAACCTAGCCACGGTTTTCTCTGGGTATCTTTGACCGACATCAATCACCTGCTGGCTGTGAATGAGGAGGGGGAAGGATGTAGAAATGGCTGTAAGGATGGGCAGCAATGCTCGGCATTTCACAAGTTACAAGGTACCCCTATTCTTTATGACTTACTGGCTACCCAAATAACTCCTGTTTAGCTTTGCGTAGGGTTTCACTAGAGGTGGGGTAGAAGGAAGACGGCTGCCTTGCTGTGAAGACAGTTTGCAGATGTCATTGTTTCACTCTAATTATGATTATCTTGAACATGCCAGTTTGCTCATCACCGTTGATAATGGTGGTGCCATTGGTAACTGTCTAGAAGAGTGTCAGTGATGCTAGGGAGGGCGCTGGAGTGGACTGGGTTAATGCTTGTTGTATTAAAAGTCCTCAAAAATGATTGAAAGCACTTTGACTAATAGGTCTTGGATTTGCATCAGTAAATGAGTTTGTGAATCCCTCATGACTGGTCCTTTCCATAAGGAAAACAAGATAGTAGCTGATGTAACTGGCAGGAGGAGTTCTGTTTTTTGTTTTTATTAGAACAGGACTCTCCAGGCATGGGTTGGAAATGACTGTTGAGTCTCCTCTGTTAACTCTGGGAGTCACCCTGTGGCTGGAGGGGCGGTTTCCTTCCTGACTTCACCCTCGCTTCTCTTCCCTTGATGTGTCATTTCTAATGTCGGAGTTGCAATGACCTTGACCAGCATTTTGAGATGCTCTTTGGAAAGTAAGGAGTGTTTGAGAACATCGCAGCCGCTTGCCAAGTCAATTGAGAAAATTCCCTTCTGAAAGATTTATGCTTCTGCAAGCAGTAAAATCATTGTGTCCTTATTCATGTCTTCCTAAAGATCAGCTCCCAGGTTTTGAAAGAATACGCACATCGGCAGTTAAGAAAATATTTACCTGGTGCTGAGTAACTGTGTGGTGGCGTGGTTGTAACCTGTCTTTCGTTACCCACTTGTTTCCTTAAATGCAATTTTCATTCACCGTGCAGTGTCTAGGTTGAGCTTGTAAATCCTCTGGGAGGCAAACTGTCACTCCTGTCTCCTCACATTGAACAGACTGATTTATACCAAACTGGAAAGGATTCAGTAATAACTGGAAAGAAGCTTTAGGAGCGTGAGGCAAACCTGTGCTTTATTGAGCGTCTTTGAAATAGAAGAGGGATGTTAGCCCTTGCTCCACCAGAAGCCAAAATATGAAAGGAGGGAGGGAGGGGATGGGGTGTGTGAATATCTCATTTTTCTGATATTGTTTTTGTTTCCATGTTTTTCAAGTGAGCAGAAAGCTGTAGTGGAGGTGATGAAATGGAAACAGCCAATTGGGCGAGTCTGCCCTGACAACTCGTCAGAAGGGGATTATCTTATCACAGATGGAATAGCTGTGGGGGGCTACACGTTAAAGTCAGAGTTGCTTTATGAGAAAGGCTTCCAGAATGTGCTGTAGCTGCTTGCTTGAAAAACCTGCATGTGCATTCTGGAAGTTGAAGCTCCTGTTGGGCCTAGCACTCAATATTTCATTTAATCCTGGATCCATTTGCTTACTCGTATGGGAGGAAGCCTCAGAAGGGCTCTGCTCCATCCCACCCTGCTCAAAGCAAGGTCAGTGCTGAGCTCAGGCCAGATTACTCAGAGATATGTCCAAACAGGGCTTGAAAACCTCCAAGGATGGACCTTGTACAACAGTTCAGAGATACCTCTAGCACTGAGAGTCTTCCTGAGTCAGTAGTGGTATCTTCAGGTTTGAGAGATGTGGTGCACGTGTCTGCCACGAAACTTTCAAACTGCTTTCAGAGCTCACACCACATTTGGCATTCCCAAGCATGAGACAGCAGCTCCCATTGTTTCTTCATATCACATGCATTCATGCTCTTGCTTTTGCTGAGAACTTTGGTATTTCCCACCCCATGCCTGTATTATAAAGATCAGTCAACAATCCTTCTACATTCATCTCCTAATCTAGGCTGACTTTGCTTGTTGAACTCTCCTGGGCTTCATCAGTTTGCTCGTGGCTTTTTAGAGTGCTCTATCCAAAAGTGAATACCTAGAAGCCCTTTCCAGTGTCCAATGGTGTGTCTTGATTGCTCCAAATCAGTCTGGTTGCAATGAGAAGGAAACAAGAAGTGCTAGCGCCAGAAGCTCTCCAAAATCAGGGAGATAGAGTTGATTTCTTGTGAGTCTTCCACGTCATGTAATCCTGCTGACTGTCTTCTCTTTTGATTACTTTGGCCACAGCACATCCCGTGTGTTTGTAGTGGGAAGGAGTTTGTTGAGCGATTAGAGTCTTATCAAATTTAATTTATGCGCTCTTGGCATAGGAAGCCAAAACAGTATCCGGCTTGTAGAACAAGGGAGCTACAGAGGAGCAGCTAACCGCTATGGAGCAGTGAATGTTTGCTTTGGAAATGGAAGCAGGAATGACATCTTGGAAGACGTGGAGGGATTAGCTCTTGTGCGTGCAGCTCTTGTTGACGATGTGATGGGTGAGGGTACTTCGGTGCTGTGCCACGCTTGTTGGTTGCGTGCGGAATGGGAGGCAAGGAGCAGCAAGTACACGAAAGCCAGTTTGCTCCTTCGCTAATTTAGCTTCTCTGCTGCTTAAGAACATTTATTGAAGAATGTTTCTTGCAGCCGTATGGAAGGAATCAATCATAGGAAATAAAGAGCTTGTAATCCATTTAACTAGGACTTTCCACCTCTCATTAAGCCAGAGACATTCATGCTTAATTCTCTGGATAGCAGTTGCACAGCAGACGTGCAGAGTATTGATTGTAAAATGAATCTTGCTGGGTTTCTTTTTTTTCCCCTTACTGTTTCAATTAAAGTGCGTGCAGTGGGTGTGGAGGAATTTTGCTCATTCTCAGATGAGTGCTATTGGCATGGTTCATGCAGTTCTCTTCTTTTCCTGCTGGCTTGAACCAAATTTTCAGCAGTGCAGTAGGGGACATGTCTCAAGGAAAGCAGACAACCAGCCCTCTACAGCAACGTGTTGGACAGGCTGCTTCTTTAGCTGCTAACACCTTCCAGAGAAGATTAAACCACGCCTTGAAGGGCCAGCTAATGCAACTCATGTGTGATTATGGCGAACTCTTCAGGGGTGTTATGTAGAAAAGGGTAATCAGGGAAGGGGGAGAAAAGCTTGTCTGTAAAGGAAACTACTTGTCAGGGTGTGCATGTTCAAACCCGGTTCTGTTTCCACTTAATTCCTCAGCAAAAACACATGCTGAGAAATGGATAAGGCTTGATGTAAACTTTTGTTTTGCAGCTTAGTGAAGATGGCAAAACTCCTGGAGTCTGTGGAGGGAAAAAATATTATGCCATCGTTTTAATTTCTTGAGTATATTTTAATTCCTTGTCTGCACTTGAGTCCCTTTATAATTTTCTTCAACATCTAGCTGTGCTTTCCTAGGTCTTGTTGTCACCTTCCACTGATGGCTCTTCCTCTCTTTCTTCTCTCACCTTGACTGTCTTTGTGCCCAGGTCAAACATGGGGTGTCCTACTCAAGACACAGCCTCCCTCCCCTTCCAACTTCTCCCAGATCTATTCAGTACTTTCACAAAATCCCAGGATGATAGGGGTTGGAAGGGATCTCTGGAGACCATCCAGTCCAACCCCCTGCCAGAGCAGGGTCACCCAGAGCAGGTGGCACAGGAACGCATCCAGGTGGGGTTTGAATGTCTCCACAGACAAGAGACTCCACCACCTCTCTGGGCAGCCTGTGCCAGGGCTCTGCCACCCTCACAGGAAAGAAGTTCCTCCTCATGTTGAAATGGAACTTCCTATGTTCACGTTTTTGTCTCTTGTCCTGTCTCTGGGCACCACTGAAAAGAGCCTGGCCCCATCCTCCTGACACCCATCCTTTAAGTATTTATAAGCATTGATACGATTCCCCCATCAGTTGTTTTGTTTTTTTTTTTTTCCAGAGTGAAAAGACCCAAGTCCCTCAGCTTTTCTTCATAAGAGGTGTTCCGGTCCCCTCGTCATCTTGGTAGCCCTTTGCCGTACCCTCTCCATCAGTTCCTTGTCCTTCTAGAACCGGGGAGCCCAGAACTTTCCTGCCATGTCTCTTTGGTGTTGTGGCTCAGAAACCTCCTCTTCTATGTTTTCTGCCAAGATCAATAGACACTTCTGGTGCTGTCTGGATCCTTGTGTTGTCTCAGCCCAGCTTAACTGTTGAGCTGGTATTTTGTGGGCTTTTTTAACTGTTGAACTGCTGTGTTCTTGTGCAGACATGAATATTTATGGCATGCTGTCCCAAGGTGACTCCACCAGGCATGGTGCCAAGGCAGTGCTTGCCGCTGCCACAAAGAGAAGTGCTGTATTGACTTTTAGTGTGGCCTGCATGTCTTCCTCCCTGGTAGAGCTGATGGTCTGAGACCAGACATGTACTGGAGTCACTGTGCCTACATGTGTCTGGGGAAGTCAGAGGGTGCATTTGTGTGCATTTAGGACCGTGCCTAGCAAAAGCCCTCTGCATCCAACCTCCTTCTGTGGTTGGTGCTGGCTGTAACCTGGAGGTTCCTCCTTGTGGTCTCTCCACCGTTTACCAGCAGTGGGATTAATGGTTAGCTGTTGTAACATGGAAATTCCCAGCTGCCTCCTGGATGCTGCCCTCCCTCTTCTCAAACACCACCATCCCTGCTAGCTGGAATACTGCTTGAATGCAGGAAAACTTTAGCAAAGTGACTGGTATATCTTCTGGCTGATCTGGCTAAGGGCTTTGGAGCCCTCATCACTCTTATGATTTAACTGATCAGCACCTCCTGGTGCCTCGCTGAACTTTTCAATGTCGAGCCCATCTTTCTGAGGGACAAAAAAAGCACACTGTGATCTTTTTATTTGGTCTTCCTGGATGCCACCAAGCAGCTCCTTCAAGGCGATACTGGCAAGGCCCTCTTGGAAAGTCTGGTTGGCTTGTTCTTGGACAGTAAAACAAACTTGGTGTCTGCTAAGGTCCACTGATTTCCTGCCAGCTTCTAGCTTGGTAGTTAGCAGAGTGTTGGCTCAGTAGGGTTGGGGTATATTCCCTCACAGTGTGAAGGTTGTGCAGTGGTTGGGCTGCCCATAAAATTGCTTGCTTTTCTAATCGTGGCCAGTGACCCTGGTGCAGGACCGAGACTCCTGGATTTTCTGAGTCAGAAAACACTGTGTATAGGGCTAACTAACTCCTTGGCATGGGAATTCAGGGTGTTGCTGTTACTGCCTTTATCAATCTTTCTACTCCCTTTCAGCTTTGCTTACAACTGAATTCATCATTATTCCATAGCTGTAACATAAATGTTTCTGTGCCTGCTGAACACTAGCCTATCTTGCCTGACATTTGCTGGCCTTTCTTGTCAAGCACAGAAGATGTCCTCCTATGGGCACCCCAACTTGGGCCTCCCTTATGACATAGGCTCAGAGAGAGGGAAGCGGACTTTTGACAGATCCATCAGCTACCCTGAGGTGGAATCAGCTCTATCCATGTCACCTAATGCATTTTTCGAGCTTGTTTGGGTAGTTTCAACAGCCCCCCAACCATCTCTCTCTGGAGTGTCTTAACAGTTGACTTTCTCTACCAGGAAGAATGGGGTTTTACACCTCTTGGGCTGCTTAAAACTTCTCTTTGCTACTTCTAAAAGCCAAGAACCTCATTAGACTTGCAGATGTGAGAAATTCATAAGTAGTTGCCCTCTTTCCACCAGCGCCCAGAAGAACAAACTCTTCATACTTGGGTTGCCAGGAAGTCTTTGGCAGAGGGGGACCAAAAGTATCCCATGTTTTCTCTTAATGAAAAGTCCTCATGTCCCAGCTATGTTTTGCCTGCTTCTTCCAGCAGCTTCAGAACCTGTTTGTGGTTTCACCTAACTTTTTAGATTTATTTACTTTTAAGCATAGTGGAGGTGTGGGACACAAGGCTCACAGGGCTTCTTAAAAATAAGGAGTAGCATAGAGGAGATATTAGCCAAACAAGTCAAAAGGGAAGCTGTGTTTTGAGATCACTCTTGGTGAGCCACAGAGGTTTATTGCACAGGAACTACCTCCTTGGCAGGAAAAGCCTTCTGCAGGGTTCACGTTTAGGCCACTCGAATCTCATCATGGAGCAGGGGCTTGAGAAGATGGTCTCTGCTGCATTCGCCTGCTCTCAGAGCTATTGTGCTTTAGAAAATCAACGGAAAAACATCAAAGCAAGCAACATGTACTCCTTGGACTTTTATAACTAGGGAAGCCTCGGAGATGTTGGGTGTCTTATTTATCACCTGTTCATATCTGAAGTGACTTTAGTCTCCTCTGTGCAGAAATCTTTGGTCTGCATTACGTCTTTTTTCTCTGATTCTGGAGATGTGTCTAGGCAACACAGCATCCCAGGTGAATGTGTCAAGTGTCCTCACCACTCTGTCTACATCTGACTTCTTGGCTTTCTAATTTCTGTGCATGAAGGAGAACTCGTGAGCTTGTTGGAATGGTTTCCAGTGAAAAGTCACTTAGAAACCAGGTGGGCATAGCTCATGGGGCTCCTTGCACATATTTGTCAACTCTCATCTGTTATCGGCTTGGTCTCCATTCCTGCATATCTGTCTAAGAGGAATCTGAACTGACCGTGAGCTGGCTTGTTTGTGCTTGGTCCATCCCTAGGGGTCTTTGCCAAGGCAAAGAAAGTACCTTCATCTTTGTCTTGGACATCATAGTTGGCACCTGGGTTTATTGCAGAACTTTATTCCTGCTGTCTTTTGGGCATGTCCAGATGCAAACCGCTATTTAGGTGAAAATCAAACTACTTGGGGAATTCTCTTACTTGGGACCAAGTTTGCTACATGCTGTGATCCATCTCCTTGAGGACATGCTGGTAGGGACAGATTCTGCTGTGACGTGCTAGTGCAAGTACGACCTGAAGCCAGCCAATGTGTGACCACCACTGCTATCACAGACAAAAATGCAGCACAGTCCTACTGATATTAAAAAGGTCTGTGTAACTGGTGTTGGTTGTTTCTCAGCTTGGGGCAAGGAGAGAACCTGGCTCTCCTCGAGGGCTTTGTAGCAGATATTGGGTCTTCAGAGCTGTGCTGAGGCTTCAACTTGCAAGGTTTTATTGCAAAGGCTTCTGCAGAAAGCAGAGATTGCATTTGGTTATTGCTCTGCAGGAAGTTTGTACAGGTTTTTCCGGTGTCCTGTTCCGCTTCTTCAAACCTTTTTAAAATGCTAGGCACCCAGTGTGCCCTTAGTTTGTGGAAAACATTAAGAAGCTAGAGTGCGGAGGGCGTTAGTACGTTTGGTGCTTATTTATTTAGGGAGATTAAAGTCTAAGTTTTTCTTTTGTAATCCCTTTGAAGTGTTTATCTTTTGAAGTCTGAATTCTCATTAACTGGGAGTGTACAACCCCCAAACTACATGCTGCCCTAGTTTCAAAGCGTTAATTTTTTAAGAAAAATTTAAGAACAATAAACAACAGGTCAGACCCATAGGGGCTACGCGTCAGCCAGGTCCTGGCTATTTGGGTCATCACTTGCCACTTTGTGAATCAAAGTGGCTCTGTAGGCTGTCGCCCTAGATTAGGATGTAATCACAGGGTTTTGGCATCACTGGGCATCAGGGAGACAGTGAAGTTCCCCTTCAGGGGTGTAAGAGTTCTCTGATAGATCAAGACATGGCCTTGTAGACCTCTCTTTCTTTTTTTCTTTTTTTTTGTTTTCCCCCCCTGCCCTCTACTATTTTCTGTCATTGGGGCAGCAGCATGTAGCTTTTAGGGCAAAGGTGTTTTGCCAATGTGTGCTTTCCTGCCACAATTGTAGAAATGCACGTGCACGTGGCAAGGAACACTTTGCTTCAGACTATCTTGTTGTTGTTGTTTGCCAGGGAAAAATTTTAGATGGCAACTGACACTTTAACATATCTGCTGCTTTTGTTTGTGCAGGGACTCTTCAGCGTTATCTATGTAAAACAACATTTGTAGCCTCGGAAAAGTGGGTGGGAGACCTCTAACCCAACCCAGGAACACTGTGTTTTTTGGAAAGAATAACCCCACTGGGTCATCAAGAGGTCTTCAGCAATCGGGGGGGGTCATCGCAGCCATTATTTGGGCACCTTCCACCACTGAAATGCATCATCTCAGCAGCTGAGGCTGTTTATGGCTTTGGGGTGTCTTCTTACTATTCCTGCCTTGAAATGAAATCTTGATCTTGCAAGTTGAGATGTTCTGGGTCTGGGTCAACAAAATGTGGAAAGTACTGCTCAGTGTGTGTGTACATATAGATTTCCTCCTGTGGGAACGGCTGTAGCAAACATCCCTCTAAGAGTTGTTCTGTTATTAAACAGATGGGGATATTGTCTCTCTTCCATTTCCATCTTCCACATCAAGGAAAGTGAAATTGCGTTACTTTGGTTTGGATGAGTTCAGTGTATTAAATGAAAGATTGCTATGAAAACCATGAAGAGTCTGTGAAAGTCACAAGAATTTAGATCAGTTCCTTCCAATGATTTAGATCATTTCAGTCCTGGCTGGGCGATAGAAGGGATTTCTTTTTTGCGCATAGAGCTGGAGGGTTTGCTCTGGAAGAGCTTAACTTCTATTGTTTAGAAAGCATTTAAGGAAAATCAGGATTTTCCAGTATAATTAAGGAAACAATTGATGAGAAAGCTTACAAGAATATCAATAGGGATAACTGGTTATCAGTGATGTTCTCACCGAAGCAGTATAGGTAATTATTTGCTTAACAAGGTTTAAAGTGTAACTAGCTTGATAGCAATTTTAATAAGAGATGGAGATGTTGAAATTATACAGATTCTTGATAAACAGTGATCCCATGAGTCACCAATGAGAGGAAAAACACTTCTTTTAATGTGGAAATTGGTAGAATCTGTCAAAGCTCTTTTAAAATGGGTTAGCTAAAAAAAAAAATAATCCCAAACAGCCTTGGAGACTGTATTTTCTGCATTTATTTGCATTGCAAGTGGGGCAAGTTTCCTTGGGCCTGATTTTTGTGAGATTGCACCTTGTGTGCTTGGGCCTTTTGAGTGTCCCACTGCTGCGATGGCCTTTTAGCCTCTCCAGATACGGAGGGAGTGCATGGAGGTATGGCTGTGACAGCGATGGCATTTCTCTGCTGTCCCCCCATGCTCTCCAAACAAACTTGCCTCTCTGAAACCATGGGAGCCTCCTCATGGGAAGCCTGCACTTTCTGTTTGCTGGGTCTTTCCAGCAATATCTTGATGGATGGAGATGTAGAAGACCATGGGTCTCCTCTTCCCCAAGTGCTTGGGTTTGCGCACTCCAGCATCTCTGTAGACTTCAGGATTCGTAAGCGTGCATCAAAGCATCCTTGGCTATGTTTCGGTTCTTTTTGGCTATGTTTCGGTTCTTTCTTGGGTGTGCTGATCCAATTTAGGAGCCCTTGGAAGGTTCAAGCAAGGAGTTGTGTACTTATTGTACTGAACCAGCCTAGGCCTTTGGAAGAAGGCTGGAGGCAGCAGATCAAGGTAAGGCAGGCAGAACCCATAGCTGTTACCTCTCCCTCTCGAACCACCTTGACCAAACCACGCGTGTATTCAGAATAGTGGTGTTGGTAGTGTCGCTGGATGTGCGGTAAGCTGCTTGTCTCTAGGCTATTAAAAGCTTTGTCCCAAGATGCTGAATGAGATCAGTGTGACCTGTGTGAAACTGGGTTGATAGGGAAAAAAAATAAATAATCTCAAGCGGGGATTAGAGGGGAGGGCTTAGACTGTACCAAGCTGGGTGAAAGGGTTAGGTGCTGCTAAACCTGCTATTCCCTGTCTTCATTCACATTATTTACTCAATGCCCTTCAGAACTCGTGCTATTGCTCTTCCCTTTGCTAAAATGATAGCATTAGAAGTGATTTAACAATTGGTCCTGATCGCTCTGTTCCCTCTCCACTCCAGGTATTGCTCTAAGGCAACAGGGATGGAGGAGTTAACTCAGAGACAAAAAGCCAAATTTTTAGGCCAAATCTCCCCAGAGAACTTCCCTTTTAAATTTGCAATTTGAATTCTTTCTTGCCTTTTTTTTTTTCTCCAAAGCTGTTTGGAAAGGAATAATGTGTCACAGGCTGTAACGGATACCTGCAGTCCAGTATCTCAGGAATGCAACGTGTGCTAATTAGGCATCCTGGAGCCTTCAGAAAATGGTCCTACTGCATTTGCAGATGGAGTCTACCCTGCTCCCACTTTTCGGGCAATCTGGCTGGCAAATTCCATTGTTCCGCTTAAAGAAGTTTGTAGCCACTGGCAGATGATGCATCTTTAAAGTCAAGGTTGATAGATTGTGTGGGTTTGTGTTTTCTATTTTATTTCCTCCCCCCTTCTGGTGCGTGTTGCTGAATTTGAATAATTAATGTATGTTGTCTTGCTTCCTGTTTTCATTTCTGTATGTAATGCTAACCAGCGGAGGTTTGAATCATTCATAGCCTGCTTTCTCTACCGCAAAGCCGTAGATGTCGTGGGAACAGTGATTGTAAGGTACGGACTTTCTGCTTCTCTCCATTAAATCCATTTCTGGAAGCAGGAGTAGTAAGTATTCAGTCCGTGATCTTGGCCAAGCAAGGATCTCTGGACAGATGGTATCAGTGGGGTTTCTCTCGAGCAGCATCTTGCTGTGCTTCAGTCTCTTCCTGCATCTCCTGTTACTGCTCAGGTGTCTGTGTGCGTGGTGGGGAGGATGTGTGCTGTGTTTTGTTTGCCTTTCTGCTGTGGGCTTCTATGCATCTGCCCATGACGTTCGCGGAGAAGAGGGAATGATTTTTTGGCTTTTAGGTTGTGCCTTGTGCAATTCAACTGTATTTAGGAATGGCTTTTTTAAAAACTCGTATTGGATTTCTTCTCTTTGTGCTTTTCCTGGCTGCTTTTATGGAGAGCAGACTGAACATGTGGGCTCCTATAGCATCTGCCTGTGCTGGGGTTCAGCGAGGAACCAGGGTGGGAGCTTCACTTGGTGGCTTATGGAGCCTTTTCACCAGTATTTTTCCCTTGCTTGTAATTTTTATCCTCTTGGTTGCTTTTAGTGGCTTCTGCTGCTCTTAAAAGCTTCCAACAGTGCCTGCTGGTGATGGTGTTGGTGGGAAGGTGTGCTTTTGGGTTGTCTTTTTGTGCTGAAAACACCTGTGTCCCTCCTGAACTCTGCCAGGAGATTGGGAGATGCAGGATTAGATGCTGGTGCGGGAGATTGGTAGATGTTCTTCGGAACTGGAAGATAAACTCAAAGCTTTTGCACCTACCCTGGCTGTTGGGGTTCCTGGTAGGATTTTTCTTCAGGGAGGAGGGTTGATTGCTGGTTCCTCTCCATCTCTGCAGTGCACTCGCACCTTATTTAAGCGATCCTGTTTGAAAAGCCTTTGGTGCCTCTGCTATTGCTGATTGTGCAGCAAAGTTCATGCCTTTAACTGATAGCTTTGGATACGCAGTCCTGAGAGGGATGTTTTGATCTTGAAAAGGTTGAATCAGGGATCCTGGTGATAGTCCTGAGATGAGAACTCTTCATGTATGGGCTAATTTGTGGTGGTTGCCCAAACTCACCCTATTCCCTTCCCAGCCTTATCAGTTGCCTCCTGTGAGTTGTGCTGTGAAGTTTCAGGGACTTAATGATAAGCTTCAACTTGTATTAACAGAATGATGGATCCATAAAACAAGTTATGTTACTTCCAAAGGGCAGCTCCCAGGCTCCTGCCACTTCTGATGAATTGGATTTCCATTTGAAAAGTCAGGGGTTGGCAGCATTGACACTCCGTATGCGTGTGGCTGGGGTACAGCACCGCTTCTCCGGGTGTCTGGGCTGGAGAACATCTAGGGGCTTCCCGGAAGAGTGGGGTGATGAAATGCTCGAGTGTAGCGCTTGTGTTGGAGTTTGCAATGCAATTCTTGCTAGCTAGCAAAAAAAAAAAAATGTGGTCAAAGCTTTGAGAGAGAGAGATGGTCTGTCTGCCTGCTTGCTTTGCATAACTAAAGTGGGAAGAGGTGGAAATTGATAGAGATGCTGTCCTGTGGAGATTAATTCTTGAAGGATTTCTTGTAATGTAGCTGGCTAGGTTTTCAGGATGTTAATAGGCTGTGCATAACTTTTATGCCCTGCCTGTGGCCCACAGCATCTCGTACATCACTTGCTGCTTAAGATCTTCAGGGCAGAGAACTATGGCTTTGTCCAAGACCCTTAAATAGCATCTAACTTTGTGTGTCCTCAGCGTTTCTGTCCTATTCTAACTGACAGTTGTTTCTGCCCACAGTGTGCTGCTGGCTCACGGGGAAGGCAGACTGGGAAACTCATTTTGTAGGGACGATCTTGAAGCAGACAAAAGCTGAAGATAGGAGGCAGCTTGTGCTGTGACTAATAATGCTGAGCTTTATAAATAGCATGAGAAGAGATGAAACACAGGCAGGGAGGTGACCTCGAGCACGAGGCCATGGAAGGTGGTAGAGCAGCGCTTGGGGGCAGATGAGCTGGGAGAGCACAGGGTGACATGATCAGCTCTTGTTTCAGACTGGATGTGTTTGTGCCTCTGTCCTGCATGTCCTCCCAGACGGGATGGACAAAATCATGTGGGGATCCGGGCCAGCTATGAGCTGATATGCAAGTTCTGCACATCTCACATCCTCTGCCTGGGTCAATGCCTCAAGCAGCGCCCAGAGCACTAGAGAGGTTTGCTGAAAGGACAAAGCTCTGTTTTGTGTGTCTGTATAAGAGGAAGGCAGAGGACCTGTGGGTTGTGGGCTCTGAAGGCAGCATGGTGACAGTCTGGTAGGCTTTGAAACCACAGCAACCAACTGTCAGGATCTGTCTGCCTCCGGGATGCTGAGTCCTGGTTAGAGAAAGTCCAATCAGGGCTGTCCTAGGCTGTCAGTGTGAAGCACAGAGTGTAAATGGACACAGAGAAGGACAGAAGCTGGAAGGGTTGAGCTGTCTGCATCCTCGTTGACATTTCTAGATGCTGCCACAGTGTTTGCAATGCCTGCAGCATCTCCTTATGCATTGGCTGTAATGAAAAATACAGTCAGCCCCATTCTTGGGGGCTTCCTTACATGGGATGTGGCAATGAAAGGCTCTTAGGTGGCTAGGTTATTTGCTTAAGCCCTGTCACGCTTTGCTGATGCCGGTGAGGATGTTGCTACTCATAACTGTCATAACTTTTTGCAAGATCTGAGCGCTGGGGATCCTGTGTATAAGGAAATGAAATTTCCCCTAGAGAGGGTGCAATTTCCTTACTGCCCACGTACCACGCACGCAACTGTGCACACCCTGGAAAGGTAGCCAAGCACTTTGCAAGTTCAGCTGCTGCTGAGCATCACTCATAGTGCACTGACTATCCCCACAACAGCCATGTGTGGGGCTGTGGGTGTAGACTTGTGCACCGGGAACCTGTGGAAAACCCCCTAGTGGGAGCTTAGTACAGCTGAGAGTAGTGTGACGCCACCAGGCTGACAAACGTTTGCTTTGAGGTTCCCATCCCCAAGCGCTGACTGTAGGAACTAGTAAGAGCATGCAATTACTTGGTCTGTTCTTGCTATGAATCTCACTAGAGACAAAAGTGAGCATCTAAATATATATAGCTTAAGAAAAAAGCAGCCCTATGATACACAAAGCACGTAATTGATGGAGCGGAGAACCTTCCCTCGAAGAGGTGATGTTTCCATGCATGACAGATAGAGCAGTTGTATTGGTCAAGACCAGGCTGGATGGGGCTCTGAGACACCTGATCTAGTTGAAGATGTCCCTGCTCGTGGCAGGGGAGGTTGGACTAGATGGCCTTTAATGGTCCCTTCCATCCCAAACCATTCTTTGATTGCATGATTCTGTTCTATGATTGGAGTCAGTCTGGTCCTTTGGGAGTGAATGATATTTGATGGAGGGGGGGACCTTTCTCCTGGGTGAAGGCTGCAATCAGCTCTGCATCCCTGTGAGCACTTGTTTGAGCTGCATATAAAGGGAGAGGGTAATATCTGCCTCTTCCAGCATGCGCAGAAGTGTTAGCTCCTCATCTGGGACTGGTTTTTCATAGGATGCTCAAGATAAACTGATTTGGCTTGGCTGGATTTCAACTTTGCAGAGGTCTCTGAATCAATTTTAAGGTTGTGCTTGCAGAAGCGATTGTTCTTTACATTTCAATCATTCATAAAAATCTAATCATCTGGGCTCCAAATAATCTGCTACTGCTCTTGCCCTTGTGTGGCTTTTCCTCCTGATAACTCCTATGAATACATTTGCTTTTAGTGTTGTGGGAGAAACTGCACAAGGAAATAAAACTTGCAAACTAATTAAACTTCTCGGTCTCGTTGAGTAACAAGCCGGAGATGTTGGCAGGGCTGGGAATAGATCTGATTATCATTTCTCCTCTCAATAGCCAGAGGACATGGTTAATTATTAAATTGCTTGTTAATGTATTGAAATATTGCTTGGCATTTTTAATTTATTTTTCTTTCCCTCTCCCCTCTTTCTTTTCTCTTCTTGCTGAAGGGTTCTCCCAGGACCTGATGGATTTCTGATACCTCGCTCCTGAGGGGCTGGAAGGAGTATGGTTAAACACCAACCACTGCAGTACTATGAGCCACAGCTATGTTTGTCCTGTCTGACGGGGATCTACGGCTGCCGCTGGAAACGGTACCAGCGGTCACATGATGACACCACCAAGGTGGGTAGTTGACCAGATCACCTCTTCCCAATGACTTTTGGGTTGTGGATGGGTGTGGGTCTTGGTTGAAAGTGCTGCATATTTGATTTTTTTTTTGTTGTTGTTGGCTTGGATAGACCATGGAAAGCACTGGCCCCATGGCTTGGAGGTCTGTGAGAAGTTCTCACCATGTGGTTGATGCAGCAGATGGGCATGGTTAGCTGGTCATGGTGCTCCAAAGGGATTGAGTGGTATGGATTTGGCCAAATCTACCCATATTTTCCTTTTGATACTGGGGGAAATTCTGTTTTGCTCCTTGCTCTGTGTCTTATTGGTGGGCTTGTGTTTCTTTGGCCGAGTATGTAGGAACTGTATTTCTGTGTAGTCTCTAGCTTCTGTGCATGTGAAAATAAGTTCATAGGTAGGGAAAGGCAGCAGGAGGTGAGAACTGGCTTGGGGATAAGTAGAGGAGCTGTTAGAGGTGACTTTTCCTTCCCCTGGATAAATGCCGTTTTTAAGAGCACTAGCAGAGGGAATCCAGGCAGCGGAGCTGGACTCTTGCCTTCCCTGTCATCTGGGGCGGTGCGATGCGGTCTCGGGAGACCTGATGTGTTTATAGCAAGAAATGTGAAAAAACTGCTGTCAAAGCTCTGCCCTATCGCATCTTCTGGATAATGGTTGTTGTGTATTACAGTTCTTCTGTGCTTTCAAGCTGTCTGGGTTGTTTTTTCTAGTGTGCTTACTACTTAAAGAAATAGGAAAAAAAAAAACGCACGCAAAACTTAAATCTTATTTCTCCTGGCAATGATCCCAGGAGATGCTTTCACTGATTTTTGAGGGCTTAGTTTTGCTCCGGTGACTATTAGCGGCTCTGTTTTGTTTTTTAAGTCTATAACCAGGGATGTTCCTGGCTGTGGAGTGCTTCTCCTCTGGAAAAGAGGCTGTTAAGGAGAAAACACTTCTGGGTGGCAGATCCCGTGCCAAAACCGCTCCTGGTTCTGAATTGCATCGATTGTTGGTGGTGCAGCTTGGCTGGCAGCTCCCATGGGAATTGAAAAGTCATGGCTTGCGTTTGTGCAGCGTAAAACAAATTTCCTTTTGCAAAGTAGAAATGTTTGTGCTGTTTTTCCTCCTCGTTTAGTCTGGCCAGCTTAGTTGGAGTGACCGCTTCTGAGCCAGCAGAAGTTTCCTTTGAGCGAATACCCGGGCACATCCGTAGTGGAGGGTGTACTTGGGTTTTTAAGACTTTGTCAGGAAAACAGTGGGACATAATGTCTTGGCCTGTGTGCGTGTACTAACTTAAATACTCAAAATGCCTTATTCCATATGCCTTGTGAACCAGAACGTTTTGCTTCTTAGCTAAGAATCCATAGAAAAATTGCTATTGACTTAATTTCTTAAGTGAAATCTGGCTGTGCTTGCGCTGATTTATTTTACCAAAAAACATCAGTGGCAGCTTTCCAATTCTACTTGGAATTTCAATTGTTTTTCTTGTTCTAGAAAGGAATTTGTTGTGTTTAAAGTACCTGAGCTAGGCTTAAAAATATGTCCTGTCTCTGAGTCAGTCTTATTAAGGTCCGTAAGAGGCCTCAACTTCCATTTTGTTGAATAGAGAAATGGAGATAACTTCGCTCTTGCAGGAGAAAAAGGAGAAAGTTGAAAATTAGCTGCAGGCTATGCAAAACCAAGGTATGAAGAACCTGTCCCCATCTTGCTGTCAAAGTGCCTTGCAGATGTTACTGCTGGAATGAGCGATTGTAGCACTGTACTTGGAGGGGAAAATGCAAATGAAGGCTAATTGTCCTCTGTTGGACAGATCTATTTGCATGTGCTTGAATGCTCCAGAGAATGGGTGGGAACTCAAGGATATGTGTAAGGGATGAGTGAGAAACCTCTTTAGCTGCCAAATAGTCCTCGGCTGCTTGACCAAGCAGGTAACTTCTACAGGCTGCAAACCCTTCGCCTCTCTGTATTGGATGGAAGAGCATTTCATGGTATCACTCAAATTCAGGACTGCTTGTATGGCAAACTCCAATCTCTGCAGTTGAGTGAAGCTCTGAAGGAAGGGATGGACTTACCCCAACGTACAGGGTACTTCCAGCACTGGGGTTTAGTGATCTCCGCTCTGCATGAGGAGGCTTTCAAAGTGGGTGGGAAAACTTGACAAGATCTAAAGGTATTAGATAGGGATAGAAAGTTTGACATATGATAACTGTCTCCTGTGATTGTGCTGGAATACATCAACAGTGTAGTAGAATGGTTTGGGTTGGAAGGGACCTTAAAGCTCATCCAGTTCCAAACCCCCTGCCCTGGGCAGGGACACCTCCCACTAGACCAGCTTGCTCCAAGCCCTGTCCAACCTGGCCTTGAACCCCTCCAGGGATGGGGCAGCCACGGCTTCTCTGGGCAACCTGTTCCAGTGCCTCACCACCCTCACAGCAAAGAATTGCTTCCTAGTATCCAATCTAAATCTCCCCTCTTCCAGTTAGAATCCATTCCCCCTCGTCCTATGGCTCCCCTCCCTCATCCAGAGTCCCTCCCCA
>VWZL01002328.1:327295-497048 GCA_013396915.1 Stercorarius parasiticus | reverse complement strand
GCACATTGCTGGCTCGTGTTGAGCTTCTCACCCACCAACACCCCCAAGACCTTCTCCTCAGGGCTGCTTTCCATCCATTCTTTGCCCAGCCTAGATTTGTGCTTGGGATTGCCCTGACCCGGGTGCAGGACCCTGCTCTTGGCCTTGTTGAACTTCATGAGGTTCACATGGGCCTGCCTTTCAAGCTTGTCCAGGTCCCTCTGGATGGCATCCTGTCCTTCCAGAGTGTCAACTGCTCCACGATATTTAGGTGTATCTGTAAGGGATTAGCCAGGAAAGTATCATATTAAACTTGGGTGTCTATTTGCTTTACACAAAGGCAGTGGTACATTGATGATAATACCTATTGTATTGCTCTCGATCTGACCCTACGGTAACTCAGCCACTGTAAGCACAGGGTAGAGCTAATTGTAGCATAATACATGTTTTTTGAGTATGGTTTGTATAAAACATGGCATACTTGAGAGGTCTTAAATCTTGCAGCAATCTAGAGCTGCCTGGGAAGGAAGGAATAGGGTATGTACATATTATGTTTATGCTCTGTAATTATTAGAAAGGAGGCACGTATTCAAAGACCAACTTTTTGTGTAGGCTACAGCATGGTTATCTGCTTTCTTTTTAAAAGCCCAAACTTTATAGAATAAAAGGCCTTCAACTAAATTTGGGTTATGACCCAACCTTGTGTCCTTGAAATCTTCTGCTGATGCCTGTGAATGTTTGTTTTCTGAATTGTGTTGCAGCTTGACAGCCGGAGTTTTAATGATTCCTGTCCTTTTCCCCCATATGTATGCAGAGCAGGCTTTCTACTACACAATAAAAATTTACATGAAAATGAGAATTTTAATTGTAAGCTTGAGTTCAAGTTTTTTGGGAGACTGCTTGCTAGAATTGTAATTATCTCTTGCTTTCCTCTGACCTTTTGAGAATGGAGGAGGGGGGCTGAAGGTACCCAACCTGCGCACTTGGTGTCCTTGTTAAATTTTGAACAGCTGCAAAATTCCTTTTTCTGTTGCACACCTTCATCTTTCATGGCAGGATCGCCTTTCACATTTTTAAATTTTAATTTCTTTCTTTTTTTTTTTAAATGAAAGGCATATAAAAGAGGAAAAAATGGTCTTGCTGGGATCCAGACCATTATAACGTCTGTAGCTGGTGTGAGGAAGCAATTTCTAACTACAGTTTGGTCATCTGGTATTCAACCAAGGAAGTTCTTATGAAGTCAGTGTATTATCTGAACTGGGCTCCGTCGCCCTGAACGCAGAAACTGTGGGTAAATAAGCTTTGGCTTGGAGTTGCCATATGTGCTTTTAAAGGGCTGAAGTTCAGGTGGCAGCTTCCAAGGTAACTCCCAGATACCGCGATCCTGTTGATGGATTGCCAGCAATTAAACAGAGGGAGCGCGGTACTGCTAATTGCAGTGTGTAAACACGGTGCTCTGCGCACAGCTTGTGCGCTTCACCCGAAATGAACTGCTGCTGGGTATTACAACACCAGAATAACTCTTGCTCCAGGGGTAGAGTCCAGGCTGCAGCATCTTTTAAAATCCACTCAGGGATGTTGCAGGATCAGTACCCACCTGGGAGACGTTGATGGGTTGCAATGTATAAACATGAAGTTAAATCTATGAACTGGCTTTGTTCAGGTTTGGTTTTTTTATTACTTCCAAACCCATGTTGTCTGTACACAGCAAATATCACACCTGGGAAATCATCCTAGGTGGGAGTGGGGAAAGAGATATTCTGCAGAAGAACTTTGCAATGAAATTTTTTTTTTACCTATTAAACAAAGAGAAGAAGCCACTGTTGTTAGCTGGCTCTGTGTTTTTTTTTTGTTGTGTTTCTTTTTTTTTTTCCAGTTACTGTGCATCGAACAACTTTGGGATCTTTATTTTTTTTTATCTTATTTAGTTCCTTGTCAAATAGGATAAAATGTTACCACCATTTGCAAATGGCTTTGGCTTCTCTGCTTAGCAGCAGGTACGGCTGATTCTGTAATTCCCAACCGTGAGCGCTTCTGAGATACAAATTGAGGCAGACAAAATGTAAATGGGAACTCCTCTTGTCTCCCCCATTTTCCTTGGAAGCCTCCCATGTTTACAAAACTATCTTTTTCCCCCAGAAAATTCCCAAGAATAGGCAAGGATGGGTGCCTGGTTTGGTTACATACAGTAGGAAGGGCCACTGTCACCTGGGAATGAACCCAAAATTGGCAGCTTTAGATCTCAGGTGAGTGAAATTGGAAGATCCTGGTGATTTTTCTGCTGTTCAGTGTCATCTACAATGTCTACAAGGAGGTCTCTTCATGACCTTTCTCTGAATGGTGCACTTTTTTTTTTCCCCCTCCCATTTGTCTTGTAAACTCCCCCGAGATGTTGCGAGTGAGAGGAGCAGTATTGGTGATGAAATCTCATACGTACAGAAATCTCACTGCTTTCTGAACGTTCTAATCCCACAGGTGTGAACCTGAGCATCTACTAAACCACATCCTTGTTAAGAACCTTGGAAAGAGAGTGAAACTGGAGCTAATGAGATGCACATCCAAGCTCATGACTGGATTTCTTTGAAAGATTTGGTGGTGGTCAGGACTGATGGTCAATGAAACATGGGTTTGCAAGGTTGGATTATGGGTATAACAATGTTTTGTTGTCCTTAAAAACACAACTTGGTCAGAATCCAGCTTAAAAAAAAAATCCCTCTTTTTCAGTGTGGCTTTTTAGGTCTGATGCATATATGAACATTGCCTGCGTAAAGCCCCTGACCCTCCCAGAAACCTCGTATAAGGGCCATGGAGATATGATCCGAGGGCTGGAGCCCCTCTGCTGTGAGGACAGGCTGAGAGAGTTGGGGGGGTTCAGCCTGGAGAAGAGAAGGCTCCAGGGAGGTCTACAGGAAAGCAGGAGGGGGACTTTTTACAAGGGCTTGTAGTGACAGGATGAGGGGTAATGGCTTCAAACTGGAAGAGGAGAGATTTAGATAGTTATTGGGAAGAAATTCTTTGCTGTGAGGGTGGTGAGCCCCTGGCCCAGGTTGCCCAGAGAAGCTGTGGCTGCCCCATCTCTGGGGGCGTTCAAGGCCAGGTTGGACGGGGCTTGGAGCAACCTGGTCTAGTGGGAGGTGTCCCTGCCCAGGGCAGGGGGTTGGAACTAGGTGATCTTTAAGGTCCCTTGCAACCTAATCTATTCTATGGTATTTTTTAAAGCTCGTTTTTGTACACGCAAGGCATTGCCCCCTTCCTTTCTCAGAGATCCCTGCTAGCTTCTGATGGAAGCACCACAGGGATCTGGTCCAAGAGCTGGAAATGCTGGTTGCTTGTACCCACCAGCTTCTGCTGTTGGGAGAGCTAGTCCTGAAGCCCTTACTTCCAGCACTGCTGTTGTCGCATTTTCCTACTGCTGTATTTAGACTCTGTTTCTATGTGCCAGCAAGTGTCCTTGCTTTTTTTTAGTTGTCCCCTCTCTGAACATGTGTCCTGGCAGGTTGTTGTCTCCCCACCCAGTACATGGCTCCTGTGGTCCCATCAGTCCCTGCTGCAACCTTTCCCTTTCTGCCTTCATCCTCTTCTGACAGTAACATTTAGTAATTGTGGCAGAGATGTTTCCTCATTGCTGTTGCTTTGTGGGCTTGCTGCTCTCATCACTGAAGAGCTGTCAAGCCTGGAGCAAAGCCTTGTAGTGAGTCAGCTCTTCTGAACCCAGCAGCAGATGCTCCATAGTTCGTGGAGTTCAGGAGCTGCCGTGTTATGCACTGATGGATTGCAGTTTGAGGCTTTTTGGTACTTGCTCAATAAAAGGGCAGCACTAGTTGGATATTACAGGCTCCTTGGCGGCACCTCGGGGCAGGGGTGTTGCTTCCTTCGCCATCCCCCTTGACAAACAGGCTTTTATACCTTTGCTGGGGAAAATGCCGAGAAGTGTTATGAACACCTTCCTGAGGCTGCTGTGATTTAGTGCAATAAAAGCTTCATAGGGCTTGGCAGTGTGCCTCAACCTTCCTGACCGGAGGCCTCTGCAACAGATGGGCATGTTGAAGTGGGAGGGAACTCAGAATTTCCCAAGCCAACCAGTTCTTGCTCGGCACTCTCCAGGTACCTCCCTTCCCTCCCTAGTATCATGTTCCAGTGTTGGTAAATGGAATTGCTAATATTCAGGCAAAATACCAAAGCCTGTAATCGACACGACCCCCCATATTTAGTGTGTGAAGTGGCATAAATCCCTCTGCCAGCTTGTTGTGTTTTTTTTTTCTTTCTTTAACTGGGTAAACTGAGGCATGGAAGTCAAGCTGTTGTGAGATGACTTGGTTGTGGACACCATTGATGAATTTTGAATCCCAGGAATCATCCTAACATGGACACTTCTCTCTTGCACCTGTGAATTAGCTCAGGGGCTTCCTGATGGCACCGGCTGCTGCCTGTAAGTTCAAAGTAGGAACAGGATCTCGTGTGACATTGTGGCCGATGCCACCAGGAATCACAGCTAACTTGGTGGGTCACAGTTATGTTCTCTGCAGCTTGAACTTGTCTGCCTGAAAATTCAGGCTCTGGGTAATATTATAAATGGCCCCTGAGCAGGGCTGACCTTTTTATAGGTGATTGATTAGCTCCTATAGCAATGGCTTACAGAATTTCTAATACTTTGTCATTACTACTTTATTTAGAAACCTTGAAGCGATCCATGCGCGAGCTCCCTGTGATAAATGGCCAGGCCAGCCCCCCTCAGATACACAAAGGTGCTTTGTGACTTTTCCAACATTACGGCCCTCCGGGGTTTTATTCTGTTTGTGGCATTTCCTTGTTATAGCTGCCAGATGTGCTCCTTCCAACTGTTTTTTCTTTATGCATTGTACTAATTATCTGGGTGAAAAATTACACTGCTGGAGCCCATCACCCCTCCTTCCTCCTGTTTGCTCTTGGACCTCTTCAGATATAGCAGATGCTGCTTCTCCTGTCCTCCTTGACGATGCACACAGTAGCTTCTTGCCTTAAAGTGTAATTGGGGATGGTGGGATCAGTAATACAGAACGTCAGTAGGTTTTTTGCATAAAGAAACCCACTTAAGATACACTAGAAAGTCCCCAAGTGGCTGGAGAAACTCCAAGCCCACAAAATAGCAAACTGAAAGAAGATTGCGGGGATGGACGTTTACCACCCACTTTTCTGGGTTTTCATCCCGGGTTGCAGTGGAAACCAACCTTGAATTAACAGCTTAAGTCAGGGCTGAGTAACTAGTGTGTCTGTAGTCTGCATAGGCAAGTAGACCTCAGGACTGATGGCCAAGTGCTGTCTGTGCAGGAAAGAGGCTTTGGGCTGTTCAGGAGGGGATGGGGGAGGAAAGATGGGATCAACACCTTAAAGTTAGGGAAGAATATAGGGGTAAAAGGGACCTTCAAACCCTTTAAAGATTCTCCAGACAAGCCAGGACAAAGCTGGGTTTCTCCTGTTTATGATATTCAAGAAATCTCTGTTTCTCTTGTCCTTACTCCAGCAGCAGTCAGAGGAGATGGCTCTTGTGGTTTTTTTTTTGTTTGGTTTTTTCCCCCTTTTATCTTTGTTTTCCAGACAGAATACTAGGCTGTCTGTGCTTCCCAGGAAATCCATTACATGTTATCAGGGGGTTTAGCCAAGACTTTCCTAGAAAGCATTTGGAAAGCGATGACTTCAAACTTGCCATGTTCAGCTTGGGGAAGAAGGAAGGCTGAGAGCAGATACGGTTGATGCCTTGAAGCTCTTGAAGATAAGCACTGCTGAAGGAGGAAACTTTAAAGGCTCAGATAGAAATTGGTGCCCTCACAGCCAACTGGCCTGTTACTGGAATGAGCTTCTCCAGAGAGAGACAGGGACTGAGTTTTGAGGGTTTCCAGGGATGGCTGATGGAAGAGATGGGAGGAAGCTGCAGCCTGTTGCGTTGTGCCCTGTGCTGGGAAAGCTGACCTGAGACATGGAAGTTGTGGCTGCTGCCAAAACAGCAGCCAAAAATGACCTCAGGTTCTCTGCTTTAGATTGAGATGTTCACCCTGATCATTTTCCTTGAGGTTTATCTCTCTCTCCGAATTCCCCCTTGGATGTTTATGACTGTGCCAGTGTTTCCATGGCAGTCATCCAGGCTTTGGTACTTGGAGAAGAAAAGGCTCCCTGGATCTATTGCCTCCTGATGCAGTGTGTCCCAACTGGGATACTGCAGTGCAAGACTTATTGAACATGTTTGCTCTGTAGCCTTTTTTTTTTTTAAATCTGGATACGTGATCCACTTGTAAAACGATTTTTGTATTTTTTATTGGTATTACTAAAGAACTTCAAGGCTTTACTCATGGGTTAGGACTGCACTATGCTTTGAACGTTATACATATATGACAAAAAGATAGTCCCTTCCTGAAATCACTTAAAACTCTCTGTGTAACGGACAAAGTNCCAGTGTTGGTAAATGGAATTGCTAATATTCAGGCAAAATACCAAAGCCTGTAATCGACACGACCCCCCATATTTAGTGTGTGAAGTGGCATAAATCCCTCTGCCAGCTTGTTGTGTTTTTTTTTTCTTTCTTTAACTGGGTAAACTGAGGCATGGAAGTCAAGCTGTTGTGAGATGACTTGGTTGTGGACACCATTGATGAATTTTGAATCCCAGGAATCATCCTAACATGGACACTTCTCTCTTGCACCTGTGAATTAGCTCAGGGGCTTCCTGATGGCACCGGCTGCTGCCTGTAAGTTCAAAGTAGGAACAGGATCTCGTGTGACATTGTGGCCGATGCCACCAGGAATCACAGCTAACTTGGTGGGTCACAGTTATGTTCTCTGCAGCTTGAACTTGTCTGCCTGAAAATTCAGGCTCTGGGTAATATTATAAATGGCCCCTGAGCAGGGCTGACCTTTTTATAGGTGATTGATTAGCTCCTATAGCAATGGCTTACAGAATTTCTAATACTTTGTCATTACTACTTTATTTAGAAACCTTGAAGCGATCCATGCGCGAGCTCCCTGTGATAAATGGCCAGGCCAGCCCCCCTCAGATACACAAAGGTGCTTTGTGACTTTTCCAACATTACGGCCCTCCGGGGTTTTATTCTGTTTGTGGCATTTCCTTGTTATAGCTGCCAGATGTGCTCCTTCCAACTGTTTTTTCTTTATGCATTGTACTAATTATCTGGGTGAAAAATTACACTGCTGGAGCCCATCACCCCTCCTTCCTCCTGTTTGCTCTTGGACCTCTTCAGATATAGCAGATGCTGCTTCTCCTGTCCTCCTTGACGATGCACACAGTAGCTTCTTGCCTTAAAGTGTAATTGGGGATGGTGGGATCAGTAATACAGAACGTCAGTAGGTTTTTTGCATAAAGAAACCCACTTAAGATACACTAGAAAGTCCCCAAGTGGCTGGAGAAACTCCAAGCCCACAAAATAGCAAACTGAAAGAAGATTGCGGGGATGGACGTTTACCACCCACTTTTCTGGGTTTTCATCCCGGGTTGCAGTGGAAACCAACCTTGAATTAACAGCTTAAGTCAGGGCTGAGTAACTAGTGTGTCTGTAGTCTGCATAGGCAAGTAGACCTCAGGACTGATGGCCAAGTGCTGTCTGTGCAGGAAAGAGGCTTTGGGCTGTTCAGGAGGGGATGGGGGAGGAAAGATGGGATCAACACCTTAAAGTTAGGGAAGAATATAGGGGTAAAAGGGACCTTCAAACCCTTTAAAGATTCTCCAGACAAGCCAGGACAAAGCTGGGTTTCTCCTGTTTATGATATTCAAGAAATCTCTGTTTCTCTTGTCCTTACTCCAGCAGCAGTCAGAGGAGATGGCTCTTGTGGTTTTTTTTTTGTTTGGTTTTTTCCCCCTTTTATCTTTGTTTTCCAGACAGAATACTAGGCTGTCTGTGCTTCCCAGGAAATCCATTACATGTTATCAGGGGGTTTAGCCAAGACTTTCCTAGAAAGCATTTGGAAAGCGATGACTTCAAACTTGCCATGTTCAGCTTGGGGAAGAAGGAAGGCTGAGAGCAGATACGGTTGATGCCTTGAAGCTCTTGAAGATAAGCACTGCTGAAGGAGGAAACTTTAAAGGCTCAGATAGAAATTGGTGCCCTCACAGCCAACTGGCCTGTTACTGGAATGAGCTTCTCCAGAGAGAGACAGGGACTGAGTTTTGAGGGTTTCCAGGGATGGCTGATGGAAGAGATGGGAGGAAGCTGCAGCCTGTTGCGTTGTGCCCTGTGCTGGGAAAGCTGACCTGAGACATGGAAGTTGTGGCTGCTGCCAAAACAGCAGCCAAAAATGACCTCAGGTTCTCTGCTTTAGATTGAGATGTTCACCCTGATCATTTTCCTTGAGGTTTATCTCTCTCTCCGAATTCCCCCTTGGATGTTTATGACTGTGCCAGTGTTTCCATGGCAGTCATCCAGGCTTTGGTACTTGGAGAAGAAAAGGCTCCCTGGATCTATTGCCTCCTGATGCAGTGTGTCCCAACTGGGATACTGCAGTGCAAGACTTATTGAACATGTTTGCTCTGTAGCCTTTTTTTTTTTTAAATCTGGATACGTGATCCACTTGTAAAACGATTTTTGTATTTTTTATTGGTATTACTAAAGAACTTCAAGGCTTTACTCATGGGTTAGGACTGCACTATGCTTTGAACGTTATACATATATGACAAAAAGATAGTCCCTTCCTGAAATCACTTAAAACTCTCTGTGTAACGGACAAAGTAGATAGACGCTGATGGAGAAATATAATGGCCTCAAGTTGCACCAGGTGAGGTTTAGGATGGATATTAGGAAAAATTTTCTTCACAGAAAGGGTTGTCAAACACTGCCCAGGGCAGTGGTGGAGTCACCATCCCTGGAGGTATTTAAAAGCTGGGCAGATGTGGTGCTGAGGGACATGGTTTACAGGATCATAGGGGTTGGAAGGGACCTCCAGTCCCACAGGTCTGGAGGGTCACCCAGAGAAGGTGGCACAGGAACACGTCCAGGAGGGTTTGAATGTCTCCAGAGACGGAGACTCCACCACCTCTCTGGGCAGCCTGTGCCAGGGCTCTGCCACCCTCACAGTGAAGAAGTTCCTCCTCATGTTTAGGTGGAACTTCCTATGTTCAAGTTTGTGCCTGTTACCTCTTGTCCTGTCGCTGGGCACCGCTGAGAAGAGCCTGGCCCCATCCTCCTGACACCCACCCTTTAAGTATTTCTAAGTGTTGATGAGATCCCCCCCTCAGTCGTCTTTTTTCCAGACTGAAGAGACCCAAATCCCTCAGCCTTTCTTCATAAGAGAGATGTTCCAGTCCCCTCATCATAGTGGTGGACTTGGCAGTACTAGGTGAATGGTTGGAGACTGGATGATCTGAAGGGTCTTTTCCAACCTAAATGATTCAATGATTCTATAATACAAAGGTGCTCTTGGTCCATTGGCCAGCTACAGAGGTGTTTAAGGCAGGAGTTACTTTAGCTGATGCATCCCTCTACCCCTTCCTACCACCCAACAAGCGTTCACTGCGCAGCGCAGTTAAAGCAACCCAGCCAGGAGCACAGCTACCTCCAATTTCTGCTCACAGTACTGCTGCTGTGTTATAGAGGGGTGACAACACCAGCATAATTGCTACCTTATAAATCCTGTGCATTATGCCATGCGCTGGCTGCTGCTGAGCTATCAAAACGTGCTCTCATACAGGCATGTTGTGGTCACAGCAAAGAGATGGAGACATGTGCAAGAGTGGTGGAGAAACACAGAAACGCCTGGAGCTGGAAGCATCTCCCATGTCCTTTCTGCAAGCAACATCACTTCAACATCAGCCGTGATCGCTTAGCAGGAAAAACATTGGAGAGCTGCTGTGATGGAGATTAGAAACGAAATTGCCCTTTATGATTTAAATAAATGCTTCATGCAGATGCCCGGGTTGGCATGTGGGATGAGAGGTGAAGGCAGTGGGTTTGTGGTGGCCCATGGGGCAGCTGAAGATGCTCACTGGAAAGCAGCAGCATCATTGGAGGAGCTGCACCGCCGCTCTTCTTTCGGAGCTGATGTTTTCACATCATAAATTGCTTAATCCTCTGTTTAAATAAATGCAAAGTGTCTGAACTGTGTCGATATGGGGGGGAATATCTAATGATTGTAATGCCTCTCCCTGCCTTTAAAGTGTCTATTCCTGCTCGTGTAGCTGCAAGCGAGTACAAATGAGATATCAAACTCTTCCTAATGAATTGGGTGTTTGCTGTTTAATTTTTTTTTTTCCCTTAAAGTGAAATGTGAATGATTCAAGATGGTCCATCTGGTTAAAAACCTCACATGGCCTTGAACTGAGGCTTCTAATGGCTCTTTTTTTTTGGGTCCTTTTGTGGAAAGACAAATGAGGAGCTGTGATCTGTCGACATAATGGATTGCTGTGCTGTGTCTGATACATGCATTAATTCACTTTATAGTGAAATACCCTTGTAATTCTCCCATGGCAAGAGCTGTTAAATGGCCTGAACAGATGATCCAAGCCACGTTGGTGTGATGTATCTGTGTGAATATAAGCTTTGGAGCTGGGACTTTGCTGGGTCTTTAGTGCTAATCCCCGGATGGCCAAAGGTCATTGGTCACAGGAATTGCTTGCTCTGATGAAAATCACTATTAGGGGATGGGTGAACTTACGGTTTCAATTTGTTGGTGTTCATGGCTGTAGTCCTGAGGATGTGTGTGGTTTTGATGGAAAGAGGCTCTTTCAGACTTGTTCGGTTGGAGGTTGGGCACTAAGGCATTGGATGCTGTACGTTGGACATGACCAGTGATTTAGAGATGAATCCCCATGAAGGGATATGTGTCTCATTATGTTGGAGCGATGGGCTAAATGCAGGAAAATCCAATCATTGGATTAAATATTGATTTTTTTTCCTTTTTTTTTTAAAAAAAATTTCGCCCAGTGCTTGTAATTGAAAGGAAAACTACCCTGTTTTCAGGGATTTACACATCACTTTAAACCTACCTTTGAGCCCTTCATTTTACCGGGAGGCTGTGAGGCAACACAGGGTGGATGATTGGGCAGGGGAGGGGTTTGAGATGCTCATAGCTGCACGGGGACACCTCACCCTGCCCAGCCTCCGGCTCCTGCGGCAAGTTTTGCTGAACTCCCTCTGGTTTGTCGTCATTGTGGTTGCGCTGCCTTGCAGGAGTTGTGCTGTCTGTGTTTGCAGTCTTACTCCCTCATGAAATCTGTTTTTCTTGGGCTCTGGGAGAAGCCTGGGAGTCAGGGAGAAGCGCAGACCTCTCCTTGTGTCTGGGGTTGCAGGTGGATCTCCCAGGAGCACGGGTGCCATTCAAGTGTTGCCTTGCTTAGTGACATCTGAATGCTGAAACACATTCAATGCTTCAGCAGTGATGGAAATTTCCTTCCGCAGTGGGCAAAATGAAAAAGCAGGATTTCTCCCGTTTTCCAAAGGCTATCTGCCAAAGAAGATCTCGACTGAAGTGTGACAATAGCCAGCCTTCAAGGCTGAACTGAATTTATGTTGGGCATCATGCTGCCATATTATAAAGAGGGTTTTCTCACATCTATCTCATTGTCTCTTCATTATGTATTTCCCTAAAAGTAGGTTTGTGGTCAGCTGAGCCAGGCAGGAATTGCATTTGCTGTGCGTGGTGCCATCAGACCAGACTTTGCAAGGTGTTTTACTCGGTCTATTTGGGAATGGTGTGTTTTGGATTTCATGAAGGAGCAAGACCTCTCAGGCTGGGCAGGAGTCCCGTGGTAGACTGGCAAGGAGCAGAGAGGTGTGCTAGCCTCAGAAACTGGGCTTAACCTGCTGAGTGTTGAGACCCACACCCTCAGACAGATCCTAGAAAAGCTAGGAAGAACCTGCCACAGGGCGAGGCTGATGCTGAATCCATTGCCTGCTTAGACAGGTGAGCCTGCAGAAGACCGTTGCTGGTCACCTCTAGATCCTATTATGGATCTAGAGGTGATCTCCTACTATGGAGGTAGAAAGCCAGAAATCTGGTTTAGTCACGTGTACTTGACCAAAAGGCTGGGCTGCTGGGCAGCATTATAAATTACAGTCTATTTAATAAATACAGTTTTGGCCTTAATGGGTCTGGGTTGTGTTTTTCCTCCAAAGCCATTCTTCAATATAAGTAGTTGGCCGTTGACTGCAGGAACTGTGGCCTCCTGCTTGCTCCATTTGAAAGATGTTTCCTACTTCAGTAACGCTTGTTTGAAGGATGGGATATCCCAAGTCCTTGAAACACCAGGAAAGCCATGGTGTTTGATAACTTGGTGCCTGGCGGAGCCTAACACTGTCAGGGTGTGAGGATGTTTGACTAATGCTAAATCTCTGGCTTTAGTCCTGATGTAGGCAAAATGCCTGTGGGAGGGAGTCTGCAAAACCTATTGACTGTTGTGCCTAACTTAGGATTATGGGCTCAGACTGGGTGATTAACGTGCCCTATGATTTACAATGCTTTATAGGTGTCAAAGGTTTTTACTGCAGAGCATCTGCAAAATGTGTTTTAGGCTATAAACAGCCAGCACTGAACTGGAGCTGCATCTGGAGAAAGGGGGAAGGGATGCAGGTGGGAGACATGGGAAAAAAGAGGCCTTTCAGTAATTAAAGGGGGGCTACAAGAAAGGTGGGGACAGACTTTTTAGCAGGGCATGTTATGATAGGACAAGGGGCAATGGCTTTAAACTAAAAGAAGGGAGATTTAGATGAGAAACAAAGAAGAAATTTTTCACAATGAGGGTGGTGAGACGCTGGCCCGGGTTGCCCAGAGAGGTGGTATATGCCTCATCCCTGAAAACATTCCAGGCCAGGTTGGACGGGGCTCTGAGGAACCTGATCTAGTTGAAGATGTCCCTGACCATGGCAGGGGATTGAAGTAGATGGCCTTTAAAGGTCCCTTCCCACCCAAAGTGTTTACGATTCTAAGAGGTGGATAAAGGGTTTGTTTTTTTTTTTGGGCCGTGGTCCTTGGAGCCAACCCTGTGCTTTGCTAACAAGAAATGGAAGCTCTGTCAGTTCGGTTTTGCCAAGGCTTTTCCCAGAGCACTTCGGTACATGATGTCCTTCCAGTCTAACGCCAGTGGTGTGCAACCACTCTTGCAAAATCTTTACCAGTTTGAAAAACACTGGTGAGAGATGAGACTTGGATCTCAGTCGATTCATGGCTTAACCTATCATCCCATATGGGAGATCCTTTCCAGGCTGTCCCTGTGAGCCCTGTGTACTGTTTTTGCTTGGGATGGAGTTAATTTTCTGTGTAGTAGCTGGTATGGTGCTATGTTTTGGATTTGTGACCAAAACAGTCTTGATAATGTAGGGATGTTTTAGCTGTTGCTGAAGAGTGCTTACACAGCGTCCAGGTAGAATATGTACTGAATTCTTTCTAAAAGGGGGGGAAAAATGCTTGCTTGTTTTTTTGCTTGCTTTCCAAAACAAATATGTTTTCCCTCTTGGCTCTGTAGTTACTGTTAGTGCTAGAGTTAGATATTTTTTTTTTTTTAAATTGAACTGGATAACTCCTTTTTCAAAAGAGGCAATGGGAACCTATATTCCTGCCAGTGCAAACTTCATTGTTGGTAGCTGCACTAACACAGGTTAATTCAGCGTGTCGTTATTTCCTTAGATATTTAGTTCTTCCCCATGTCTAGAGTCATAAGCATGTGAATTTTGGAGAAAGTAAATGATAGAAGTGGAATGATATTAATGTCATGGAAGTTTGACTTGTTGGGTTGTTTTGGTGGCTGAAGCCTTCTCTCTAATCTCAACAAGGATGGTGAAAATTGGAGTCCTTTTCCAGAGGAGACTTTATCTTTCTCACCCAGAGGGAAGCGAGTGTGACCTTGCTGCTCATCAGTTGGACTCCAGTGATTTACTTTCCTTTTGGGTTTGCAGTCCCCTGACTCATTCACTGAGTTCACTTTCCCAGCGCCTCTCCCTGAATCTCAGGTGTCCTGGAAGAGATCCAAGGACAGTTGTGCTGTGGCAGAGCATAAAACATTGGAGAATGACTTTGCAGTATGTCCTTGCTGGGTGGCTGGATGCCCTGGGAGGGTGTATTGGCCAATGGAGAAGGCTTTTTTCCCTTTATTTCCCCCCCAAATAGAAGAAATTTCCCTGCCTCTCATAAAAGTAGACTTTGTGGAAGTTGGTTGAGGATGCTTCTGGGTCCAAAATGACCACAAAAATTAGCTAGATGAGAAGGAAACCTGGCACCAGTGGGAGTAAATGAGTGGCGGAAATAAAAAGGAGCAGGATTACCTTGTGATGATGTTCCCTTGCTAAGCGTGGGCAGAGGGACAGGCGTGGTGGGACAGGGGTGGTGATCATGCAAGCTCAGACTAGTTGGGTTCTCCTGCCTTCCCCAGCATGTGTCCTGTCATCTGGGACACAGCCTCCTTCTGCTTGGCCCCATCCCAGCTCACAGCCAGCTGTTCCCACCAAAACTGTGAATGGCCAAAAATAATCATGCAAGATATTGATGGAAGCTAAAAGGCTGCATTCCCACAGGACCCTGCCTGGGGACTGCTGATGAGCTGCTGATGTGCTTTGCGAACAGCCTCCTGTTGGTGTCCTCTCGTTATTTTCAGCAGTGGATTAGATATTTATAAGAACAATTTAAACTTGGCACCACTTTAGCATTAATTTTAAATGGCTGTGAATAGCAGCTTTCAGGGGAAGGGATAAAAAAAGGTGGAGAGGTCTCTGTGCTGAAGAGGTTGAACTTCCTGCGAAGCCATGAGTGGAGCACAGATGATCAAAGAGGGTGATGTCCTGCAGCTAGAGCTATTCTCAGAGGTGAATATCGGTTTCCAGAGGAGATGCGTGAGTGGGTTTGAGTGTTCCATGAGGGTGCTGGTACTTCGCCAGCAGGAGGAAAGATGCAGTGATGGGGAGCCTGGTTCTTGCCAGATGTGTTGGGTGGGAGATGCTGCTGTGCAGATGGTGGGGCACAAGCTGATATAAAGGTTGCTGCTGTGGGGAGACAGAGCAAGCTTAGGATGGGAAGTTATCAAAATAGCAATGGGCTGCCAAATGTTGGGCATGTTTTCAGGGGTGAAAAGGGAGAACTGGAGGGAGAAAGTGAGACTTGAGCTGGGAGAGATGCTCCCATGCCCTGCATCATCTGGGAGAAGCCTGCCTAGATGTCTGCTGTGCTAAAGAGCTTTCTGGAAGCTCTGTGCAACTTGGTACAGGGGTGCTTGAGTAACGGATTTAAATATTTGCCGTAGGCTTTAGCCAGGCATAGAGCTGAGCCTGGCCAGTGTTTCTTTATTTCTACTAATTCTTCTGCCCAAAGACACACGTTGTCCTTCAAACTTATCCCTTTGTTATTGGATTAATGCAGAATTGAGTATAAAAGACTTGAGAAGAGTAAATTTTCAATGAAGTACAGTTAAATGGGCAGTTGCTTTTAACAGCTGCTGCCATCCTATGTATTTATGAAAGGAGAGAAACGTTGATATAATGGCAAACAGAAGATCTACACCAATACTCTCCTCTCTCCCATCCCTTTCATTAAAGTCCTGGCTCTGTGCTGCTGATAACTGATTTGGAGGTCAGGAGGAGGTCAAGGTAGGCTGGGGAGTGGGATGCTCTTGTGCACTTTTTTCCACTACTGATGTAATTTTCAATGCACATGTATCATGTTGCTTTTATTTTCCTGGGGTGATGCATCCTACTGCTTTGGTGAAAACCACAGAGAGACAGCGCTGTGTGAAAGAGCAAGTGTTTGTCGCGCTGTAGTTCCCTATTCCTGTTGCACACCACTGTACTGCGACAGCTTCAGAGAATCATAGAACAGTTTAGGGTTTTAGATTGGAAGGGACCTTAAAGGCCACCTAGTCCCACCCCCCTACCCTGGGCAGGGACACCTCCCACTAGACCAGGCTGCTCCAAGCCCCATCCAGCCTGGCCTTGAACCCCTCCAGGCATGGGGCAGCCACAGCTTCCCTGGGCAACCTGGGCCAGGGGCTCACCACCCTCACAGCCAAGAATTTCTGCCTGAGATCTTGTCACAATCTCCCCTCTTTCAGTGGAAATCCCTCCCCCCTCGTCCCATGGCTCCCCTCCCTGATCTAGAGTCCCTCCCCAGCTTTCCTGGAGCCCCTTGAGGGACTGGAAGGGGCTGGAAGGTCTCCCTGGAGCCTTCTCTTCTCCAGGCTGAACCCCCCAACTCTCTCAGCCTGTCCTCACAGCAGAGGGGCTCCAGCCCTCCCAGCATCTCCGGGGCCTCCTCTGGCCCTGCTCCGACAGCTCCATGTCTCTCCTGTGCTGAGGCCCCAGAGCTGGAGGCAGCACTGCAGGGGGGTCTCCCCCGAGCGGAGCAGAGGGGCAGAATCCCCACCCTCGCCCTGCTGGCTATATTTCTTTTGATGCTCCTTTGCAGAACACTGTTTGCATGTGGGAAGATCCTTTGGCTAAAAATGGCAGGGGGAAAAATCAAGTTCTTCTGTAGGACTCTAAAGTTGTGATTAATGGAGCCATGAAATAAGCCTTGCTCAGAAATCTCGTCAGAGGTAGCAGGTTTTCAAGCTCCGAAGTTTCTACAGATGCTGAAAATGAGCATCTGGGAAGACGACAATGTACTGTACCCAGATGGGAAAGCCTGCAGCTCAGAATTCTCTTCTGTCTGGCTTGCCACCTGGCCCATGAACATAAACCCAGCCAGCATGGGGTAGATGCACACCCACCCAATCCAAATGCTGTACCCAAATAGTCACTGGCTTTTCCCCTTCTTGTCCAGCGTAAGGACTGGTCTATCTCAGCGGTCTCTGCCTTAAATCAGGAGCTGCATCCTGGGTTTAAGAAATCTCCTGATGGAAGGTCTTGCGGTTCCTTGGAAAACTTCCATAACTGGCACTTTTTTGGAAGGTTAAACTGAAAAATCCTGATGTTCTGCTTTATTATTTCAAGATGATTCTTATTTTTTGTTAAACCGAATTTCTTGGCAGTTGCGTGTGCAGGCTCTCCTCGCAAGGTATTTGTGGGATGTAGCTCTAAAAGGAGCACATCTTGCCATGTCTAGAGATGGTGTCCAGAGATGCTACAGACACATATTAAAGATTACCTTGTAGGTTCTGGTGCTATGTTCTGAGTGCTCTTTGGTGGTTTTGATGCTATTTTGCAAAACGGCATCATCTTACACTGTGTTTGGCCTGAATGTGGGTTGCATTATTTCTCTAGTCCTCTGTGGCCTTAGGAAGCACTACAGGGATGGTTTAAAGGCTGCAGGAACCACTTTCATCTGCATCGATGGACATAGTTTTGCTTGAACAGACTCTAATAATTCTTCACAAAAGTGGATTATTCAGATCTATTTCTCCCTGCTTTACTGCAGGCGATGTTTTGGACATTTGGTCTCTGAAAACCATCAGAGGCGTTTTCAGAAAGTGTGCCTAGAAACCATGCTTAGCCGTAGTGCAGTATTCAAGAAAGTGGGTGACGTTTAATGGCCTTTCTTGTACATAAGTCAAGCTAGATGATTTAATGGTCCCTTTGGTTTTTGAAATGTATATGTTTAAGTTGTGGTGTAAAAAGCTTCTAAATTGAGGGCAGAGGTTACCTTGCCAAATACATCGCAGCTGTTCATCCTAATTTGGAAGGAAAGGCTGCTAGAAGTCCTGGAACAGAAAGGCTTGGAAGCTGAAATGCTCTTGCATAATAGTATTTTTCTGCCTTTTAATACAGATGTTCACGTTCATGCCCCTTATTCTGGGAGTCTGGCCAAGTTTCTGCATAGAGGAACTGCATGCAGTTCCTGGTCCTGTCCTTCACCCCAACATCATCCCAGAACAGGTACAGCCTGAGATTAATTTCCTTGCTGGAGTTTCCAATCTGTTTATTAATAAATCAAACAATGTGCTGTTTCAGCCACCTGGTTGGGTTTTGCAGTAAAGGGGCAGGTAGAGCATATTTCCCTATGGGGCAATTGCTCTTCGGAGTTTGCAAGCTCGTCCCATTAAATTAAAAAAAAAGCCACCACAAACTGAACCTCTGCAGCATGTGGGTTATTGCAGCGATGCTGGTTCAGGAGATTGAATCTGATGGTTGTGGCTCTGCCATTCTGCCTTTTTCCCAGGAAAGGGCTGTAGCGATTCAGCAGGGTTTTTCTTGGATGTGTGCTTATTGCCAGCATTTTTTGGGAAGCAAATCTCTATTCCCCACATAGCTTACTGCTCAAGCAAAGAGTTTCGGCAGCTGGAAAGGTGTTGCGATTGATGCAGTCTTTTGATTGTGGCTGTATCATTTAGGACCTTCTAATTTGTCAGTCTGTGTACTTTGACCCAGGCTTTCAGGAACCTGCAGTTTGGGTCCTGTGAAACACAGAGGTGACCGCAAAAATTCCTTACTCTGAGAGTTCAGTGATGCTTACCATGGGATTTTTCTAAACCTCCAGGATGCATCATCTGAATTGCATTTCTGACCCCTCATCCACCCTGCTGTACACACAAGGGCAGGTCCAGGATGAGCTCCACTGCTGTGGGACCTGGGTGTCTCCTCTAAAGTCTGGCTCTTTAGCAGCTGAAGCTCAAGAGTGTCACCAAAGATTGTGAGATGTGTAATAATTAGGAGGAGTTGGCAGCAAAATCTCTTATGCTCTTAGCATATGTGAACAGGCAGTTAGGCCAAATGGTGCATGTTTAATTCTCCTGAACTTCTGCTCATAATCCCTGCTCTGAATCCCTTTCAGGTTTCAGCAGCCGATGTGTCATAGCCAGCCCCACCGGACTTAGAATTATAAAATCATTATGGTTGGAAGACACCTTTAAGATCATGGAGTCCAACTGTTAACTCAGCACTGCCAAGTTACCACTAACCCATGTCCCTCAGCAGCACGTCTGCCCGGCTTTTAAATCCCTCTCTCCAGGGATGGTGACTCCACCACTGCCCTGGGCAGCCTATTCCAATGCTTGACAACCCTTTCGGGGAAGAACTTTCTCCTAATATCCATCCTAAACCTCCCCTGGTGCAACTTGAGGCAGTTTCCTCTTGTCCTATCACCTGTTCCTTGGGAGAAGAGCCCGACCCCCCCTGGCTACCCCCTCCTTTCAGGGAGTTGTAGAGAGTGAGAAGGTCTCCCCTCAGCCTCCTGTTCTCCAGGCTGAACACCCCCAGCTCCCTCAGACGCTCCTCACAAGACTTGTCCTCCAGACCCCTCACCAGCTCCGTTGCCCTTCTCTGGACACGCTCCAGCACCTCAATGGCTTTTTTGTGGTGAGGGGCCCAAAACTGGACACAGCGCTCAAGGTGGGGCCTCACCAGTTCCCAGCACAGGGGGACCATCACTGCCCCAGTCCTGCTGGCCACACTATGGCTGACACAGGCCAGGATGCCGTTGACCTTCTTGGCCACCTGGGCACACTGCTGGTTCCTATTCAGCTGGCTGTCCACCATCACCCCCAGGTCCTTTTCCACGGGGCAGCTCTCCAGCCACTCTGCCCCCAGCCTGTAGTTTGGGGAACTTCTCACAGTGTTTTCCCTTGTGCTGGCATGAAGGAAAAAGCCCTCCAGAATATGCATGCAGGTTGCCAGATCCTGACCTGCGGTGAAGGATGGAATCCTCCTCTTTGAGCAAAGACTGGTTGAAGCAGGAAAGCTCATAACAAAGACTAGGGAGTACAGATGGATAATGTTTTGGGGGTTGTTCTTTAGACTTGCCCTTGATGGATGTTGAACAAACATACAGAGTGGCTGCCAGACCAGCTTTGCCTCCTGACCCAAAGGCCTTTTGCACTTGAGGCGGAGCGTGTGCATGTGTGAAATCTTGATGGTAGATGTTACTACTGTCTTCTCTGTAGTTGCTGCCACCTCATTCCTCCTGGAGTCTGCTAGCAAATAATGCTGCCACAATGCTGTGCAGTGCTGTTGGCTGGCCTGTTCCCCGAGGTGCCATCTGTGATTCAATTCTCAGCCCAACAAAGGCATTAGTGGGGTGAGGAAGGGGAATGTTGCTGTGCAAATGGGATTAAACTTACTAATGAAGTTAAATCCTTGGCCTGTAGTAAGGTCCTCTGCATAATCCTGCAAACAAGGTTTGAGCTGGCTATACTGTGGTAGCAGCCTCTGCTTGCCAACATGGTGGAAAAGCCTTGAGAGCCCACGGATGTCTGAATTACACCTTACTTGGGTGTCCTGCAGTGCGTACAGGTTTCTGATACTTTCAAAAGTGTTGGTGGGGTGTGGGTAAAATGAGGCTGTGCACCATGACCACATGCACATGGGTGGTTGGTTTCTGGTAGTTAGCTCTACAGTATCGTGTGGTTAGGGGAGAACAACTTGAAGATACCTCGAGACGTGGCTTTCCTGGCAGCCGTCACAAGACATTTCGGTAATCTGTTGCTTTGTTGTTCTAGAGATAACTTGGCTGCCTGTGGGATCTGGGTGGGGATCCAGACTGCCTCCACACTGAGGTGCTCAACTTGCATTCCAGAAATGCCTGTATTTTTATGAATTGGGAACCTCTATGCTGCTAACGTGTTGGCTTACTAATGAAATCAATTAACAAAGCTGAAAAAAAATATGACTATTCTTCATTGTTGGCTGTGATCTATGATTTTTATCTGCCTTTACTGTCTCATGAATCCCTCTTGAAAAGGGGCCTTGAATTTTAGGGGTGTTTGCAGATTCAACCTTTTTCTCCAGGTTGTTTCCAGGAGAACTACTGCTGAGCCCCAAAGTGTGATTTCCAGTGTATAAGTGGCAGCTGGAGATGTTCAGAGAGAAGTCGCACTTGTCTGTGGCTGGAGGTTTTAATGGTTTGTGTGTTTGGTTTTTTTTTTTGTTGACTGGTATTTGTCGCTCATCTCAACCTTGAAAACTATTCTTTTCCTTTGTGCCATCTCTACAATGAGCTGTTAAAGGAGAAGAGCTGATGAACTGGTCTGGACCCATCATTTGTCGTGTTCTCCTTGATGTGTGGTTTTGAGCCTTTATTTGGCAGCATGCTTATTTGCAGATGATGTCAGCCAGCACTTGAGAACCAATTGACTTTGGTGCAGTCAATAGGCCCTTTTTCAGGGACAATTATGGAAAAACAAGTGAAACAACTAAGGCCTTGTTTGAAGTCTCCTAAACTTGAAGTGTTCTGACGTTAAAAATTGAGTTAACTTTCTTGTGTGCTTTCCTGAAGCCTCACTGGCCAGTTTCAAAGTTGAAGTTTACTTTTGCGTGACAAAAACCAGCACCAAGTGTCATCAAATAAAGCTTGGATGGCTGTTCAAATCACTTACATGTGCCAAAATGGCCCCTGCTCTAAGGAGAGCAACTCTTACCTCCCTACCCATCAGTTGGGTGTCTGAGGCTGCTGGGCAGATCGTGCTGTGAATAGACATCTCTTGACTTGAGGGTGATCGTAGAATTATAGAATGGTTTGGGTTGGAAGAGACCTTAAAGATCATCTAGTTCCAACCCCCTGCCCTGGGCAGGGACACCTCCCACTAGACCAGGATGCTCAAAGCCCCATCCGGCCTGGCCTTGAACGCCCCCAGGGATGGGGCTAGCCTTGATGATGTGATGTGACTAGCCTTGGTGCCTTTAACCTCAACTTGTGCAGAAGTTTCTGTGCTGGGTTGAAACGATCTCACTGGGGTCAATCAGTTGGATGCTTGGCGAAGAGAGAGACCCAACTTCTCATCCCTTCCAGGAGAAACCAGCTCTTCTCTTGATCGTGATGCTTGGGGCGCTGCTTTTATTTATTTTTTTTGGTATCTATATTCTGCAAGACTCTGGTGACGTCAGCCCTGTTGCCAGGCTGAGGACCACAGGTTAACGTTGGAGGAAGAGCGTATGTTGGCTTTTCTGCTCTCCCAGGCTGCTGGTTTCACTGCAAGGCTGCTCTTTCGTTCTCGCTAGCTGCTGCCTCTTCATGTTTTACATTTTCTTTGACGCAGCTATGCTGGCCTTCCTGGAAAAAACAAACCACCTTCTGGTTCCTCTAATTCAGAACACGCTGCTATGCCTTACTTTAGGGTTTGCTTAACAAGCCTGGTTTGTAACCACCTAAACCGCCACTGATCTCGAGCAAACCACACCGCTGTGAGCTACGCCTTATTGTCTTGGTGTTTTTTCCTTCTCCAGTAAGGTCAGGAGCTTGAAGTTGAATCGGGTGGGGTGATGTAGCTTTTAGCTGAGTGATATCTGGAAAGGGGATCTCATTTCATTGCTCTTCTTCTTGAGGTCGGTGCGAATTAGTGTATGCATGTGTTCGCAAGAGTTATTAGCAACGCGCCCAAGTCTGAACAAGCTATTTTACTGCAATTCTCTGCAGCCATCAGGGGTTCCCGCTTCTTCAGCAAGGAGTGAATGATAAATGGTGCAATGCAAAGTGAAACCCGCCTCGGTGCTGCTGTAAAATGCTCCAGATAAAATGCATTTTATCTGTGCTGCTGTGGGTATAAGGCCTTGAATAAGCTGTTGTGTGATGAGCAAACTCCAGTGCTTAAATTATTCCCATGATGGCAGATTTCTTTTTTTCTTTCCCCCCCCCTAACATTTAGCCCCTGAGATGTAATAAATAAATAAATCCTGCAAGCAAAGCTTCTGCCTTCTCTCCAGATGGGTGCTGGCTTTGGATACTCAGCTGCTGCTGAAGCTTGTGACTTCATTTGGTTTCCCTCTGGCAGTGCACTGAACCCATTTAAATCTCTTACAGGGAAAATAAGTAAATCCCTTCCATATGTCAAGTATTAGAAAAATACATGATTTCTTTGACTTGCACAAAGCATCCCGTTGTTTGGCAGATACAGAAACAAGTGCACCCTTGTTTCTGCGAAGCCGAGCTCTAACCTCATGCTGGTAAATCTGACATGTCACTGTCCACTATTTCAGATAGTCTCTGTTCACATGAGCTGGGCATGTGAAGACTGAGGAAGACCCTGATCTTATAATTTTTCCCCTTAGAAGAGAGAGACTTCAGTTTTCCCTGCTCTAAATCTCTCTTATTATAGCCCTTCAGGTCACTGGGTTGCCCCCAAAGATAGGGGAGAAAGCATTTTGCATATTGGCCCATTCAATGGCTTTTGTTAGCAGATGTGTCTTTGCCCTCTGGATCTCATCACGTGGGATAAATAAGTCTGTGCATTGATGGAGCGACGTATTGATGGAGCAAAGTGCAAGCACATAGGACTTGCCAACTGGTTCAGACAAAAGGTCGTCTTGGCCAGCATCCTGTCTTTGTGAAGGTCCAGCAATGGGTGCTTTTTTGTGCTTTGTGCTCCCTTCTTCTCTCTCCTGGCTTCTAGCAAGCAATGGTTGAATGCGAAACACAGCATTGCTCCGTGAAGCTGCCTGTGCTCATCTGGAGCGACCTTGCGCCAACAGCTTGCTCCAGAAATGCCATAAAATAGGAAAGGGCTTGCAATCTGAAAAATGATCCTTGAATTGCTTTGAGGAATTCCTGGGAAATTGGAAGCTGGCTTGTGTCTGAATTGGAGTCTTTGTTGGAGGATGTATTTTTGCTCATAGGGCTTGCAATGGACTGGGACATTGCTTTCCAGCCCGGTATCTCTGTCCAGAGAAAGGTTTCATTAATGGCAAGTGGTAGAAGCAAAACTCAGGCAGGTGAGGGGGAGCCCAGGCCTCCTGTAATAAGGCAGCAAGCGATGACTGCCTCTTCTCCTGCTGGTGAACAACCTGTAACTGCTTTCAAGGTAACTGGAAGGGGATGCAAGTGAATCATAGAATTGTAGAATGGTTTAGGCTGGAAGGGACCTTAAAGATCATCCAGTGCCACCCCCCTGCCCTGGGCAGGGACACCTCCCACCAGACCAGGTTGCTCCAAGCCCCGTCCAACCTGGCCTTGAACACCTCCAGGGATGGGGCAGCCACAGCTTCTCTGGGCAACCTGGGTCAGGGTCTGACCACCCTCACAGCAAAGAATTTCTTCCTAATATCTCATCTAAATCTCCCCTCTTCCAGTCCGAATCCATTACCCCTCATCCTATCACTACATGCCCTTGTAAAAAGAGTCCCTCTCCAGCTAATGAAGCATCTGTCAGTACCCACTGCTCCCTTTGGGTACACCAAGACTTAAGGATGCCTCCCAGTGATTAATACATAGAATGTGACATGAACCTTGGGCATCTTCCTCTTCCTGGTGCAGTAGGAGGTCCCTGCTTTGGGGGGATGTGATAGTGGAGAGGTGTTGTGGAACAAGACGGTGGATCAAGCTTTTGGTCTGTCCCAGAATGGGCTGGGGAAAAGTGCTCTTCTACTATAAAAATTGTCACTGTTCTTTCCTCTCCCCTCCATTTCGGAGAGGAGGATTATAAAGGGGCTGCAACTTGCCTGGCACCCTTGTTTTAAGGGTATTATGAACAAGCGACAACCCTTAACAAACTGATTTAAATACATGTGGAGATGACCTAAAAAAACAAACAAACTGGAAAAAAAAAATAGAAGAAAGAAAGAAACAAACTCAGAAATACAGCAAGAGAGGGTTTGAAACTTGTGTGCAGGTGATGGGAAATTTGCTTGGCTAATCTGCATCCTTAGCAAGAAAGTCTTCTATTTGTCAGCTACTTGAACTAATAAATCCAAAAGGATGAAGAAACTATAGGCTGCCCACATACAACTGACCACCAACCTTGCATGATGCAGTCCTTAACGTGACTTCTGCAACTGAGGCACGGGCAGTTGACCAAGGGAATCTGGATTACGTGGTGGTATTTGTGATAGGGGGATGAGTACTGGCGTGAAGTTTCACTCCTTTCCCATGTGGCTCTCATTCCATCTTGCCCTCTTTGTTCCTTTATAGCAGTTTTTACCTATATGGATGGACTGAGTTTCCAATCCTTTTTCTTGTGTTTATGAGACTGAGGGTTTTTTTAATATGTTTGCCGTCCCGATGCAGACACTTGTAAAACCTGAAGACAAAACCTGGGGAAGAGGAAGGGGTGGATGAAGGGCACAGAAATAAAACAGCAGTGAGGAGGGATGTGACTCTGATCCAATAGATGGCTGCACTTTTTGATTTTAATTATCTGATGTCCATCAACTTGCCTGGAAAGTGAATGGAAAAACCTTTCCAATTTAATAGATATCGCTTGACAGTATCTTACAACTGGAAAAAAAAAAATCATTATCTATGAGATTGCTTTGGGTGGACACACTGCCTTCTTAGAGTAATAAAATGGCATTTGGGTAATTTTTGAGCACACTCTCTCTGAAGACTGGAGAATTGGATGAGTGGTTGGAGATGGTCCCAGGGACCTCCTTCCATATATTGTATTTTCACATACTACTTAATCTAGGATATCGTTCTGCTGCTCTGAGCCTTTCCTGTACTGTAGGACTCAGGCGGAGTTTACCTGCATGGGAGTGGAAACAAATTCAGGATCATCACCTCTTGGCTGTATTTTTCCTGGATTTCTGCTGTTTAAAGGTTATTTTCTTTTTTTTTTTTCCCATCACCAAGGTAGGTTTTAGCTCTGCTCAGGGGTGCCATGCTAAAATACTATCTTCATAATCCTTCTAGGGAGCATGTGTCTTACTGGGTCTGAACTTACGAATAAAGTGCTTTTTCTTCCAACTTCTTGTTCATATATGGCTCAGTCTGATCTTTGCATCTTTTTTTCTCAGAAGCACGAACTGGGGACCCAAAGTGCAAGTGACCTCCTCTAAATCACTGCACGTTGTTCGCATCTGACCTAGACCCAAGTTCTTAGCAGCTCATGAATGGTTGGACTTCGTGTTCTGAGAGAGATGGCATAGGAAAAGAGGATAAGGTTGTAGGTGCTGTAATGTGCAAATTATGTGACATAAACCCAAAAATGTTTATTTCATGACGCCCAGCTGGTTGAGATTTTGGCTCTAGACCAGTTCTCCTTTTGACCTGACTCTACAGTAGTAAACTCATGTCTGTCTGTACCCAAAGGACACAATTCTCTGATGTCCTGGGACTATATATAAAGATATTTTCCAGGTTGTACAAGTGTCAGGGAAAACTGCTGTTGCATTTATCCTGATTCCTTAGGGATGCCATGGCAGGTCTGGTGTGAGGCAGTTGTCTTGAGGGAAAGTGTCATGACATTTTTGCTACAGTGGGAGAGGCTGATGCCAGGGCATGACCAATGCAGAGGCACCAAGAGGTTCTGAGTATTTATAGGTCTGTTTTCCGTGGAAATGCTGGTTAATGACAGCGACAGCTTGGATCACACTGGCGAATTTGGTAGCTGAATAGTTCCCAAGAGGCTAATAGCGTAAACACATTTAGAGGGAGAGAAATGAGCAGTGTCTGCCCGCCTGGGTTGTCTTTGTAATGGTTGGCATGAATAACATCACAGGGCACCATTTATCCACCATCAAATGTGTGAGGTGTGGAGCTTGGCCAGCCCATTTCTCCCTTGCAGTAAAAATTCCCAAAAAAGTAACAGACTTAGTTATTCCTCTCTTTTTTTTTTAATCTCTGTTGCCAGTTCTGGAATATAACTTTAAGTCTTGGAAATATCCCTTTAAAACTTCCAGCCAACCTAGGAAATAGTCATTATTTGTTTTCCTTCCCCATTTTCCCTGGCTGTCTAGAACGGGGTTTTGAGCAACTCCCTGCTCTATAATTCACTGGGTATTCTCACTGGGTTTAATTTCATCAGCTCTAGCATCGGTTCCTCACCGAGAGCCTGTCACTGTTTCCATAATAAACCACCATATTTATGGGCAGCAGATAAATCTGTGAAAAGTTTTCTTTGCGTATGTATGAGCCTTCAAGCAGAGGTCTGGGAGGAATTTTATATATTCAGTTGTTTAAGTTACATCTGGAGGAAAAAGTTATCAGTTTCATATGTGGTTGTTTTTGTTATTGTTTCAATAAAAGTAAATTTTGTTATTGTTTCAATAAAAGTAAAATAAAAAAGTATTTTCTTTGAGTTGGACTGCTTATGATTGTGGAATATGGAAATTAATTTGAAAGAAAGTATTTCTGAAGTTGACAGTTAGTTTTCACCAGTAGTTGTTGAAAGCTTGAGTTGCCAGTACTTCAAACTTTATTACTGGTTTTGTGGTGGGAGACTCTTTGTGATGGTGCCAGCCTGCCCTCTGCAAATATATTAAACCAAATAGGATGTGGCCTGACATTTCCTATAAAAGGCACCTGAGAAAAATCAAATAAAAAGAGGCCTTCTGCCCACCCTGGGCTGAAGTGACAGCAAATACCACTAAAGCAACCTGTGCTGTTATGTCAACATCTATTGTGGTTTCATTGGGATGAACCCGGAGGCCTGACAAAGGGATAGCTGGAAAATTAATTTCTTTGGAATTGATGACAAACTCTGCTCAGAGTTGTCTTTTAAATAGTTACTCAGTGCATAGGTAGTGAGCCTCCAGCCGTGCTTAAGGATTTTAATTGGTTTTGGTGAGAATAGCTAGTGAATAGATTGATGTGTAGGTCTGGTACTTGCTTTCACAAGTTTTGGGTTTGCAGCAGTTCTTAATTAAAAAGAAAATGGTAATCCCAAGGTGTTCTTTTTCTTTTTTCTTTGGGTTTTTTCTCCCTTCTTGATTTTCCCCTCATCTCCTTTCCTCCTGGTTTGCAGTAGGCTCCAATCTCAGACCTGCTGAGAGATGTTGTGAAGCAGAGCAGCACAAAACTGGCCTGAACTGGGGGGAACTGGTGAAAGCAGGAACTGGGAGGTGGGTTCTGGCCCTAGCTCTGTGTTGTGCATCTTTGCAAAAGCCCCTTCCTAAATGGAGGACGTGCAGTCATAGGGTGGCATCTTGTTACCTGATTTAACAAAGCTGGTTCATTTGGGGGAAGAGAAACTAAAGGGAGGGGGGTGTATTTCCCTTAGGACTCTGTAGAAGCACTCCATCCTTGGAGATAAAAGTGTGCTGGGGAAAGAAAAAAATAAAATTTGTAATTCAGCACTGTGTGACATGTCAGTCTGGAAGCCTATTGCTAACATTATAATTCAGAAACTCTTACTGCTTGGGTTTCCAGCCTAAAGCGTGTCCATATGGGTGGTGGTGCCGCTGTCTAGGGGCCAGTCCTAGGCAGATGCGCCCTTTCTCATGGGAGGTAGATGGTGGCTGTGCAGCAGATCATGCAGGGACCGTTGGAAGAGATACAGGACCATACTGTAGAAACCACAGCTCAGCCCATCATCCCTGAGACTGCCCAAGCCCCTCTCACAAGTGGGATCATGGATGTGCAAGGGATGCCAATGGCTGTGCATGGGTGCTTTGCCTTTATTCTCCCCACTTTTAGGCTGTGGGTACAGGTTATACAGTGGATTTATTTTGATTTCAACCCGCCAAAGTCTGATTTGGGTGTAGGATGATACTCATAATCAACAGCCCACATGCCGGACCATCACCACTTGTTGAGTAATGTTAAGCAAAGCATTTCTATTTTGTGGCTCCTTTCAACCTAAATTCCTTATTTGACTTTCCGGTTGGGCTTGGGATCTGTCTTTGTGCCCTGCTTTTTGCAGTGTTTATTATCCAGGCCATTGTGTGATTGGGAGCTTGCTTCTGCTGGGGAATTTGGTATCCCAGTGCTACCTGAATACCAACTCCATCACTCCTTCCCCTCCCCGATGCATTACAGATGGGCAGAAAAATAACTGTCCTCAAAGTAATTTGCCTTATATAGCTTGGTTTGTCTGATAGAACCTGAAGTGAGGAAATAGTTGACTTTACAGTGGATTTATTAATGTGAAATACAAACACATCTGGCTTCCAGTTTTCTGAAATCACTGTGTCCTTCAAGGTTTGATCAGGTTCCTTTACACCGGCAGAGCGGTGGTGATGTTGAGCTGATTGGTTGGACTCAATGATCTCAAAGGTTCTTTCCAACCATGAAGATTCTATGATTATTGGGCTGGAGAGGTGCCATTCGTCTCAAAAAAATCTCTCTTCTGCCCGTATGTGTCTAACTGAAGCGGGTATATTTCAGAAAGTAAATGGATTCATGTGAAACAAAACCACCCAAGAGTTTTTGCTAATGAGCTTATTCCTGCTTCGGGAAGCTGGAAGCACTATGAAGAGCTTCTGCTCTTTATTGCTGCTTCTGACCTGTCTTTTTGAATAAAATAAGTAATGGTGTCTTTGCTTTGATGCTTACCAAAACCTTATCAGATTTTGCCCTGGTTTGCCAAGAACATCCCCCCCCCCAGACTGCAAGGTGTTTCCTTAGGTGTTACTGCTAAATCTTCAGTCTCCTCCATAAATTGAATTCTTCAGGGCACTGAGAGCTGCTTGTTTTGTTTTCCGAGCTGAGATGTGCAGTACCGATGGTGGACCTGCGTGTTCTGCTAATAAACCATGATTCAGTGCATTTCATTGTGCGAGGTGACTAGGATTCATTGAATGATAAAAATTGTGCTTGGTCCTAAGGCTGGGTTTTGGTGGGTTTTTTTGTGTGTAATCTTATTTTTCTAAGCAGCCTGGGCTGTGTGTTTGTACTTCTTGCCTTAATAGTCTGTCTTTCCCCTGTTTGTTTTTTTTTTATTGTAATAAAAGCCATGAATGATGGATAAACATAGACTTAGGGTCTGGTCCTTGTTTTACCAATCTTTGGCTTTCAAGGTGTCAATTTAATCTTGCTTCTTCATCTGCTGATGGGGAACGCTGGTCCAATATCAATGAAGTCTCACTGCTCTGGTGAGACGTCGCCTGGAGTACTGCATCCAGCTCTGGAGTCCTCAGCAGGAGGAGGACATGGACCTGTTGGAACGGGTCCAGCAGAGGGCCACGAAGATGCTCAGAGGGCTGGAGCCCCTCTGCTGTGAGGACAGGCTGAGAGAGCTGTGGGGGGTTCAGCCTGGAGAAGAGAAGGCTCCGCGGAGACCTTGGAGGCCCTTCCATTACCTAAAGGGGGCCTACGGGAGAGATGGGGAGGGACTTACCAGGGATTGTAATGATAGGACATGGGGTAATTGCCTCAAACTGAAGGAGGGTAGATTTAGATTGGATATTAGGAAGCAATTCTTGGCTGTGAGGGTGGTGAGCCCCTGGCGCAGGTTGCCCAGAGAAGCTGTGGCTGCCCCATCCCTGGAGGGGTTCAAGGCCAGGTTGGACGGGGCTTGGAGCAACCTGGTCTGGTGGGAGGTGTCCCTGCCCAGGGCAGGGGGTTGGAACTAGATGATCTTGAAGGTCCCTTTCAACCCAAACCATTCTATGATAAGTGGCATTTAACACTGTCGGTTCTCTGAAAAATACATGTGTGAAAGTGCTGAGGTGGTGGTGAGCTGGTTAAAGTGTCTGTGTACCATTGCTTGGGGTGCAAATGTTGCAGTGGCCATAAAAAAAAAATGTGCTTTTGCCCATATCGAGACAATGTGAATTGAATTTGTAATTGGCTGTGTCACCCATGGTGAGGTCGGAAAATAAGTTAAGAATGCATGTAACCTGTCTAGCCCTTGGTAGGCAATACATATTAATTTCTCTCGTCTCTTTTTTAGCGTTTCAAGTAGAATCTGTCTCATTGTATATTTGCATACATGTGAGTTTATTAGGATCCTTTCTGTCTCCTCTTGTAGTGTGCGGCCAAATAATTGGTATAAACTTCCTCCTCCTGGGATCTTGCAATGAAAGTGTTTAATAGTCTCCTGGCATATACAAAGTGGATAGAGGTGGATGCCGTGTGGCAAGAAAAGGTGATATTTTTGGTTTCTGAACATGACAGCAATGCAATGATGCTGCCAAGGCTCTTCAAAGGCTGTTGGAGAGTGGAGTGGCTGCAGGAAGATGTTGGTGTATACAGGGACTGGTGTGACATATGGGATACAATGTCTTAAAGGGCTGCAATACGTCTTGGACCTGTTGGAGCAGGGCCAGAGGAGGCCCCGGAGATGCTGGGAGGTCTGGAGCCCCTCTGCTGTGAGGACAGGCTGAGAGAGTTGGGGGGGTTCAGCCTGGAGAAGAGAAGGCTCCGCAGAGACCTTGTTGCAGCCTTCCAGTATGTAAAGGGGCTACAGGAAAGATGGGGACAAATTCTTTAGCAGGGCTTGTTGTGATAGGACAAGGGGTAATGTCTTTAAACTAAAAGAGGGGAGATTCAGACTAGATATAAGGAAAAAATGTTTTGAAGGTGGTGAGACCCTGGCCCAGGTTCTCCAGAGAGGTGGGAGATGCCCCATCCCTGGAAACATTCCAGGCCAGGTTGGACGGGGCTCTGAGGAACCTGATCTAGTTGAAGATGACCCTGACTATGGCAGGGGGTTGGACTTAGATGACCCTTAAAAGTCCCTTCCAACCCAAACCATTCCATGATTCTGTGAATTCTGCAGGTCTGATGTCTTCACAATGAGACCAAATGCCCCCAGGGAGATGCTGTGAATGAACATGCGTTGCTGTCCTCATATATAGGGATCAGTGGATAAACTTCTCTGTGGAGCAGCCAGGCTAAATTATTTAAAGTTGTTCCTTTCTCCCTTTCCTAGGAACTTTTGCAAAATTGAAGAAAGCACTTTTTCCTGCTCTAGGAAACAAAACTTTCCCATGTTCCTTAAAAACGGACCTATGTGAAGGCATCTCAGCAGTTACAGATGGGGAAGAGTGATGAAGAAGTGACCATCTCTCTCCCTTTTCACATCTTTTTTCACATCTTTCACATCGGTGAAAAGCATACTTTTTTCTTTTAACCCTAGTCTGGCTTTGCCGGGTCAGGAGTTGGTTTGGAAACTCTGGTCTGGGATCAAGGTGTCTGGCGCATGGGCTGCACCAAGCTCAAGGCTTGGTCTGAGGCTCTGGGAGGCAGATGCTCCCTGGAGGCAAAGGCATCTTGTGACTCACTTGCAAATCCGCACGAGCCTTGGAGAACAGGATGCTCGGGTTACATTTCTTGTCTCTGGCAAAAGGAAGGCGCTCCGATCTAAATTACAGAGTCCCTGATTGCAGAGCCTGTTCTCATTAACATTTCAATTGCAAATCCATGGCAGCTGTCTGCCTGCTAGAGCAGGGTCCAGGAGGGAAGCTCTGGCTGAGGCTCCCTGCAGTTGTCCTGGTTCAAATCTTCCTTTTGCTGAGTGTTTTTTAACTGATTCTGCATCCCGTTGGCATGTTTCTTTTTCAGTTTTACTCCCAGTGTTGCATTCTCCTTGTGTTTCAGCAATTTCAGTGTGAAACAAGTTGGGAGGATGTTCTTTTTTTTTTTTTTTTTTTTTAAATCTTGGACCATTGCTAAAGGGATTGTGCGTTGGATCATGGCAAGAGGGAACACTTGTCTGTGCTGATGCTAGACACGTTTTAGTCCCTGGCTGTATTGACCTGTCAGGGTGTTTTAAGGTATTAAGTCAGTTGCCAATTGGAGCTAAACAATTATATTTTGCAACAAGGTTAAGGTTTAGCAGAGTTCTCCGCCCTCCCTGTCTAGGTGTGATTCATGAGATAATTCACTCCCTTGCGCTGCCGAATTATTTTCGTTATCAATTATCACTCGTTCTCCAAGCCTGTCATTACGTGTGGTTGGAAGTGCTGTTGTCAGCGTGGATGATGGGAGCCAGGCACGCCGGCTTCCCCAGGGGAATGTATTTGCCTCCGAGGCTGCCAGCGGTGATGGATGGGTTCACCTCGAGTCTGGGTGTAGGCTAGAAATGCTCCTGCCACTTCTTTCAAAATGATGCTTGGCCAGCATATAAAACCTGATGGATGATGGCAATCTGTCACTGCAGGTGTCGGGGTGATGTGGTTTGCAGCAACGCACGATGGATGTGGGAGCAAATTGCTGGTTGCTTTTCTGTGACCTTTCAGGGCTTCGTTTCTCTGCCGCGCGCGAGATGCTCTTGGACCTGTTTGGTTCTCAGGGGTACCTGACTTGCACCCCTTCTGCTTCTTGAGGGCTGTCTTGTAAAGCGCTACGGGACATCTTTGGAGATGAAGACCTGTCCTTCTCTGCTCCCTTTGACTTGTCTGCAAATGAGAATCGTCATCTTACCCTTAAGATGCTGCTCTTAAGGGTGTTGCTCTACCTTTGCTTTATAAATGAGTCCCATCGGCAACACTGGATAGCATACTGGAGGGGCAACTTCGGAAACATCTGCTGGTGTTTGCACATTAACTGGTTTATGAGCGGTCAGCGCTAAAACCACTTTATGAATGGCCAGCACTCAACTTCTTATTAGTCCAGTGCCTCTGTGGCTGGAAAACAAATTAAATTTGAGATTGTCAACACTTGTAACCAATGTTTAAAGCTATTAGAGAGTTAGAAGAGGCTGAAATGACTGCTAAAGCCCCCATTATAATCATTACCAGTGATTGAAGTGTTTTTCAGAGGTGCCTTGTAATGCTGAATGTAAGCGCTCAGTAAAGCAAACAAAAAGCAATGACATTCTGTGATGGTTTTTGAAGCAGCTTCTGGAATTTCCTTCTTCAGAAAGCTGCAGTGAAGCTGGGAGGGTCAATGTGGTCCAGGGAAAAAGGTCTTCCAGCCCCGGTGCTGGTGCTTGGTGTCCTCTGGAGGGATGGCCATGGATGAAGGGACAATCCCTTTGAAGCTTCCAAAGGATTTGAGGTCAGAAAAAGCAACAAGGAGAAAAGAAGGGCTCCATCTTCTCCATTTCTGGATTGCTTACAGCAAAGTGGGCTTGATCAACATCTGATGTTGATCTGAATAAACTTTTTTTTTTTTCATTGGCAGTAAAATTACACGTCTTTTTTTTAATTTAATTAGTGCACACTTCTGCTGCCCCTCCCTTCTTCCCTCTTCTGTTTTTCTCCCTCTTTCTGTGATCTTTTTTTTTGTCGTTTTTGCTTGCAAGGAGAGAAATAGCCAAAATCTCTCTCCTGAGAGCTGCAATGCAAGTAACATCAGACTCTTCAAATGAAAACTTTTAACTCAGATATCTCGTTTGCACTAGAGCTCACTGGGGACAATGAGTTCTTGTACTCTTGTTCCTGATGATGCTGATTTTGAGACAACACCAGACTAAGAAAGAGATTATTTTTCCCCTGCTTTGAGATCTATAGAGAAAAGAGCTAGGTGACATTCATGGCACTTCTCAGAAACAGGCAGAGTGTTCCTTCTCCTGGGCAGTGCTATTCCTATTTTTCTACTTTTTTTTTGGTTTTAAAGTGTGTGAGGAACTTTTTCAGGACCAACTTGCTCAGATGCTGTTGGGCAGTAGGTGTTACAATTGGGTGTAAACTCCTGGAGAAAAAGAAAAAAAAAATAATTACATGCTGTCATTTGTTTCTTCTCTGTATGTTTGTGTCCTCCTTGGAGCAAGTTAAAACCTACCTGAGCTCTGCAGCTCCAGTTTCCCCCCTCTACCGATCCGCCATGCCCCGTGTAGCTCTTTCTGCATGCTGAAGGGTGATGCTGATAACAACATAAAAAGCAGAGGAAAGGCAAGATTTAGCAAATACAGCTTGAGGGGTACAAGTGAATCAAAGTGATTAATACAGTGTTAGGTTTCTAGAGAGATTAGACATCCTGAGCTCTAGCACAAATGAAGCTGGAGGGCACAGAGGTTGGGGTTTCCTGGTGAGGGTTGTGCTGTTGCAGAAAATGTGTGTGTGTGGGGGCTAGCTTTGGCCAGCTGGACTTTTGGCAAGGAGTTAGGGTCAGCTGTGCCAAACTGGGGCTGTTTCATGATCCTGGAGTAGTGACGAGTCCAGCTGTTGTCTTATAAAGTGAATATCGCCACCCCCATCACTTCCAGCAGCTGCTGTTTGTGCCCAGATTTAATTATAGAAGTGACATCGAAAGATGAACATGTCCCTCTTAGTGATACTAGCGCCCACAGAGGAAATTCCCCTTTTTTCCTCCTGCTAAATGTGTGACTGTCAGTTGAGAAGTGCTCTTGCTTCCCACGCGGGCGACCCGTGAGAGTGAACCGATCCATCGCTGGGTGCGGAGAGGTCAAGGACATGGTGTGTTCCATGTCACCTGAGATCTGATCTGGCACGTTTGGATGGCTGTGCCTGCCAAAAGAGTCTTGGAGGTTTCAAAGGGGATGGGGGAGCCAGGTCTGTGTGTTGAAACGCTCGTAGGGCAAATAAAAAGCTTGTAAAAACAAGGCTGACCACCTGGCGGAGCAGAGTATCAATTTAATTTTACAAATGTCAGTTGGACCTTTTAAAATCACCTCTTCTCCATGCTGGAATGGATAAGACTATAGAGAGTGGTGATAAAACAGTACATTTAAGGAAATCTTTAGAAAGGAGAGGGATTCGGCATCAGGGGAGGATTCTAGGCATGGAGCTGAAAGGATGGTCTTCAAAATCATGTCTCTTCTGTAGATGCATGAGGCCTTCAAGATGCCAGATCAGCAGATGCATTAAATGCCATCCAGTTATCTCTGGGAAGTCTGTTCCTGGATGAGAAATTGGTATCTTTTGAAGGATGGGAATGATGATGCCTTTGTAAAGGAGGCCTTGATCTTGGCAGGTTCCTCTATCTCCTTCTCCAAGCACCCTGTGGTTCAGGCTGGTTTACAGGCTGCTGGGACTGTTTGGAGGGTTATGAGAGGTATGTCTGGTTTGAGAACTGCCTGAGGTACCTACAGTCTTCAGCATGACATTTGGCTGTTCGTGAACACATATAGAGGAATTATAGTATGTTGCCTATTTCTTGGGTGTCTGAGGTGTGTGTCCCTGCCCATGGAGGAGGTTGGGGACACATGCCTGGATGGAGAGCCCAGGGTATGGTCCAGCACGAGAAAACATGAGGAAAGGCTGAGAGCCCTGGGGCTGTTCAGCCTGGAGAAGAGCAGACTGAGAGGGGATCTCCTCAAGGCTCAGTAATAGCTAAGGGGCGGGGGGCAAGAGGATGGGGCCAGACTCTTCTCAGTGGTGCCCAGTGACAGGACAAGGGGCAACGGGCACAAACTGGAACGCGGGAAATTCCATCTCAACATGAAGAAAAACTTCACTGTGAGGGTGGCAGAGCCCTGGCACAGGCTGCCCAGAGAGGGTGAGGAGTCTCCATCTCTGGAGACATTCCAAACCCTTGTGGGACACATTCCTGTCCAGCCTGCTCTGGGTGACCCTACTTTGGCAGGGGGTTGGACTGGATGATCTCCAGAGGTCCCTTCCAACCCCTATGATTCTGTGATTCTGCGTGAAATGGGAGCATCATACAATGTCCCCTGCCCCTGGACCTAGCTGGGAATCATTCCTCTCCTTTATAAAAGGAGGTTATTTTTTTGGAGAGCATTGGAGCCCCAGGGGTTGCAGTCCTCAGGGATAGATGGTGTTGCAGAACCAGCTCTGAAAATGCATTGGTTTGTTTATTTAGCCTAAAGCTGCTGCTTTTTGCTGTGGCGATAACTAGGCAACCACATGCGCAAGAGAAAAACTGAATTTCTTCATTTGCCTGTCAAATTCAGTGGCGCTCCCTTCAGATGTGGGGCTGGATGGGCACGAGTTCTTGGGCTGGCAGAGTTTTTGTCCTGTTCTGTCCTAGGAAATCATGGTCTTGGCAACTGTGCAAAACGCATCTCCTGGGCTGGTGCACAATAACATCTGAGTAAAAGCTGTGTTCTTTTCCAGCCTTTATGAGAACAGGGATCAAGTGTTGTCCCAACCCATGATGGCTGGGTTCAAAATCCCAGGTTTAAATAAGCTCTGTTCTGGGCTGTTCTCTCCATCGTGGTCCTGCCTATCCCATGTCTTCTGCCAAATAGGCTGATTTATGCTCAGCAACGTGTTGACTGACACATGTTTTGGTAGCTTAAAGCTCTGGCTTTTCTGGAGAAGCCCAATGAGCATCACGAAAACACTGCTGTTGACCGCACTGTGCTGGGAAGTGGGGTCCTGTCATTAGCTCCTGGTTTTGCCACTGCTCTTGTCTGCCAAGGGGACATGCCCACTGCTTTTCTGCAGCAACTTGATGTGCCTCAATGCCTACTTATGTCTATACATCCAGCCCACCCGTATTTTAGTTGTAAGGATCTAGAGTCTGCTTTTTCCCTTTTCCCCCTCCTTTCTTCCTCTTTCTTTACCAAGCTTCTTTTCTGTAGTCTCTATGCTCTGGAGGAAAGCATGAATGAGACAAGAGGTCCTAAAGCCTTTACAGACCAGCTTCTCCAGGGTTTCTTATCTGATGGGAGGCCAAGGCTTTTGGAAGTGCAACTTTCACACCTTTCGGTGTTAGTTCTGAGGATTTCTGCTTTTTCCCATGGCTCCAAGGTTGATGTATCCAGTGTCACCCTTTGAGTGCGCAGAAGCTGATCTGCCAGGCCTGTGAGAAACCCTTGGAGTAAAAATATTCAAGATAAAAGGCTCTCAATCAACAATTTTTATCCTTACAGATTTATGAAGGCAAAAATCTAAAAAAAGAATAATACTGAATTTGCTGCTCCTCGTGTACTGTCTCATTCTGCAAATGCACTTCTGTGTTCTGCCCAGTTGATTTGCTTTGCAGCTTTTTAGCTTAGCGGGATGGTTTGGGGTTAGCAAAGAGCAACGTGGATGCTGGCCTGTGTGTTGTGTGTGAAGAAGGCATGGTGCAAGGGTTCCTGGTGCTTTTTGTCACTTTTTGGCTTTTCACTATATAGAGACTTCTCCCTCTCCTAACGTTGTAAGACTGCTAGGCTGTCTCAGCTGAGCAGCGCTCTTAATGCTCCATACAGACCTTGCCTTGCTGTCCTTTGTCGGATATCAACGATGTATGCTACAAAGGTTATGGCAGTAAGTTTTTGATCATGGTTGGGCTGTCTTCTCTATTAGGCTCTCAAAAGACAAGACAGTAATAAGTTATTTTTCAGATGAGTTGAGCAGTGATGAATGACTCAACCCCTCCAAGTCCACCTCTAGGAACCTTTGGCTGAAGAGAAATAGCAAGAGAAGGTGTAGGAGGAACTGTGGTAGGTTATGCTCCTGGCTTGTCTCAGTGTAGGCTTGGTTGGCCATGCCAACAGCCTCTGCTATAGGAAGTGAGATGTACTCTGGATACCCGATTGGAGACGGGGGAACAGAAGCTTCTCACCCTCGCATGGCACAAGATTACACTGTTTTCAAGGACTGGTGCTAAAATTAGAACTTGATACCACAATGACAGGGGGGCATTCCCAAAAGTCTCAAATTACGTCCTAATTTAAGGTAACCCATGGCTCCTGTTGGTTTCAGAAGGATGTTAAGAGGATGTTAGGATGCCTGCTTGCTTCTGAAAAGTAGAGTGCAGCTTCTATGGATTTGCATGATGGTTTCACCTCCATATGTGAAAAGAGCTCCCACTGTTCCCACTTCAGTGCTGTGGGGTAAAACTTGCCTTGGGAGAGATGCCAAGTGAAAGTTGCATTAATACACAGCTTTAAAGAAGAATCCCAGCCCTTATTTAGGTATTTTTTATTTTTCTCCTCTCCCTCTCTTGGTTGTCTAGGGAGAAAGATGCGGTCTTTGAGCCTAATCTTATTAAAAAGTGTCTTGCAATTTCTTGGCTAGATATAAGTAAGTGGGTTCCCAGCGTTAGGGGAAAAAGTCAAAAGTCCTGGTCTCAGTATCAGGGACAAACATAAGAGGCAAGTAGACTAAATTTACTGGGATTTTTATTCTGTATTGGGCAAATTGTGGTTGTAGAACCATTGCTTTTTGTATATGGCTTATCTTAATGGGATACCAGTTAGTCATTGACTGGAGATCCATGTGTCAGACTGGTCTGGGCAAATGACATGTTGCAGACTGGGGTTAGGTGCCTGGAAACCAAGAAGATAATTAGAGGTGTGCCAACATTTTTGTTTAAAACCACAAATGCAAATGCACCTGCTGCTGGTTGGTGCTATGTATTCAGTGCAAACACTTGTGCACAACCCGCCTTGATGCCGGGCCAAACTGGGGTGGTCCAAAGCAGAGAGGTGCAGAGACACCTGCAAAAACAGAGGTGACCCTGAATAAAAGGAGTGCCCTTGACTTGTTGTCATGCTCCCAGTGCTGCAGCTGCTGGGTGGATAGGCACTCAACCAGCCAGGCACAGCTTGCTGGAGCACCTAAAATAATTTAAGTGCTGGTGCACTTAAAATAATCAGGCAGCCTTCTGAGTTGCAAAGAATAATTTAATCATTTCCCATCTGACGAAGACCAAAATCCTTCCCATTTTGAAGTAGGGGTCATGGTAGTTTAATAAATGCATTAGGGCAGCTGTAGTAAATGCACCTGGAACCGCAAATCACTGTGCTGCATTTTAGTCTCAAATAGTGCTGCTTTATTCTGGTCAAAATTGAGTTCATTAGGTAAAGTCCAGAAATGGCTTGCAAGCCTCTGAGCTTCGGATGTAGCTGTTCAAAATGCAAAGTGCTGGTGTGGTTTTTATCTTCTAATTGGAAATGAATTCTTGTGTAGCATCCTGCATTCTGTCCACTCCCTCCCCAGGTCTTGGGTAAAGTGGGAAAACGCAACTAAAATATTCAGAAATATTTTGATTTTGAGAGTTGGTGGAGATTAATGTTTAGACAAGAATCCATTGTGATAAAACAGCTAGCTTGCCTTTTGAATATTTTGTGTGATAGTGGTCATTCTGGCAACTCTGGAGAAGTAAAATAAGTGTGTGAAAGATACTTTACTGTGGGGTTCTAGGAAATATCTGATTTGAAAAAGGGACTTGGGAGCTTGGAGGGTTGATTGTTTTGTCGCTTTTTTTTTTCCCCAGCCTTACCTCTGAGTGTTTTGATTTTTTTTTTGCTTGTTTTTTGTTTTAAGAATTACTATTCCTAGAAACAGAACTTGCCTTTTTGGATGGCTTTGCACGGTGTTGAGAGGATGAGCTGATGCCCATCCTCCTGGAGAGCACGATGTATAGGCACGAGGTCAACCCATCCCAAAATTGAGAGCTTACACTCTCTTACCTGGGTGGTCAGAGACAAAAGATGAGCAGGAAGGAATTAGTAGGGGGAGAAAAAATAAATATGTGGACGAGCTTTGGGGAAAAGATCATTGAACAAACGTACTGGCAGATTCTTGGATTGTTGGCTTGCTTGCGGGGTTGTGATGAAATGCTTTTTGTGTGTCTTTTGAATTGGTGGAAAAAAAAAAGGTTTTAGGCTTAAGTAATTCATGTATCAACATCTTGAGATTTGTTTAAATACTTTTGTCTATGATCATAGTGCTGGCTTGAAATAGGATTATGGTTTGTTTTTCTTGGCTTCCCGAAATCTTGCTTAAGGAGGACTTCAGCTCTATTATTAAGCCATATTTACTATGTAAGGACACTAACACCGATGATGAAAGCTTGTGAAATAATTCATGTGCTTCTTGTGTGTTTGGCTACTGCTTTCTATTTGTTACAGCTTTCTACAGCAGATTTACTTTCATATAATTTGGTGGGAGGAGGGTTATATACATATGAACCTAATTGTTTTAAATGGTAGGGAAGGAGTCCTCCATAGCTGTGTGATCTGTCATTCCTGTCTGCAAAATTGCAGCTATTTATCCTCCTCGGGGTCCTGTTGCAGTCAAATTCCAGATGTCAGTTGCTGGGTTTTAAAAACGATTTTAATTTTCTCGGAGGTCTAGAGAGGGTGTCAGGATCAATTTGCTGTCTGTGAATAGAGACTTTATTTTGTGGGCTCTGAGCTTGAAAGGCAACTTCAGGGACTCTGTGTATCTTTTCGTAGGCTTTGGGAATATCGAAAATCAAATTATCCAGATCAGTCTCTTGAAAATGTAACTTTTCCTGTAGAGACATTGAGAAGGCTTGTGGGGAAAATGCGATAGGTTGGGTTATCTTGATGCAACTGCTCGTGCCTACAAAACGTTCCTACTGCTGTCGTCTCGGAGACAAACAAGTGCAGGCTTGATGTGGGAAGCAAATATTTTTAGTCTTTTTCAGGGGTCACAAACCATATTGTGCATTTTACAAGCAAAGAGATGTCCAAGTTGTGGACTCCTGAAAAATTCAGGATTTTAACCTCTTGTTTCCCTGTTTCTGAACTGCAGGAGGAGCAAAAATAAAACACAGATGCAGCAGAGACCTGCTTGGTCGTTGAGTGAAGTTGTTGATCGTTACAGTTCCTCTGGAAGAGCTTTCCTGGTGGTGTTTTTTAGGAAAAACGGGGTATATTTCTATGAACCAGTTGTACTATTTTAACCATGCTCCCTTCATCTCATGTAGTTCTTCCTTTTTACATGGTCCCAAGACTGGGTTTGCTCTGTTTATTGCACTTGTTAAAGAAAAAGCAGTTCTTCTGTCTGGGAATGAATCCTTGCAGTACGTGGTCCTTCCCATTTGTGGATGAAGAGGAGAAACAAAGTGCAAAGGCGTCAGGTTGTGCTTTGGGAGGTTTGTTGGACTTTCTTGCTGCAGGCACCACCTTTTTCATGGCTGTTGAGCAGCATTTCTTTTTCGTGGCTGGAGGCAGGCATGATCTCCTTCCACACACCCATGAAACAGGGAAAGAAAGGATAAGATCTTCTGCAGACAGCAAGGAGAGTTCACGTGTAGGACTTGCGCGTGGTCCAAGCAAAACATCATCAAGGTATTGCTCCAGGCCAGTCTGCCCTGCTGAAGGAGATCACAGTTCAGTATTTTACTGGCACGCTGGTTTTCCCTTACCTCATTCTGTGTACAGGGATGTTCAATACAGTTGTTCTCAAGATGCTCTTATTACTTATTGGCTACTATTTGAACCTTGATACAGATCTATCAATTTCCTTTGGCCTTTCTGTGACTTTCCTTCTGGAGCATCTGGTGATGGTTCATCCTTGGAAAAGGCTGAACTGTTTTCTTTGAATGTGTTACACTAAAAAACCTCTACTGTTGAAGAGTACAAAACTAGGCTGGAGCAGGCACTCAGGGTGGTGGGAAATCAAAGAAACTGAATTCTTGGGGGGCTTTGTAAAATTACTGGGCTGATGGAAGGTAGAGAGCTGGCCGGGTTATGGACTAAGCAAGCAGCAAATCTTCCAGTGTCTGCCACATGCTCACACACTGTCGTATATCCTCAGAAGACAAATAAAGCTGTGTCTCTGCCCCAAAGGACAACTTTTGAGGGGAACTACTAGATTCAGGGGAGTCCTTCTAGCTGTTACAGTTGCTTTTTATTATTATTTATTTTTTTAATTTTCTACCACGGGTACTTTCAAGGTGAAAAAAGCAGCTTTGCTTGTGCATTTGTCATGTTCTGGTCAGCAAACTAGGACCATACTGAAAAGCCTCCAAACACACGTCTTTCAGGCCTGTGGTTTTCACATCTGCCTGTCCCTGGTGGCGGTGGCTGGACAGACCTCAATTGAGGAGCAAGGCTGGTGCAACTTCCCAAAGTCTGGAAGCTGCAAAGGCTTGCAGTGTGCTCTGAGTGGTCAAATGGTCCAAATGTTTGGGTAACATGAACCACAGTCAGGACTGTGGGAACCTCCAAGACACCACACTGGGTGTCCACCACAAGAGATGTGGAAGGGGAAAGGGAAACCCTACATCCTGCATGAACACCCGAGTCTTGGCAGATGCTGGTGCAACCCTGGGGAAGAAGAGGGTGGAAAATACAGTAGGTTTGCCCCTCCTTGCTTGTCTTTCCCTACCATATAATTTTTTTAACTCATTAGACATCTCACTGTAATCAAACAAAACATCTGTGCAACTTCCAGCACCTACTCATGCTGGTCTAGCCCACTGAGACAGGTTTGCCCCTTCAAAGAGCCCAATAAAAGTAGGATCTGCTAAGGCAAAATCTTTTTTTTTCCTGATTTAACAAGATCACCTTGGGCTGTGCTGTAGCAATGTAAATGGGTGTGTTTGAGTGAAATCTGGCTACACTCCTGAATTGCTGTTTGGAGAAGGTTCTCCCCTTGCTCTCCTTGTCTTCTTCATCAGCCAGCCAAATGGTTTGGTGGAGATACATTCCCTGGATCTCAATCTGAGCTGTCATTGTTTCCTTATTTATCATCATGCAGGGTGGATCTTTTGCCTCCTGCTTCTGTATATTCCCCTGTGTAGGTGAGTAAATGTTCTGGTTGGTGGGGTATTTTCTTAGCCAGTATAGAAAGATGCTTTGGTTGAAAAGATGCTGTTGGAGAGAGATGCTCATGCTACAGAATTTTTAATCGTAAAATTAAAGCGAATCCTGAACGTAATAAAGAATAAAAGAAGGGAGGTGCCATGTATCACTATTTATGGCATTATAGTAATTATGCTTCCAAAGCAGGTTTTTAATTTGTACGCTGCTAGGGTTGTTGACTGTAACTTATAATCCAATAAACCTATAGGTTGTTGCTCAAGGCAGACAGGCATGTTGTAGCAAGCCAAACCTAATAATTTAGAAGCAGTTTAGTAAGCTCAATAGCTTCCACAGTGCAATTGCTTTTATGGGCTGGTTTATGCCATTTGGCACTACCTTGTTTTGTTTCTAGTGTGCTGCTGTGTTATGGATTTATGGCTGCAACTCAAGAATAGCTTGTCTAATTTCTCTTGGTGGGGGGAAAATGACGTGGTGATATGACTTGCTTTCCAACATCTCCGTGCTGGAGAGAGGTGACTCTGAGCGGACACTCTTAGGAATAGGTGTGAGATGACAGTGAGGAAAGGGATGCTTGTGCACTTTTCAAATTGGGCTTATTTCTGCCCTGATTTATAGCTTTTGTAGATCCCTTTGCTCTAAGTTTGTTGGCTGACAGAGCAGAACTTCTTTAGTTGCTCTTGAATGCTTTCTGGGAAGCAGCTTGGTGGAAGAAGTTCCTGGGAATTTTTATATTAAAGTAAGAGACCAGTAGGACAGGAGTCCTTCTGCTCCATAGTGAGCACGGCCAAAGCTTTTAGTCACCCAGACCGCATAGCTCTAATATCAGTTGAGAGTCTGGAGATGGTCAAGACGCTTGTGTTATTCACAGTCCAGTGCAGTGAAGACGTCTGCATTATGTTTGAGGAGTAAAGCCCTTGAATGATCTGAAATCCAGAGGAGAATGGGGACTAGTTTGGCTGAGCCTTGATGAACCTTGCTCTAAAGTCATGTCCTGTTGCTTTCAAAACTGTTTGGGGATGCTTAGCCCTTGCAAAAATGTTTTCTGCAGAGCATCTATGTGAGTCCTGTGGATCCCAAGTCTGTAGCTGGTGCAGGGATGGTGGTTTATGGTTGTGGTTTTTTTTTGTTTTGTTTGTTTGGTTGTTTTGGTTGGGGTTTTTTTTGTTGTTTTTTTTTGAGGATGCTTTGCCTCAAATCAAAGATCTGTCTCTCCTTTTTTTTTTTTAGCAAGTGTTTAGTGACTCTAACCTAGGAAGCCTCCTGGGCGATGGTTGTTTGAGGTATATACATAGTTGTGTCTATTGAAAGGGTGCAGCTGAAAAAATAGGAAGAAAGATGGGCTTATACTGAGCGCTTCCTAATCCATCTAAGGAATGGTCCATCTTAGTTGGAAGATTTCACATTTAACTGTGTGCCTTCACCTCCCTGCATAGGAGGGTGGAATAGTGGGGTGCTCAACTCTTTACTCCACCAGTGCAAGCAATGGGTTAAAGAAGAAATCCCCTTATTTTTTGCTGTATCAAGCCCTGTGACAAAGTAGAGGATATGTGATTTCATTCAGTACTGACTTGTACACTCCATTTATTACCCAAGCGTATGCGTAAAGCATTTTTTGTGTACCACAGAACTTAGTTTCAATAAGGTGGAGTTTGTTTTTGTTTTTTAAATACCTGCCAGCAGAAAAATTCAGAGTTCAACCTTCTTCTCCAAACTCTTGTGTGATTCTGACACATTTATTTTATACTCTTTCTTGCATGACCCCAGGCAGCTACCGCATCTGTCTTGTGGTTTCCTACATACACATCTGCTGTGTGAAATGGCAGTCACTGGGGAACACTGCGTGCTAATAATTCAGTTTTGCAGACGGCATTAAACCTATCAAGAATAAAAAAAGATTTAGTCACAAGAATAAATCCTCCAGTTCCTCTGAAGTCCAAACTGCTCGCTGGAGACCTAACGCAGGCAATGTGCAAGGAGCGAGCTTTAGCCTGTCTAATGAGCACAACCCAAACTTCTGCCACTGCCAGCGTGGAGAAAGCACTGGGACACCGTCTTCCCAGCCACGCAAACAACTGCTGAATAAATACTTCCAGTGAATAATCAATTGGCACTGAGCAGAACTGGGTGTGAAATTGGTCTGGGCTGGTTCTGTTCTTCAAACTGAATTAACCTATGGGCTTCGGCTGAGAAGCGAGTGAATTTGGCTCATAGTTTCCCAATCGTAGAATTGTTATGGTTGGAAGGGACCTTTAAGATCATCAAATCCAACCTTTAACCTAGGACTGCCAAGTTACCACTAAACCATGTCCCTAAGCCCTACATCTACCCATCTTTTAAATCCCTCCAGGGATGGTGACTCCACCACTGCCCTGGGCAGCCTGGTCCAATGCTTGAGAACCCTTTTGGTGAAGACACTTTTCCTAATGTCCATCCTAAACCTCCCCTGGCGCAACTTGAGGCCATTTCCTCTTGTCCATTTGTGCAACCTATGCCTTTGGGTATTTCCAAGCGGAGAGAGACCTCTCCATTCCCGTATTTCATTTTTCGGGCGTGGATCTATCAAGCCAAAGGGAGGTGTTGTGCTCCAAGGCATACCCAAGGACATGATCCAAATTGTGTAAGGGACCAGCAAGCTGGATCTGCTCGTTTAAATGGTCCAGCAGCTGTGGTATTGGAGGTTTGACTCAAACTGGATGTTTTAGTGCCTGTCTCTGGCAACAGTTCTCTTCCTTGAAATACCAACATCCATATGCAGTTTTCCCTGTGGCTTCCTAATATGAGGTTGAGGGTGTCACGTTCCACTTTTTTCCTGTCTCACCTCCTGCAAGCTCAACTGTAAATTAGGTTGGGCTGTGGTCCCAGCCTGCTTCCAGTCTGCCGCCATGTGATTTATTAACACTATTTTTTTGTCTGACATAGTGCAATCATTGCGTTGGGCCTTTTGTGGGGGTCCCGGGCTGGAGAAATCGGTTTTGACGTTGTTTCCTTAATGGATTAACAATCAGCAGAAAAGCTTTGCTCATCAAAGATTCATGCCCTTTTGCTGGTGGAAAAAAATGTTTCTAATGCCAGGCAGGAACTAGCTCCATCTTTTATTCTCTCAGCCCTTTGTGTTACTCCCAGGGCTATTGGCCAGAGCCAGCAAGTGCTTTGGGAAATGCCTGCTGTGATATGAGACAGGTAATAGAAAATTCAGCTGTCTTTCAGGCATAGGTTGATGGTGCTAGCAGTCCTTGAACTTTCAACATCTAATGGAGATCATTTGGAGCTAAGATGTCGAGGGAGATGATGGAAGAGCCTTTGCTTGAATAATTCAGGCAGAGTCTGAATGAAGATCGGTGGGGAATAATCCTGTGTTACTGGAAATCACGGTCCATGTATGTGTGACAGCTGTGCCCATCAAGGAGACAGGGCTTGGGGCCACCTTGCTTCAGTGACCAAAGCTCACAGTTCAATCTGTCTTTGTCTTTTCTTTGTCATGAGTTTCCTAACAAAACATAACCAGTTTGGTATTAAATGCGACGAGAAAATTCAAAAGATTTGCATCCCTTAGGGATCTGGGAGCTACTTAGGTTCAGAGCTATTGCTTTTCCTTTTTTCTGCCTCTTCTAATAGCTGCAGCGTTTGGTACTGGAGTAAGTCCAAGGCGAGTTGCCTCTTGAGTTTGTAGACTTAAACAGCAGATGCACCTCCTACCGCTGAGCTTCCTCGCCTGTTTTTTGGATAGGAAGGAACAAAGAGTCCTTATGCAGCTCTGCAAAATAGCCATGATCTTCTCTTAGTGGCTTTGAAGCATTAATAACCTGAAAGCTGAAGAGTGATTTTTATCACGTCTATAAAGAATCGGAAATATGGCTTTGCACATCCTATATTTAGGACCTCCATCCGTCCCACTGAAATGGGAGCCGAGGTGATGTAGATAATTTGGATATTTCCTGTAACAAAGAAACCTGGATTGTTTGGGTGGGCGTCCTGCAGGCAGACAGTTGACAGCCTTGTGGTTGGCTGTGGGTTTGTAAATCCGGGCTTTACTTTTCCATCGCCCCCATGCTTTGTGTAGTCAGTGTTTACCATATCGTCAGTGTGAACAATAAGCAGGTGTCTTATACCTAACATGCCTCGATAGAAACAGTTGTAATTATGAACCATGACTACCGTAGCTATTAATTGAAATATTACACATTCTTTCCTCACCTGCTGTTTCTCACTGGAAGAACTTGGATGCTCTGAGACGCACCAAAGAGCTCAGGGCCCAAAAAAGCCCAGCTAACAAATAAAACCAGGACTGTGGCTCATTGCAGGTCACCCCAAAAACGTCTAACTCAACAAAGCAATCTTCTACTTGGGGATTTTGATGTCAAAGCCAACAGAGATGGCAGATGCCTTTTCAGTGACTGTGCAGATAACTTTCCTGCTGTGTGTTTTGTTGCACAAGCAATTGTACTCTTGCAGGGAGAGAAATGGTTTGGAAAGCTTTTTTTGGGGAGGTAAAAGTTAGTTTAATGTAAAATCCAATTATTTCTTTTTATCTCTACCGTGCATTTTTCTTCCCTTGTTATTCCTTCAAGTCCAAGATATTTATCATGGTCTGAACAGAGTAGGAGAAGAAAAAAAAAAAATCGCTTCTGATAGCAACGTGGTCAGCAGCCCCTAGAGCATCTTGACTGTCTTCCAAGGGTCCCTTCCATCATGTAACCAGGAAATAAAGATTGAAGGGCTGCTCTTAAACTTCTGAAGTGAACAAAATGCCTGTGGCAACCCGAGTGCCCAAGCTGGCTGCTCAGCCTCTCTGCAGGGCTCTTTCACTTGAGGAAAGTACCTTGAAGGGTGTCCGCGGATTGAGCTGTTAATGTCTGGATGGGTTTCATCTCCCTCCTTCTCTCTTGCCGCTTTCACTGAAGTTTCTGTTGAGGACAAGAAGATAACCAATAAGGGCTTCTTTTGACTGCTTAAATGCCTACTTCAGAAGGGTTGCTGGATGCGAAAGCTTGAGCTAATCTCTGGAAACTCTAGATATTGAGTCCTACTGTCCCTTGCTCTGGTACTTCAGCTTCTATGCTTGCTTATTGAGAATATTATTGGCCTGTCTGCTGGGTTACCCTTGTGCCTTCATACAGACTATAATTTGCTGTGGATTAATTAGGATGGAAAGGGAGCAGTACCCGCCAGCAGTGGATGGGGCAGCTTGTGGCCATTACGTGAGGCTGTGATGGCCCCACCATTGAGATCATGGCCCTTTCTCTCTTGATGTCCAGTAAGATATGAGAATAAATTAATTCCACTTGAGAAGTAGAGACTGTAACTTGTTTTAGCCCATGGGGAAACAACGTTATTCCCATTAATCATCATGGGTAGCACTAATGAAAGACTAGCCAGAGAAATTACCTGGTACAGCAGTTTTAAAAGGTAAGATGGTGGTATCTGAGCTGCAGAGGTGGGATGTTGGCTGTGATCTCCTCCTCTCTTCCCCCCCACCGCCCCCGGCACTGTTGTTTGCATAGTTTCATGGGTTGGATTCTCCTCCTGTGTCTCTGATTCACAGCAAGGGGCTGAACTGTGGGGAAAGCGCCGTTGCCTGCCTGTCTGGATCATCCGTGGATCGGAAGCGGGTTTTTATGGGTTGCAGCACAGTGCCTAGTAGATAAAAACCAGCATAAAGTGGAAATAATTGATCTCCTTTCCCACCCCGCTCTGTGGAGGGAGGAGGCGGCGGCACATCCACAGAACGCTGGTGCACACAGAGCCCTGCAGCTGTCTGCCTCTGCAATCGCACCCTTTATCCCTTAGCTGCAAAAATCAACATAAAATCAACACTTACACCCAAGGAGGCCAGCCCTGCTCTTACTGAGCCCCGTTTGTCACGCTCTGGTGCTCATGGCGTTTTTGGCTCTGCTATAAAGGATCTTGTTTTTATGCCAATAAAAGCAACTTTGTGAGCTTTTTTTTTTAAACTTGTGGACAGTTGAGGATGTGAGTGATGAATGTATATATATTATTCCTCTGAACATGTTAAATTTGTGGTGGTGGTGGGGAGAGTTCAAACTGTTACTTATCATGGAGGGTGGATAGTGACTATGTCAAGGAAAGACATTCCTTTGCTCCTTGAGAAAGTTGGTGAAGGATCATTGAATTATACCTTTATATGTTGGTATGACGCAGGTTGTGCCTAATTTTGAGGTGAAGCAAATGTCTGCCTTAGACCCTTCCACAGCAGGAGAGAGGTTGTGCGTGGTTTCAATAAGGGGATGCTATTATTGACACTGTGGGCAGCGCCCGTGTCATGATCTGTTCTTGTGCTTGGAAACGTTTTTATTAGCATGTATCCTGGATGTGAAGCCAAAAGCCAAGTTGTTTGTTTGTCTATAAAATCCCAGGCTGCAAAACAGTGATGCTTTGGGAATTCTTTCCCTACTTCACCAAGCTGTTTTTCCCTGTCTTTATCCGTCTGGTCCATCCATCTCCTGGCCAGAGCTGTGGCTTTATCTCCAACTTGTTAAACACCGATGTTGGGTTGTGCAGAGATATTATTGTGTGAAAGCAGGTTGCTCATGCGAAATGTCCAGTGTCACGGAGGAGAGCTGCAAGATTAGTGCTTTTGCCTGCCGTGTTTTACAACCACTGAGTGGTGAACCAGGAAAAAACCTGGAACTTTGACTGTCTGGGTTATTTTCAGTGAGGGCTCTTCTGACCTTCCAGGAAATTTCCTCTTCAGGAGGGGGAAGTCAGGCTGGCCGCGATGCTGCTTTGAAAAAACTCCTGAGTACAGCAAGGTACAGAAACCGCGGTATGGCAGACTTGCTATTTCTGGAACACCTTCCATTGAAGGAACTGAAGTGCTTTAATCAATGTGCAGCTCTTGATGAGAGGGATAATTATTCCCGTTTTTACAGAGTGAGAATACAAGAGAGATTAAAATGTCTTTTCTGAAATTGCAAGCATTTTTATGGCACAGAAATGAACTGAGCTTTCCCTCTAAAGAGCATCCTCCCAGCGTGCTTTGGGTGGTCTCCAGGGGCACCCACTGGGCATCCCAGCAGAAATGTTCAGTTTGCTCTGGTTCTGGAAAGGTGAATCAGGAATGTCTCTCCCTTGGGGGCCTCATCTCACCTGCGATATCCCCTGCTCACTACGTGTCTTTATGCTTTTGCTGCAGATGATCATATGGTAATAAATGAAGTGATGAAAAATAGATTTATTTGGACAGTGCCATTATTTGGGGATTTTAGCAGTTCATGTGCCGGCTTGCTGTTCGAAAGCACTAGGAGACAAAGCAGTTGCAATGCCTTCTTCACGCAAAGAGCAATCAAGCTCTTGCTCATGCTTAAAACAGGGTGGAAACAGCTTACTTCTCTTGTCCGCACGTTGGCTGCTTGCGTTTTAGTCACGGTGATGGGTACTGAAAGGAAATAGCTGCAGGGGAATGTCATGGCTTCCCTCTAGACAAGTGTGGCAGAGCTGCTGTTATGTAGCTCGACTTTGCTATGCCAGAATTATAAATATCACAGAAAATGCCCAATTGCAACAGCAGTGATGTGTGATTTGTCAGAGCTGCTTGAAAGTGGAAAGGGGACCTTGCGTAAGTCAGACCTTCAGCTTCTTTGCTGCAGCTTTTATTAGCCAATGATTTTTTTTGCTTATTGTCATTTTTGTGCCTTCCGGACAGCGATTTCTGAATAACACAAGCATTTAGATATCTACTGCTTTATGGCTTTCCTTGCTGCTGTCCTCAGCTGGGCTGCAGCTGACTCATCAGGCGGGATAGCTGGATAGTCAGCCCTTGCAAATGCCTTTTTTAAGCTATCATTGTCTATCACTTGTGACCCGGATGGAAGGCCAAGATAGAGCCAATGTGGATTTCCTGTCCAACCTGCTCTAGGTGAACCTGCTTTGGCAGGGGGGATGGACTAGATGATCACCGAAGGTCCCTTCCAACCCTGCCCTGCTGTGATTCCACGTTGTGGTTTGGCTTTTGGCACCACTTTTGTTGATGCTCCTGGTTTAGCTTTCTCCTTCTGCATCTGCTGGTGTGGACGTGGGACTCTGCAGGTGGATCAAAATGACCACTGCAAGACAAGCTTGGCTTTGGGAATGGCAGGTTTCACAAGGATAGCCTGTCACCTTGTCTGGAGGTGTGACATGTTGGTATCTGTTGTTCTTATGAAGCAGGGAGTCAAGCAGGACTTTCCTAGACCCAAATAGAGTCTAATCTGGTGTGTAATACAGGAGTCTTTCCAGATTGCCACTGCCAGGGTGAGCTTCCTGGTTATTCTGTGAACATCTGGTCCTCTTCTCTGTGCATCTCTCCTTTGACTCCTTCTCCTTTCAAGTTGAAGGTTATTTGTCTTTCCTTTTGAGTGAAGGTGGAAGACCTTGTATTGATATCAAGAATGGCACAAATTGCCTCTTTTACTGTCAGGTTTTTGTGTTCCAGCACTGGCTGGCGATGCTCTCACCCTTTCAACCAGCAAAGAAATCCCTGGGGATTTTCTTTGTGCCAAGCCTCATGACAAAGTAGTGTGTGTGTGTTTGGTTTACAGACATTTACTGCCAAGTAAGGGAAAGAGATTGTCCAAGGAATCGGTTTACTGGCTGTTTCTTCACCCAGTCCAGTCTTTGCCCTTGAATGCATTTTACATCTTTACCAGACTATTTGGGGTAGGCCTTATTTGCTCTGAACCAGAGCATTTTACAACAGAATTCCTATAAACACTTCTGCAATACAGTAATTCTCTTTAAATAGGGATAAATATTCAATATTTATCCTATCCTCCATTCTTCCTAATGAAAGCCGTGCTTATCAAACTCATAAACACCAAAGAGGAAAGAGCTGGAAGCGCGTCAGAGCCTGGGATTAGGCTGAGCTGGACAAAGCTGCAAAAGCAGGCTGGGGCCAGGATGGAAGTAGGATCAGCAAGGGCAAATGCGGAGCTTTTTCCTCTGGCATAGAGTGATCTGTTGAGATGCAGGGCCGTGGGGCCACAGCTTTGCTGAAGGTGTCTTGGGGTTTTAATGATTGCAACCTTTTCTAGGCCTGGCAGAGGACCCATCTAGCCAAATGTCTTGTTTCTAACTAGTGCCAGAAGCCGACTGCTAGGGAAAAGACCTTCCAAAACCCCCAGGATGTGCACAAAATGGTCCTCCTTCTAGTAATCAGTTTTTCCGAGATTTCTTGTGTTAAGAGGTGTTACAGAGGCTATTACATCCAATAGCCTTCATTGGCTCTATTCTTAGTTAACTTACATAGTTCTTTTTTTATTAAACCTGCTTTTATTAAATCTATTTTTAATCTTAAAACCCGTTGCCCCAGGATGTCGGTGCTTTAATTAAAAGTGAACCATAAACTGAAGGCAAGTCAACAACATCATGTGCCTGTGAAAAAGACTGTCATGAGACTGGGATGCGTGAGCAGGAATAATGCCCTCGGGAGGCATCGAGGATGCAGTCCGCCTGCTGCTCGATGCTGATGAGACCTCAGCAAGGATGCGGTGCCCAGCGAGGTGCTCCCATTTCAGGCAAGGCTTGGACCTCATCCAGCTGATCCATGCAAGAGCGGTGGGCTATATTATTATTCTTTGTCTTTTCCAGGTGAGCCTCATCAGCAGTGACTGAAAGAGCAGGACCCATTTAGATGAGGAAAGATAGCTGCCTCCAAATATGCAAAGTGTTTGGTAAAGAGAGAGGGAATAGTGCATCATTAGCATCAGTAATAGGTTTGTAATACTCGAATTATTCCATTAGTATGGCTGGAAGCTCTGGGTATCATGGCTTATGTTGTTTGGGAAAGATGCAGTAGATTAACAACGTTGTCAGGAGCTGTGAAAGTAGAGTAAATGATGCTGTGGGGGGGTAGACTGGGGAACCCCTATTGCTCTGTCCTGTTTTCTCGTGAATCGGAGGCTCCCTAAGGGATTTTTGTTTACCTCTGTGCTGACTGAAAGAGGGAGGATGTAATTGCATGAGGCAGAGCTGGTCCAGGACATTACTATTGCTGCAGAAAGTCCCCTGGGGCCACTAATAGCCAGAAACAGCCCTGGCTCCAGCTGCGCACTGCCTCTGGAATGGCGCAGGAATTCCCGTCTCAGCACCACTGAGAGTTGTCAGCATTTTTGTGATGATTACAACTGCTGGGATCCAGCTAGATGCTGCCGCTGTTCAATGAAAGACACCTAGAGAGAAACCGGTCCTTTGTAGTGGCAGGGTGTGGGGTAAAAGAAGGACAGGCAACTATGGGTTATCCTTTCATTCCTTTATCCCTTTGCTTGCTACCTGGGCAAGCAAAACCACCTGATTGCTCCTCAGCTTTGCAAGGCTGCAAGCCCTGAAGCCTGGAGGGAATTAGCTGTCCTGCCTGACTACCCTTTCTGGTTGTGTTTTTGGAGGCTGGGAAGCTGAGGTGTTTTACAAAGTGTAATAATGTTATTTTTAGAGATTTGGCTCTCTTTTTGTTGCATCTGCTGATCTGCAGTTCAATTATGGCAGCCCCAGCAGGAACACATATTTCAATAATATGTTCTCTGCCACTTTCTTTGACCTGCTAAATTGAATTGTAAATGGAGCATGTCACAGCTCAGAAATCTCATTCATGGCCTTCTCTAACAAGGTGTGCAGAGAGCTATTAGCCTAGTCTTTGTAATAATCAAATAAGATAAGTCTGAGATGTGCAGTGACTGACTTTAGGAAGCATCTGGTTAGCCATCGAAACCTCAGCAGCCAGAATGGCAGGAAGATTTCTTTTTTTTCCTCCTTACTTCAGACCTGTTGTCTGTTAGACCCAATTTCTTCCCTTTTTTTCCCATTTATTTATTTATTGGCAGATGCCTCTTATGCCAGACCACAGTGTGTTACCGAGGAGTAGTGAATCGGCCAAAACCTTTGCAGTGTTTATGAAGTGGCCAGACTGGCTCAAATTGGTTGCGTTGGCAGATGTATCGTTCCAATCAGTCCATCTCCTGCCTGGAGTGGGCTGGGGCAAATCGAAAAAGTCCCTTATGAGATTTGGAGTGTTAAGCAAAGCTGGGGAGAAGAGGGAAAATTGAGGGAGAAGAGTAAAAAGCAAGAGCTGGAGAATGTTCAAGCAGAGTTTTGCACCAGATGTTCATGGTCTTGGCTGTTAGATGGAGAGATAATGAAGCTTTTGGACAGTTTATTACGAAGTACTATGAGAGCTGACTGATGCACTGTGGAGTCCTGCAGACTGCCGTCTGCTCTCTCTTGGGTTCAGGAGTCTTAAATCCAACAGGGGGATGGGTGAAAGCCTGATCCCTCTGCAGCCTCTTTAAGGTGAGGGAGTTGAAGCCCAGGCGCCTTGATTCTGTTCCTGATATATGTAAGGTCTGGTAGGTCATCATCTGCTAGTCAAGTATATTGATTTGCTCACTTAAATGCTTCAAATCCTTGGAGTGCACGGTGCTTTCCCTTTATTATATCCCTGTGCAATACAAGATTCAACTATTGGATGTACTTTTGGCAGAGAAGGCTGATTGCATCCTGGGCTGTAATAGTGACAGTGCAGCCAAGCAGCTTGAGGGATGTGGGTTTTCCCCTCTACTGACACTTGAGAGACCACATCTGAGCACTGGGTCTGGTTTGGGGCTCCCTAAAACCAAGGTAGGTTTTAGGGAGCCCCAGACAGACTCCAAACTGGGTGGAGTTGGAGCCTGGGATGTATGAGGAGAGGCTGAGAGCTGGGGTTGTGCAGCAGAAGATGGGAAGGGGGGGATCTTACTGCTCTCCGCAACTACCTAAGGAGCGGCTGTAAAGAAGGTGGCAGCTCTTGGCAAGAGGCAATGGACAAAAGTTGCATCAAGGGAAATTTCAGTTAGACACTAGGAAAGTTTCTCCCCATGAGGGTGGTGAAACCCTGGAGTGGAAAACAGAGGATGGGAATTTCCGTCATTGGAGACATTCAAACCTTGCTGGGACATTGCCCTCAGCAGCCTGACCTGCGTTGGCCTTGCTTTGAGTGGGACTTTAGGGCAGAGGCCCCTTGCTGCCTCAGTTATTTTATCTTTAAATGTTTATTGGGGTCTGCATTTGATCTTTGACACTGTGATCAGAGCTAATGAGCTCAAAATCAACTGAGCTGGAAAACTGTTCACATTGTTCACATTGGCCCGCAAGCCACTGTTTTAAGGACTATGCATTCACATACCATGAGTTATTAATGACATTTTGTAACTTCACTGTAGGAACTGAAGTACTGTGCACGCTGACAAAATGCTCCAGCTGATATTTGCTCTTGTTTATTCTTGGTTCCTGGTTCTAATGGGCGCAGCTGGGAGATGTAGTCATCTTTCATCTTCAGAGATGATTTAATAACTTGCTTGAAGAAGATTTTCTTTTGTTTATTCAAATGAGGTCCAATTGGGTAATCCGGAAATGGAGAATCATACTGTCAATTTTTCTTCTGTATTCACTGGATAAATGTTAGCTTGCCTCCTTTCCGCTCTAAGCTAATACTGATAAATGCCGACAGGAAATTGGTTCTTGAAAATGTCAGAAAATGCTATAGTGAAGACTCATTAGTAAACTCTTCATTGTATCCGGGAGTGAATTTAAACGACCTGAAAACACACTTGAGTAATGGTGGTGCTCCAATTTGAGTCCAGCTCTTGTATTGGCTCTTGAGGTAGAGAGCAATTATTTAGGACTATGTGACCTTGATCCTTCACCAAAATCCATTTATTTGCCAGAGGCAGGTGCCTGGGCTGGTGGATATTTAGAGGCACAAGGATAGTGCGCGCTGCAGTAAGATAAAATACCTTTTTTGTCTTGCTGCATTTGCAAGTTTGAGGGCCTGGTTGTATTGGATGTCACTGTGAATGTTGCCTGAATGTAAAGCCTTCAGCACGGAGATTTACAATGTCCTGTGGGAAAATGATAAATATCTTGTGGCAGGAAGATGGAGATGAGATTCATCCACAGGTCACTTAGCTGCTCTGGTTAATATAGCTTATCTTTTCTGAAAGCCCTGCGTTTAAACTGGTAGGTGCTTTCTTCTGGGGTGAAGGCTTGAATTTGAAAGGAGTCATGGGGAAAGGAGTCTTTAGATGTATAGTGATGAGGCCAAGAACAGAGGAGGGGTTCAGGGAGACTTCACCATAGCCCAAGGGAAGCCAGTGGGCATCTGGACGTCTGATATGTGTGGAGTTACGGAAGTACTAATGTAACTTGTTTGAAGTTATTGAGGAATTGGTTGGATGGTCACATCAAATTGGTTGGTAGTGGTCAATGGATCAGTGTCCAGATAGCGATCGGTGACAAGTTGTGTCCCTCAGGGGTCTGTATTTGGAGCAGTACTGTTCACTATCTTCATCAATGACAGTGGCATCGAGTGTGTTCTCAGCAAGTTTGCAGATGACACCAAGCTGAGTGGTGCGGCTGACACACCTGAGGGATGGGAAGTCATCCAGAGGGACCTGGACAGGCTGGAGAAGTGGGCCCATGTGAGCCTCATGAGGTTCAACAAGGGTCCCCCACCTGGGTGGGAGCAACCCCCAGTATCGGTACAGGCTGGGGAGTGAAGGGATTGAGACCAGCCCTGCTGAGAAGGACTTGGGGGTATTGGTGGGTGAGAAGCTCAACAGGAGCCAGCAATGTGCGCTGGCAGCCTAGAACCCCCCCCTGCAGCCTGGGCTGCATCCCCAGCAGCGTGGGCAGCAGGGCGAGGGGGGGGATTCTGCCCCTCTGCTCCGCTCGGGGGAGACCCCCCTGCAGTGCTGCCTCCAGCTGTGGGGCCTCAGCACAGGAGAGACACGGAGCTGTTGGAGCAGGGCCAGAGGAGGCCGCGGAGATGCTGGGAGGGCTGGAGCCCCTCTGCTCTGAGGACAGGCTGAGAGAGTTGGGGGGGTTCAGCCTGGAGAAGAGAAGGCTCCGCAGAGACCTTATAGCAGCCATCCCCGAGAGATGGGGAGGGACTCTTTATTAGGGAGTGTAGCGATAGGATGAGGGGGAATGGTTTTAAACTGAAAGAGGATGGATTTAAGTTGGATATAAGGAAGAAATTCTTGGCTGTGAGGGTGGTGAGCCCCTGTCCCAGGTTGCCCAGAAAAGCTGTGGCTGCCCCATCCCTGGAGGGGTTCAAGGCCAGGTTGGACGGGGCTTTGAGCAACCTTATGATGAAGGACAGTTTTCTCCAGCTATGGGTGTGACCCTAGATGGGCAGAAGACTGAAGCCAGCAGAGCATGGACCCAAGGTTGAGTTGCATGCAAATAAGAAACAAATGAGATTGGTGACTGGGGTTATGATAGCAGGCTGGGATTCAGGAGGCTGAGGTTTGTCCCTGTCACTTGTTCCAATCCTCATCACCCCTCCAGACTTCTGGGTTCCCCTTTTGACTTTTCCGTATTGCCCAGTTTGCAGTCTCAGTTGTTCCAGTAGCATGGCTGGATGGGGGAAACTGGAGAAAGATGCCCATGTTCGATTTTTCTTTTTGTGTGTGTATGTGTGGTCAGATCCATGTGCTGTTGTTCTCCATCTACTTGTACGTCTCCTGACTGATGTGCTGCCAGGTTTTGAGGGGGCTCAGTCTCCCTCCTCTTTCCTGTGACCAGAAATTCCAGCCTCAAGCTGAGATGCCCTTCAGCAAGAAATTGCTTTAAAATATTATATTTCCTATAAAAGGCTTCTGTTTCTCATAACTAGAATTTTTCTACCAAAAAAGAAACAAAAAAAAGTGGGGGTGGGAGACATTGTCAAAAAGCTTCTTCCGCTTCAGTTTGATTTTTTTTAATTTATTTATTTAATTATTTTTAATGAATGAACAGGAGGCTTACTGTGCTTAGGAGACAGAGAATGGGTTAGGGTCTGCCATGAAGACTAAAAACCGTGAATTCCCAGAGGCGCTTTGACTGGAACAAGAGCCCTCTTCATGTCGGATAACTGGCAATTCCAGAAACCAGTTTCCCTCCGATTGCTCCTTCATTTCTAGCTGGGGAACGCAAGCTGCGCTGGGAGAGGCTCTCCAGCAGGCATATCTGCCACCTCGCATGGCACGAGTGGTGGTATTTGTGGAGGTGCTAGAGGGAGCAGACTGAAAGATGAGACTCTTTAGCAGCCCTTGCACACAAAGTTATCGTGAAAATCCCCTCCGGTCATGGGGACTGGAGGTGGAACATGTTTCTATTAATGCTGGTGGAAAGAGACCTATGGGTTGGATGGTGGGGAGATATTCACACTATCTGGTTGTAGGTGTTGAAAGTGAGAAGATGGTTTCAGAGGCTCTTTATAGAGCCAACAAAGAGGGCCAGCTTCCTCCAGAGCAAATTTAGACCATTTAATCGAAACTTTTGTTTGGAGCAAGCCTCTGGTCGTGACTGTACATGGTGACCACTGTAGTCTTGCATAAGTGCAGATAATTCTTGTCCAGGGTAGCTATAGATAAATACACTTTCTATTTCCTCGGTGTGGAGCAATTTCCACGTTTTTTCAGTAGCTGGTTATATTTACTAGAAGCAGGCTTAATGTCTCTGATCACAGAAACCTCTGACCAGAATACAGGTCCTATCAGCAGGTGAAATGGAAAAATAATTGTAATTAACTTGTTAGGTTGGATTGTTCTGCACGATGTTTATTATAACTCAATGTTAATGTGGAGAAGTGAGTCAGATGTTTTTATGGCTCGGGTTTGCACTGACTTTTTCCAAAAGTGGGACCATAAGGCGCTCAGTTTTTTGGATTTGGAAGGTTGAAAAAATACGTATTTAGAAGGAGGAAGGGGATCTCTGAACAGTTTTGGCAAAATAAACCTTGGTTCTGCTCGAAGTAGCAATGAGACAAGGAGGGAGTCCGCTCTGCCAATAACATTTAATGACAAGTGATTTCCTGGTGCAGCATGAAATATAAATTAACACCCAAGAGGAATGCAGAATTGAAAGGGAACTTGGTTTATCCACTTTCCTGAAATAATGAATGTAGCAAAAAGAGATTTTTTTGGTTCAAAGCCAGAGTGCAGGAAAGTGAGTTGGAGTTTTTCTATTGATTTTTAGTGGGGTCGTCTGATCCTTTTTGCTGCCCTTCAGCCTCCCCGGTGTCATGCTGGCTTTCTGGTTGGTAGCAAACGCTACCAGTTTTTCCTGTCTTTGCTCTTTAGATGAAGGCTGGGTCTTTACAGTGGTCTATGGTGAAAGGCTTATTTATATTATTTTTTTTTTCCTTGCTCTGCCGTTTTAGGGTTTTTGGCTTCTCTTTGTAAACGTTAGTGATGATCTTTCTTGATTTGAGGCCCTCCAGGCAAAGGGAGATTTAAGTCTGAAGGGCATCAAAAACTGTTTGGGTTTTTCTTTTTTCTTTTTCTTTTGCATTTTGGGGCCCTCTTTCAAAGAACTGTCTTCTGTTTTATTGAATATTGTCAAAAGACCAAGGCATCTGTAGAGCCGACTCATTAGAATTGTGAATGCAGGTTTATTCTTGCCGCCTTTTAAGGCCCTTTAAGCTCTCTGTGAAGGGTTTTCATGGGGTGTTGTGAAAAAGAAAATTATGGTACCCGACTTGCTGCACTCATCCGACTTAAACTTCTTCCCCAAAACAGCATGTTGTTTCCCCTGACTGGTCTCAGTGGTGGCTTAGTGTAAAGTTGTTAACGTTTTCTGGCTTTTCAGTCTTTTAAAGGCAATATCTTTTAATTGGGAAAAGAAATCTGCTTTGTGCATCTCCTCACTTCCAAGCAATCACAACCTCATCCCTATATGAAATCTTGCTCGCTGTGGTTTCAGCTGCTCCGGGAGAACTTTGGAGACCTCCTGCCATGGAGGGTTTGATGTAAGTGTCGGTGCCATCCGCACAGTTGGGTGTGAATCAAAAGGGGGAGTGTCTGTTCCCATCTGTGAGCTGCCATGATTAGCTATCCCAGTATAAATAGGGGCAAGCTCCCAGCAGCGTTACAGCAAGTGGCATTTGACTTCCTTCACTGGAAAGCTTCAAGGGATGCGCAAGTTGGAAGGGACCCAACTTCACCCACACTGATTGCTGGACCATTGTTTGCTATGAGCTAATCTGTGCAGGAATGGAGCCCTTCATCCATCCAACACTGGCATTTCCTCTTACCCATTCACAGTTCAAAGCAGGCTTCTCTCTTTCCAGTTCATTTTGAAACTTTATGTTGCTTCTGGATGCCAGAGAGGATGCTGGAGGTGGGGGGTTTTGCTTTAGAGGGGGCTTCTGCAGTTTTATACCAAGGCCAGGAGATGTAGGCACATCCCAGGGGTGCAGGTCCTGCTGCTCACTTAGGATGAGCTGACAGAGGTCTCCAGCAACCACCACAGGTGGAGGAGGACATTTCAGGACTAGTGTCAACTGGGGTGACTCCAGCAACTTCAGTGAAGTGAAATGTCTGTGCTCTGCTTCACCCATAGGCTGCCAGCAAACCAGCTGGATCTAGCCTTGGCTTTTCTTGGCTTTAAAATGGAGTAGACCTTTACAGAATCACAAAATGGTTAGAGTTGGAAAGGACCTTCAAAGATCATCCAGTTCCAACTCCCTGCTATGGGCAGGGACACCTCCCACTAGACCAGGCTGCTCAAAGCCCCGTCCAACCTGGCCTTGAACCCCTCCAGGGATGGGGCAGCCACAGCTTCTCTGGGCAACCTGGGCCAGGGGCTTACCACCCTCACAGCAAAGAATTTCTTCCTGAGATCTAACCTAAATCTCCCCTCTTCCAGTTTGAATCCATTGCCCCTCGATCCGTGGCTCCCCTCCCTGATCCAGAGTCCCTTCCCAGCTTTCCTGGAGCCCCTTTAGGGACTGGAAGGGGCTGGAAGGTCTCCGCGGAGCCTTCTCTTCTCCAGGCTGAACCCCCCCAACTCTCTCAGCCTCTTATTTATTTGATGACCCCTTTATTAGCCTTTAGATTACTAAATTGGCCATTATCTTCCTAAAGAGAGCAGATCAGCACAGCATCAGGATCTGAATAGAGTGTGATTTGAACTCAAAACAGAGAAGGAACATTTAACATCTTAAAATCAAGATTGCCCAGGGTGAATCTCCATTGCTCAGAAGTGCCTATCATTGCATTTATGCCTTTTCCTTGAAGTTTAAGTATTTTTTTATAATTAAGCTGAGTCAATCAGAAAGTATATCCCAAGCCTTGTCTGGGGCATGCAGGCAGAATAGAGGGGTACAGCAGGTTGTGAGATCACATTAAGTTGCTTATTTATAGCCAAGTGTATTCCCAAAGGTCAGTGAAATGTCCCCCCTCCTTTCCACCCAGCTGGAGGAGGCAGCTGTATTTTCAGAAGGGACAGCACACCACGGGCTCAAGGTTAGATATTAGAAAGAAATTCTTTGCTGTGAGGGTGGTGAGCCCCTGGCCCAGGTTGCCCAGAGAAGCTGTGGCTGCTCCATCCCTGGAGGCGTTCAAGGCCAGGTTGGATGGGGCTTTGAGCAACCTGGTCTGGTGGGAGGTGTCCCTGCCCAGGGCAGGGGGGTGGAACTAGATGGTCTTTAAGGTCCCTTCCAACCTAAACTATTCTATGAATTATCAAATGGTCATGGTTCTGGCCTCTCTAGAATGGCACAGCATTGAGTTGTGTCCACCCCACAATTCAGCAGTGAATAGTTGTGGCAGACAAATGCGCGTTAGCTCTGTGCGTGGCTTGTTTTGGCAGAGGATCACTTTCTAGTGACAACCAGGGAACCTGCTCTAAAGAAACTTTTTAAAAAGTATAGATCTGTTGATTGGCGAATTTCTGTGGTTTACAAATGGTATCACACTAAGAGATGTCTTCCAGCGTATGTACGATCAGCTAGAATGTAGAAATGGGTGAGAAATCTCATCGCTTCTAATATAGCAAGCTTAACTAAATTGAAATAGTCCCTGTAGGAGGGGTAGGTGGGAGTGTGTATGTAGTGTGTATAATATCTCCTACAGATTTTACGGGAAAGAAAATAATCTTCCTGAGCCTCTCTGCTTTCCTGTGCCACCAGTGCCAGGTGGTAAATAATGCTGCGACCTTTGTCTGTCTTGGGGAGTTGCAGCAAAAGAGGCTGGTGCAAACTTCAGTTAACCAAACTAATCCCCCAAATTGGGAGATCTCTTCTGTGCTCTGTGATATGAAGTTCAAGGCTGTTTTTAAGAAGTTAGATTAAACCTTGCCACACAAGAGTGGTTAAAACGCATGAGGCAACTTCACACTTGAATCCCAAATTGGCTCTTTCTGTGGCGATCTAATTTAATTTGTTTGTTTGTTTTGTCATCCTTATTTTGGTGTTGGTTATGTTCCCACCTGAAACAGGATGAAGACTGAGGATGCCCAAAAATGGTGGAGAATGTGGATGAAACACTGATTATTTTTTTGGGTTTTTTTTTTTATTTGGTTGGTTTTAGGGATTCTGTGATTTAAAAAAAAAAAAAAAAAAATCAGTGACAAAGTGCAACGTGGCAAATTGTCTCAGTCTTCATTTGTTTCCTTTTGGGGCTCTTCTGATTATGTCTGTGGATACTCTTGGAGTAAGAAATCTTATTCTCATTGCCAGAAGTGGCCACACAATGGACCTGAGATCACAAGTGCAGTGAGTGTAAGATGCCTGTTTTTAAAAGTGCTTCTGCAGTGCAAAATCTTCAACCTGTGCCTGACCCTTTTAAATGTTCTCACTTCAAGGTCACTTCTCTTATTTTAGTTGATACTCCCTCCATCCTTCTTTGGGCTGTGGCCATCTCAGTGGGCGTGCTCTGCCAAGACTTCCTCTAGTTGGCTTTTTTGAGGGGGTTAACTGAGCTCATGGTACGTGTCCTCTCTGGCTATTTAGCTGGAGCAAAAAGGTGACTCTTCATTTATTGCTTTCCTTTAAAATTAAATGTTGGTATAATGAGGTTAGTACTGTTTTGTACCATTCTGCAAGACATCATGGCTACATCTGCATTAGAAAGTAGTGTGGCCCAAGAGAAGAGGTTTATGGAAGGAGATAGTTGATACTGAGATCCTGACATCCACGGTAGGAGCATTTTGGAGGTGCTGGTGTGGTCACTTAGGACTAGCTCTTATCTGGTCCTGTGGACTGAGTGTCCATTGGTGGTTGAGGTGCATTGATCGGAACTTCCTATGATCCAGCTTGTGCCCGTTACCCCTCGTCCTGTTACTGGGCACCACTGAAAAGAGTCTGGCTCCATTCTCCTTAAACCCACCCTTTAGATACTTGTAAACATTAATAAGGTCTCCCCTCAGCCTTCTCTTTTCCAGGCCAAAGAGTCCCAGCTCTCTCAGCCTTTCCTCATAAGGGAGATGCTCCAATCCCTCAATCACCTTTGTTGCCCTAAACTTCTGGGTTCACTTCTGTAGCAAATCTTCTGGTCTAACTTCACCCAAAGGCCTTTAGTGATGTGAACCAGAACACAGAAAGCAGGACAAAAGGGTGAGTTACTTCCAAAATACATCCTGGTAGGAATGAAGGTGTTAATGCAGATGTGCTTGGTTGAGCTCATTTGCAGGACAATACTGAGTGCCCTGTGATCTTCGAGGGGTTAAGCTTAGTTGGGAGTAACTGGTAAGTAGTGAGCATGTCCATCTTATTCCCATGGAAAGAGGGAGAAACCAAAAGGGAAGTGTGGCGAAGGGAAGGTTTTCTAGAACAACTGCCAAAAATGTCAATGCTGACAACTTATAAATTCTCATGGAGCTGAAAATGTGGACACTTTTTCAAGCACCTTCAGACTTTCTAGTGGTTCTGCCTGAGTTTCTGTAGGTGAAGCGGCACCACTTCACCTACTTTTGTGGCTGTGATTGAGTGATCGGGATGATGTGATTTTAAGTCTTTATTTTTGGCAGTAGAAGCTTGAAGCTGTTGCACATTTCACCTTGCTTTAAAGCATGTAGGGGGCTTGCAAAGTGGGGGCCTCTCAAGCTCTTCTGATGAGGGGCTGTTGGAGAGAGGTTGTACAGAACATGGGCTAAATCCAATATATTGCACATGTAGGTCAGATTCATGTAGGTGCAGATTCTGGTTCAGTTTGTTCCCCGTTCTTCTGAAAGCCCACTCAGAATTGTGCTTGAACTCACTGAAGTATGTCAGCCCTTGAAGAATTTGACTGGGTTTTCACAAAATCAGCCAGGCAAAAATATCTGGCAAGTGCACTGCCAAGGAGAGACCAAAAATAGCTTTTGGAGAGCTTGACACAAGCTATGCTACCCGCATGGAAATGAAGGGGGGAAAAATATATATATATATATATATAAAAAAAAAGCCCAAACATGTTCTGAAATGTTTTACTTGGTTTATCAAATCAGTGTCATCCAGTGTATGAATACTGGCCAAGCTTATCCCATAATGACCTTTAAAGAGCTGGAGGATGTTTTTTTTTTTTCTTGTAGCAATGTTGGTCCTTGGAACTTGAGATACTTTAAAACCTCACTTGCCTTGCAAAAACCTGTCCAGTTAACCAATTCAGCAGTGATACTGATAAGTGCAAGGAGGTTTTAGACCCAAATGGAGAGGAAAAAACCCCAGAAACAAAAGGGAAAGTGAGGTTTGGAAGCTTGGGGATCTGCAGACCTGAAAGGCATCCAGGAGAAAATAGTCACAGTCTGCTGAAAGGGTTCGCAATCGCTTTCTCCTGGTGAGTTTCGGTGGGATGGAGTGAAGTTGTGAGTGGGTTTTGGTTTGGGTGTTGGTATAATCCAGGTGTTGCATGGGTGGATTTAATCTGAAGCTGCTTGGTTGGAAAGGGTTGGCTTGGCTGTGCAGTGGTGGTTGGTGTGGAGGAGGCTCATTGTGGAGAGATGTTGAAGCCTTGCTGCTGCTTTTGGGACTGGGGAAGGCTGGTGTTGGTTATGGAGCTGACATAGATGCTATCACTGGCATCCTGCTACCAAAGGTGGGATGTCTGGGGGGGAAACTCCCATTCCATCCTCAGTGCTTTCCTTCCAGGAGCTCACCTGTGAATGTAGGCGCGCATCTGTGCAGGAGGTGTAGAGATGATACTCTCTAAGCTCATGGCAGAGCAGCTTGGCCGTGTTGTTTTGAATGTACTTGATAGGTGCACTGCAGAAGTCCCTTTGTACCACCTTCTGGTTCCTTTTAGAATCATAGAATCGCCTAGGTTGGAAGGGACCTTTCAGATCATTGAGTCCAACCATCAACCTAACTCTGACAAAAACCATCACTAAACCATATCTCTAAGCATTATGCCTACCTGTCTTTTAAATACCTCCAGGGATGGTACCTCAACCACTGCCCTGGGCAGCCTCTTCCAATGCTTGACANGAGGTGGGGCCTCACTATTGCCCAGTACAGGGGGACCATCACTGCCCCAGTCCTGCTGGCCACACTATGGCTGATACAGGCCAGGATGCTGTTGGTCTTCTTGGCCACCTGGGCACACTGCTGGCTCCTATTCAGCCAGCTGTCAACCAAGACCCCCAGGTCCTTTTCTGCCAGGCAGCTCTCCAAGTACTTTTCTCTTTTGCTCCATTCATCTGGAACACAAAGCCCCTCATGGGAATTAGGCACCTGGTGCTACTAGAGGTTTAATCTTAAGTTGGATAACAAACTTGAGCTGAGTTGCAGATAAGTTTTAACCATAACCCCTAGCCAAGAATTGGGAATTTCTAGCAGAAAACATCATTTTTGGCTCAGCAAAAATTAAATAATTCCAGCCCTTTTTATTGCTTCTTTTTCTTTTGGCACTCTTTATGAGATGGAGCGTGCGAAGAAGAGCTGTATCACAAGGTTGGTATCCAGGGTGATGCATGATAAAACATAGTCCACCCACAGCGCAGTAAATAGCTTCAGCCCTTATGATGGAAAGGGAAGGCAAAGGACAGTAGTGTTTCTTATGTCACTAAAACAGTGTTTATATTGGTTACATCGTTTTGCATAATTGAAAAGCCATGAGACAGTTCACTAGAGAAAAGGGCATTTTCAAAAGAGATTAATGGTATGCTCAGGGTCTAGAAGGGAATTATATCAGTAGAGTTGCTCATGCACTTTTTCAATTTTCAACCCTTCTTGCTCATTCTGAGAAGAGAGGATTCATTTGAATATTTTCCATAGCGAATTTATTTCAGTGTTTTGTTCCGAACAGACTGGATGCTGGTTGAAATGGAAACATATGTGGACTGTTTAATGCCTGCAGAGTAAAAGCAACAAGGAGCACGTGGAAATGGTGTTGGTTAGGGACGGTTTCCTTGCAACACTGTTCTCTTCACGGATATCCTTGTGGTTTAGGATCGTACCTGTGCTATTGAAGTGGGGCACTGAACGTATGTTTTTGGGATTTTTTTAATTCTTTTTTTTGGGGGGGGAGTGTGTGGGGTGAGGAGTATTAGTTGAAACATTCACCCAAAACTGAATGTTGGTGCAAACATCTTTCATCTGATGCTCGTGTGGTCTCTCCTCATGCCATATTATTTGCAAAACACTTACATATGTAGTGGTGATGGGAATAAAAGTTGCGGATGGGTGGTTGGGCTCTGCAGGATCTGAGTGCCCTGGGGGAAGGAGTTCATGTGTCTGTGTAGTAGTAGCATCCCTGAACTACCGCGTAGCCTTTGCTGTGGGGTAACTACTCAGTCATTTATGATGAACCCATGAGAGAGTAAGATGCCAAGTTGCACCTCTCACACGTGAATGGAAAAGTTAATTAAACAATTGGCTCAAAAAAACCCCAACCACAAACCAAAAAAACCAACCCCAAAACCCCAACTATCCAGAAATGCTCCCTCATCCCACAAGCCCTGAGAGCTGGAGAAATGGTGTCACAGTCCTATATAGGATGGAACTACATCAGTGACCCCTCTGCCCAGAGCTGGGGAGCAGGGTTGCATCTCCCACCTCCTCCAGGGGAGAAAGGTCTGAAATCTGCCCTGAGAAATCATGGTTTGGGTTGTAAGGGACCTTAAAGATCATCTAGTTCCAACCTGCTGACATGGGCAGGGGCACCAAATGTCCTCCATCTGACCTCAACAGCTTCTAGATGAGATGTGGGACACTGACCCTGAAATGAGATAGTATTAACACTGACTTCTCCTTCCATCCGCAGTGGGAGCGCCTCTGGTTCCTCATCCTCACCTCGTCCTTCTTCCTGACCCTGGTCTGGTTCTACTTCTGGTGGGAAGTTCACAATGACTACAATGAAATCAACTGGTGAGTAGAGTTTCCCAGTTGCGAGAGGGGCAAACCCTTAAAAAATTTGGCTGCCATCGTAAGCCTCTAAGAGCTGTTTGATACTGGGTTGGATGCATTGGTGTTCTTCAGATGCAGTTGTTAAAGACAGTAAAGGGCAAGCAAGGTGGGAAGTGAGACTGAAGGAGAACTTCTCCTGCCTGTCTTCACTGATAGATGTAATGTGTCCTCATATCTCCATTGTGTGGCTGCAACGGAGCTTGGGGTAGGTGCGCTCCCTGGTGAACACCACGTGAAACCAAAGATGGTGCAGAAATCGTGTAGAAGCTTTCGGGTTGTTTTTCGTTTGTTTCTATGGTTGGCTGGTTTTGGAAGTGGCTGAGCGATTTGGCTGCAACTTCCCACAACATATAAATGACAAAAATTCAGCCTGAAGCAGACATGGGTGTGGAAAATGTTGCGAAGTTGGAAGGAGCTGAAAACAAGCTTTCCACTGGGATGTGCTGGGGAGTTTAGGGTGTTGCCAGCTCCCCCCAGCGCTGGAAATTATTCTCCCTTTTACTATCTCAGCAGCATCTTAAAACATTTTGACAGTACCTTGGGCTCTCTTCTAACCAAACTGCTTTGACATCAACTTGTTGTCAAAGATAATATGTAAAGTGCATTTTAAAACCCAGTGGGCAGCTGATCCCTTAAATAAATAATCTGCTTTACTTGTTGAAGTTGTGTGAGGGAGAGTGTTTACTAACTGAATGACGTGAGCTGTCTCCTCCCAGGAGTGCGTTTTTTCTCTTTGCTCAGACCCACGCTCTGAGAACTGAAACCATCACCATTACTCTTTATTATTTATAATATGAGCATGAAAAAAAGCCTTTTTTTTTAAAGGGTATTTTACAACTCCCCTTTCTTTTGGTTTATACCTTCAGTAAAGGATGTGAATGCTCCTATCCTGCTCCAGTGCAAAGCCAAATCTGTCTTAGCTCAAAGTTGAGAATGGGCTAAAAAAACCTCATGCAGACATGAAGCAAAGCTCTGGGGATGCTGTGACTGGGCGTTGCAGCCATGGCACTGCAAGGTTTTGGGTTCCCAAATATTCATGTAGGAATGTGGAGGTCTGCTCTGGATGTAAGAGGTATTTGGGCTTTAAAATGCCCGCACATGTCATTCAAAGACCCTTCCCCTGCTGTGCAACCTGGTGTGAGCAGGGTGCTAGAAGCACTTTTGGATTGATGACGCTGGAAAAGCAAGACCTGCTGTGCACAAGAGTCATGGAAGAGTCTCTCTGGATGCCTGATATCAGGGCTACATCTGTTCGAGTGTTGCCATTCAACGCTGAGAATGGGTCAGTGCTTTGTATGTGCTGTAACCCAAATTAGATCCCTGCCCCATGCACTGGCACCAGAGGTTGAGGAGAACAGCAGGGATTCTGAAAAACAGCCTGAAATGCTGCAGAAAGGCTGGGAGGGAGGATGATAACATTGGGGCGAGGCTTTAATTACAGCCATGCCGGTTCCAGGCAGAGAGGAAACAATTTCCACTGGGTCCATTCAGGCTGAGCCTGGCCCTCTTCCCTCCCAGCACAGATGTGTGGGCTCCTTTTAAACAGAACACTTTTCAGCCAGATGGGGTGTAAAGGAGACAAAAGCATCGTTTTGGTCCCAACAGGGCTGTGAGCCTGTTGGTGATGAGATGTAGTGGGGTCCTGGCTCTTAGAAACTCCATCTTTGTGGTTCTTCAGTGGCTGTCACTTCTGGGCATTGTTTGTGGACAAGGTTTCTTTGATGCTTATTCCTGTTGCCTTCCTCTCTGCTCCACTGATTTATTTGCAAGCCATGACCTCTTTCAGACTAGAGGGAGAGCTCTTTGGGGCAAATTCCACCTCTGCACGTGACTCAGCACACCAAGCTACTGGCAGGGGCTCTCTGGAGAAGCTAGGACAAAGAATTGCTGTCACATTGGCGTTATGAGCTCCTGAGCTTGTTCCTGCCCTCTGAAGCTCTTCAGAGGTCTTTGTCCTCAGGTCATACGCAGGCAATTACACTACACTTCTTTGACCTGTCCCCACCACAGCAGGTAAAGAAAGACGAGGCATGTGTCCAACCAGACCCTCAAAGGAGGACTATCGCCAGCAGTTGACTAGATTGACTGAAGTCTTGAAACCTGAAGGATGAAGACTTCCCCCCCATCTTTGGGACTTGTTCCAGCTCTGCACCACCCTCTGCAAGGAGAAGATTTTTCCAATCCAAACCTCTCAGGGCTGTTTCACCTTGTGACAATGTCTGTCCCTCTTGAAGAGTTTGATTTCATCATCTTCATAACTATCTGTCAGACAGTGTGGGCGGCAATTAGATCATCTCATGGTCTCTTCCCTGTGAGCCTAAACAAGCCCAGCTTCCTCAAGTTTTCCTAGTAAGCTCTGTTCCCTGGGTGCCTCACCATCTTGGTTTGGCAGTTCTGCCCTGGGCCCCCTACACATCCTCCTTGAACTGGGAAGCCCAAACCAGGGCACTGTCGTGCTGGTGCCACCTCACCAATGCTGAGCAGGAGGGAAAGTAACTTCTCTTGGTCTGCTGGCGACACTTCTCTTAATGTCACACAGTAGTTTGACTTATTCACAGTGGAGATACTGTGTTGGCTCGTTCAACTTCATGTCCCCCATAACCCCAGGTCCTTCATCCTTCTTGGCAAGGCTATTAGCATGCTAATGGAAAGCCTTGTTATTCTAGTTGAAACTATAATCTGTTGCAATCCCTCTCTTCTGTGTTCTTTTGGCTAAAATGGTACTTGGAACCTGAATTCATTAGGATGTTCTTCGTTTCTTTATCCAGATGTGCAGAGCTCTGCTAAATGCTGATGAACGTCTGCCAGAGGTGACTTAAGAGGTACCAGAAACCTACAGATGAGCATAGCAAATCCTGCCTGCAGTTCAGGAAGTGTGTTCAGGCTCCAACAGTGGATGGTTTAGTGATGGTTTTGTCAGTGTTAGGTTGATGGTTGGACTCAATGATCTGAAAGGTCCCTTCCAACCTAGATGATTCTATGATTCTACGCACATATCTATATAAAACCAAACTGATCTAATTAAATTGCGTCAGTGGTAGGGTTTACCTACATAAATGTGGCGATCTGGCCCTTAAACTTGTAAAGGCTTAAGGGACTATTCTGGGATTGAAATGGGCTTTAGAAAGACAAGGCAAAATTATAGCACAGCGTGAATTGCTGCAGGCTTTTTACCTTTTTCTTCAAGGCTGAATGTGCAATGAGGTCCTTGTCGGTGAAAAGGCTTTGTGCCTCTTAAATTTAAATTTATTTTTTTTTTTAATGTATTGCTTTGGGCATTTCTTTGTGGTGTCTACACTTAATTGCATTATACTATAGATCCCCAGTGTGCAAGCTATGGACTGCAACAGAAAGCTCAATGTTGGTTAATGAAGGACGTGGGAGATACTGTAATTTGTGAACCTGGCTGTATTCCCTCTGGAGCAGGATTATAAATGCAAGTCTGCGTAACAAATTTTTTCTTCCTTGGTTGTGGGGAAGGCTCATCTGGTTCATAACTACCATGGAAACAGCATTTTAAAACAGTCATTTGCACATCAAGTGAAGACCTGACACTATCAGAGGGCCACTTGAAGGGACATCAGAGCAGAAACTTATGTGTACTGAAGCTGAGCTAAGGAAGCTCTTCGTCGTGGCATTAGCAAAGACTTCAGAGGAGCCCTTTCTTCTTTCTTCCCTCTTTTTTTACTAACAGCATGTCTGAATCCCTCCAGATCCCTTTTGTTATGGATCTTTGAATATTTTCTAAGCAGAACCTTCACATGGGTCATGTTTGTTGAGCCCAAGGATTTGCTCTCCAGATCCTACGTAGGAGCTTTACTCCTGGACAGAATAGATGGGGCAGTTGCCAGACCAGAGTTTGTGGCTGGTCGTCATCCACCCCATAACAATCTTGTCCTTGCTGTACCAATCCAAGTCAACCTAGTGATGTGCTTTTTCTAAAAATCCACTGGAAAAAGTTTTAATCCAGGTCAGGTTTGAACTCTCAGAAGTTGCAAGAAGGGTTCTGGGATTTGGCTGTCTGTCTCCTGGTGTGGTGGGGCCTGGGTGCTCTTCTGCATTTCTGGCCAGAGAAGGTAGTAGACTAAGTCTGTCTTGTGTCCTGCTGCAGTTTTGCTGCAATGTGCTTTAATGACTCCGGAATTCAACTCCAGGACAGTTTTACTGGGAAGCGTGTTGCTGTTTAAATGCAAATTTGACATTTGAGACCCTCTACCAGGCACAAGGGACAGTGTCTCTTACCATGCTGCTGCTGTGAATAATGGTCAGCTTCACCTGGTGCTCCTGTTCATAAAGCTTTCATTGCTCATTGGCTTTATGAAAGTGATGAGGAGAGACAGGATGCTGGGCTGAATCTGCCCTCTGGAATGCAGGGTTGGAAAATCTGATAACTGAGAGTGGGGAGGATACCTGGATAAACAGAGGAGAGGAGGGAAGAAAATCAGCTTCAGCAGGAGGATGAAGCCTACCTCTCTGCCTGTTGGTTGGAGAGGTGGTAATGGAAGACCACTGCAATCTCAAAAGCTAAGGCAGGGAATGAACGTGGGTTTCTCTGTTCCTAGAGCAGTGCTGTGGCCACTGGGCTATAGGAAGAACATTTGGCTTCTAAGCTTTTGTGCTGCTAAGCCTTGACGAGGTGGCAACTGTTCTGCATGTGTGCAGGGAAGCTGGTGAGCGAAGGTGTAGAGGAACCAAAGAAAGCTAGGTTGGAGATACATGCTTTGGAGATGTACCTGTAGGGTATCATCTATACCTCAGTACCGCCCTAACCTTGCTTCAGTTCCTGCTCTGATTGTCTGGTGCATCAGGACACTGCTGCTGCCTCTTGCCAAGGTTGGATCACAGAGCTGTTGAATGACTCATCTCTTAGAGCTTTAAGGTAAACAGAAGGACCAGGACAATGGAACCCACTGATCCAAAAAAACCCACAGGCATCCTTCAGGCTGGGCAGATGAACCCTTCAGTCAGTTGAACATGAGAAGGTCAGAAGGATGCGGTTCCTCTAGCCAGCCCCATTTGGGGAAGTTCTGAGCACAGCTCCTGACAGTCTCCACTCAGGATTAGACCTTCCCTACAGTCCATTGGAATGAGCAACTGTCTCTGACAGGTACAGGAAACCCAATTTCTTCCATCAGCTTGTCCCTCTGCAAAGAGTTTACATCTTAAGTATATAGCACAGCAACAGTGATTTTTTCGTCCCCTGTCCTTGATACTATCTCTATAGTGTATTTATTGGTCTATGAGCACATGGAACGGCAACCACTGCCACATGTGGGGATACTTTTCCCTTGTTTGTATGGAATATTTTTCTGAAAACTCAAGTTCTGGTCCTGTATGATTTATTTTTTTTTCCCCCCAAAGTAACATTGTTTCTGTGTTTGGCATAATTGCCTGATTCCTCTTTGCAGAGTTAATTTCCCATGAGGGATCAAAGCACAAACACTGCATTTTCTTTCAAAGTGACTTGTTCTTTTTGCTGCCTGTCTCTCATCTGTACAGTGGAAAGGGAAAGGTCCATTTTCTAAAGTTTTTATCTAATCCTCGCAAAGTTGCTATGGTGTTGAATCTCTTCTTAATCTATCCTTCATGCTTATCTTTCAGGTTTTTGTATAACCGAATGGGATATTGGAGTGACTGGTCCATTCCAATACTTGTAACAACTGCTGCTGGCTTTACATACATTACAGTGTTACTGGTGAGTGGAATAAAATGCCATTTCCTAAAGGTTTGTGTGTTTTAAAAAGGGTATGAACTTCTCAGTCCACCTATGACTTGAGCAATTTTCCTTTCAGAAGCGATTTCTCTCTCCTTCTGTCTTAGACTTAAGTTGCTAAAATAAATGGAAAGTGGAAAAACACATGGTCTTTGACCTCAGATGATCAAGAGCAAAGATAGAGACCCTGATACTGGCGGTGCAGCTGGCCTGAGGAGAAATACAGCTTTTATTTCCCTTAGTATGGCCCCAGCCCCTCTTTGGTGTATCTGCCAATCACACATACAAGTTGTTTCCACTCATTCCAGGGTGCTGGGACCTTTAAGGTAGTGTCCATTGAGGTGGCATGCCAGTACCTGGGCCCCACGTAGTCAGTGTTCTTCCTGAGGTCCTGGGAGTTGTACACACATGGACCAGGTTCTCTAACTCCCTGCCACTTGGAGGCTGGTCTTTCCCTCCATGTCCTTGGCTTTGAAGAGAATCTGTATGTACAGGTGAGCTAGGTGTTGTCTGCTGGACCCATCCCCAGCTCTGTTTTCTTCCCTGGCCTGTTGGGTTGTCTTTTGGGGTGGTGGTGTGTTCCTGCATGTGCAAACACATGATGGTTGTGATGTGTCATTGTCTGACACTTGATTTCTTCTTTTCCAGATACTAGCACTATGTCACATAGCTGTGGGACAGCAAATGAACCTGCACTGGCTTCACAAGGTAAATAGCTCTTCTCAGCTTGGAAAGGAGCAGGATCTCAATAAAACAGGAGTCTAAGGAGAGGGTGGTTGGTGTATGTGGTACTTCCTGTCGTTTTTGGGAAGAGCGTAACTTTAGATGTCTGTGGTGTATGTGTCCTCATCTCGGATGACTGAGTAAGTTTCACAGTAGGGGCAGTCAAAGCCTGGCGACAATAACTTTGCTCCATGGTTGGTGAAATACTTTGGTGTACCTGCTGGCAGGGGGGCCACTTTTGGAGATTGAGAAACACTGTGTCATTAGAGCAGCTGGACTTTGGTCTTGGCTCAGTGAACCATTACGAACCTCTCTGGTGCTCCTTTCTGTGATGAACCCATCCCTGGAGGAGGGGCTGAGGAGATGTGAAGATTTTCAGGATGTGCTTGGAGGAACCGACTGTAGAAAAGCCTTGGGAGAATGTAGGTGTTAAAACTGGGGGTGTGCAATGTGCAGGTTGTGGTTTGGTGGAACTTAAGGAGGTCCTGATTTGTATGTAATGCAGTTTGGAAAAAAAAATAACAATGCTATGAAATGTAAGAGAAGATGCAGATCTGGTGTTTGGAGCGCAGAAGGGGAGACGAAGGGTATGTAGCAAGCTGCAGGGAGAGATGGTGCCAAAGAAAATAGCTTGGCAGGATTCAATTGTAATTGGCATTCTGCTAATAGGTAATTAAGGGGACCAGTCCCGAATCTGCTAATACACAGCTCCTCCTGAAATTGGTGGTTCTGCACGTGACGAGGTCTTTCAGGATCAGAGCCTGAACAGATGTACCACCCCCCAGGACAGGGAGAGCACAGACCTCCCCGCCCTCTCTTTTTTTTTTTTTCCTAGAAAATATAGAAGTTCTGCTTCCTCAGGAGGAGGGGATGCAATGCAAAGAGGGGGTGGAGGCTGTCTGACTGCTGCTGGAAAATAAATTGTTGATTTTTGGGTCTAACATATGTTTCTTCATCGGGGAAAATGGCATTTTTCAGACACGCTCCAGGTGGCTGGTGGGTTTGGATGAGTAAGTCTGAGATCAGTTTGGTGGAGATTGGTTGGTTCTTGCCTACAGAAACCTGCCCTTCCTTCCCTTCTTCCGAAAAAGTCCACCTTTCATCACAGCTCCGATGTGTTGCTCTGTCTCTCTCTTCCCTTCCCCACACCTCCCTCGACTTTCTAAGGACGTTTAGATAAGAGTCTGGATGAAGTTAATATTCCCTGCAACCGTGCTGACTTACTGTCAAATATAGATTAAAACACGTGGGAAAGGCTGATATGTGCAAATAGCACGATTTCTTCCAATTTTCTCCTGTAATCCTGCAAAAACAGCTGAGGATCGTAAGCCAAGTTGGGAGATACATGGGGGAGGGTAAGGAGCAATAAATTGGAGCTGATGGGAGGAGGAAATAGTAAAATGGAGATACACTTGACACCTCTGTGCTGCACAGGGCAGAAACGTCAAGGGGAATTAGAGCGGTACTGGAGCAGTCTAGTTAACAAAGTCTTCTGTTGCTGATGAATTCTGAGTTCAACTTTGGGGAATATAAAGTGGATGAAAAGCAGATTCGAGGTCTGACGACCAGAGGATGGAGGAGCAGAATGACTATTGCGTGCAGGGCCTCATGGCAAAGTGCAGTTGTCCACTTTGTATTGTGGACAGTGGACAGTTGTCCACTGTGTATTGCTTTGTGCTTTATTAATTCAGAGTCCTTAATGTGGAAATATCTTGAAATAGTGTGGCTTGCCACTGTAGGTTGCTGGTGGATGTCTTTTAAGTAAGCAAGTAAATCCCATCCTTCCTTGGATGTGCAGAAATGGGTTGGTGAGGGTTGGAAGTTGGTTTGGATGCAGCTTCTTGGCTCAGGGATCGTCTTCAACCTGGAGCAGCTGGATCTCTTGCCCCCTTCTGCTGCTCCATGTGCTTTGTTCATGTTCCCCAAAAGGTAGAGGCTCAGGGTAAGCCACTGCTGTCCTATGGATGCCTCCTGTGCTGTTGGCAAGTCTGTCTGTGGGCATCTAGGAGAGGAACAGCAGGTGGGAAATGAGGGCTAAACTAGAATGAGAAATCATGTCCTTATGTACAAAAATGATTTCCATAAACATTGGGAATGTGGCGGTTTTTATTTGCTTGTCTAAGGTATTAAGTAAATCTGAAATCAGCCTAGAGATGTCCTGTGCATCCTAGACGATTAGATCCCTGTTACGTATTTGTTGGCCTTTTCTGCCCAAGTCTCCCACGCAGATTTCAGATCTAGACAGAACATGAGATTGAGACACAGAACAGCAGCATCCTTTTAATCCAGCAGGCATGTGGTACAGCAGAGACTGAGATACCAGACAGAGGCGGAGGATGGTGAACTATTTTTTTGACAGACAGCCCAGATTTTAGGTCTTTACAGCTGGAGTTATATCTATGACAGTTTTTGATGGTTTGAACTTTTTACCTTCAAAATGGAGGTGACATTTTCTTTTTGACTGCTCTGCTCAGACTTCTGAGTGCTTCTATGTGGAGAGGGAGGCTGGGAGAAGTGGCTGATGGACTGGGTCTTGTTCTGCCATCTCAGTTAAGCCACTGTCATCCAGAGTCTCTTCTCAGGCTGCAATATCTGTTATAACTGCTCTGTCAATATGGCTTGGATGTTGACTGTACAGTTGTTGCCGTTTCAGACCCAGGTGAGGTCACATCCATGCGTAACATTGTGCTGAACCATCTCAGAGATGACTACTTAGTGATGGGGATGACAGCCATGCTTGCACACGTGTTCACCCTTTACTGAAAAGTGCGATGATCATTGTCTGGGTGTGTTCAAGTTTTATCCCTGAGCAGAAGTGTTGGAGAGTCAAGTTGGTCAAAGTTTGCCAACCTCCCATAGCACTGGTGCATCACATGCTGTTGCAGCAGACCAGGAGAATCACAGAATGGTTTGGGTTGGAAGGGACCTTAAAGATCATCCAGTTCCAACCCCCTGCCCTGGGCAGGGACACCTCCCATTAGACCAGGTTGCTCAGAGCCCCATCCAGCCTGGCCTTGAACACCTCCAGGGATGAAGAATCCACAATTTCTCTAGGCAAACAATTCCAAGAATCTGGGATCATCTGCTGAAGTTGCTTGTCAGAACCCAATCTGTGTTTAAGCTGTTTCTGATCCAGTTAGTTGGCAGGGCAACCTGGCCACCTGGTCTTTCCATACCATTGGTCACTGTGTGAGGAACATGAGAGATCATCTGTGAGATGTGTCCTCCTGGGACTATTTAACCCAGTGTTGTATCTTCAGTGGTGGAAAGGGGAGGTTATACTGGGACAGCACACAACCCCAACCTCTTTCCTTGTGGGTCCTAAGGCTTAGTTGTTTTAGACAGTTTATTACATACAAAAGTTTTCTCTCTCCATTTCCCAATCTGTAAAAGGTCTCTGATAATTGGATCCAGTATGTAAATACGCTCATGTTTGTTGCAGATTGGCCTCGTGACAACCTTGATAACAACCGTGGTGACCATGTCATCGATAGCACAGCTTTGGGATGATGAATGGGAGATGGTATTTATTTCACTGCAAGTAAGTTGTCTTCAAGGACGCTTCTCTGGGCGGGCAAAGGGGTCAGTGCAGCTACATGCCATGGACTTTGTGTCTTTCTGCTGTATAAAACCCTGTCTTGATGTTTATCACTCCCAAAATGGAAATCTCAGCAATGAGAAAATTTGCAGCAAAACTCTCATGGAGTCTTCAAGGCCACCATATCACTTTGTCTCTATCTCCTGGGCTCTTTCCTTTAAACTCAAACCACGACTTGGCTGCAGTTAGAGGTGGAAAATACTGAGGCTGGGTGTGACTCAGAGTTGCTGGATGGGAGAGGGCAATTCCTCTGCTTGGTTTGGCTAGTAACGCTCTGGATCTTAGCGTCCAGGCTTGGAGAATCATGCTCTTCCCAGTCCTGTGGGAGGTGTACTCCGGATTTGTTTTCACATTGCACATAAATTTATACATATATCTAAAAAGAATGCAACTTCTGTGCTCTAGTCCTGTTTTAAGAAAGACTTGTGGTATGCTGCAGGGCTATAGAAGTTTTAGAGGAAAATAGTTACAAACCGTTAATTTCTTGATAGACTTGCTCTCTGTTCCTTTTTTCCCTCTTCCTCAAAAAGAGGTCCCAAAATATTTTGCCCATGAAAGGTTTCAGAGGTGATCATTGCTGTATATTTGGGAATACGCAAATATACACAAATATAGGAGGGAAAAAATAGCATTCACACAAGTGACTAACTCTTCTCAGAAGTGCTTCCCTTTCCTTGTTTTTTTAAAGATTTAGGCGAGCAATTGGAGAACAAAAGCATGACTCGGGGTCCATCTCAGTCTTGCTCTCACGGTGATACACCGTGGCGATACGCAGTCCAGTGTGTTCACAGAATCATAGAATAGTTTAGGTTAGAAGGGACTTTTAAAGGCCATCTAGTCCAAGTCCCCGGTAGTGAGCAGGGACATCTTCAACTAGACCAGGTTGCTCAGACCCCCATCCAACCTGGCCTGGAATGTTGCCAGGGACGGGACATCTCCCACCTCTCTGGACAACCTGGGCCCAGGGGCTCATCACCCTCAGTGTAAAACATTTCTTCCTTCTACCTAGTCTGACTCTATCTTCTTTTAGTTTAAAGTTATTACCCCTTGTCCTAGCACTACAGGCCCTGCTAAAAAGTCCCTGTCTTTCCTTTAGGCCCCCTATATGTGCTGAAAGGCTGCAATAAGGTCTCCGCAGAGCCTTCTCTTCTCCAGGCTGAACCCCCCCAGCTCTCTCAGCCTGTCCTCACAGCAGAGGGGCTCCAGCCCTCCCAGCATCTCTGGGGCCTCCTCTGGCCCCGCTCCAACAGCTCCATGTCTCTCCTGTGCTGAGGCCGCAGAGCTGGAGGCAGCACTGCAGGGGGGTCTCCCCCGAGTGGAGCAGAGGGGTTAATCCAGGTCCCTCTGGATGGCATCCTGTCAGTTAGGCGTGTCAGCTGCACCATTCAGTTTGTACATCTGCAAACTTGCTGAGGATGTCCTCGATTCCACTGTCTGTTGTTGATGAAGATGTTAAACAGTACTGGACCCTGAGGGACACCGCTCACCACTGATCTCCATCTAGACGTTGAGCTGTTGACGAGTGTTCAACTGGACTACAATGAACTTAAAACTTGGTGGCACCAAGAGCCTTACTTGAATTTGCTCGGTGCCTAAGGAGACCTTTTTCCAAATATCTGTGTGTTTGGGTGCACTATTCCCCAAGAAGGGGTTTAGAGCTTTCCTGCTTTGCCTTCATAGTGATCTGAGTCCCAAAGGCAATGGTAAGCTTTGGAAGAAGAGATGGCCAAAACAGATGCAGGAGCCTGATGTAGGAATGGTGTGAAATCCAACTGGGAACAGAGTGGTCTAATGCACTATGGAGCCTGTAAGATCAATGAATTTTCAAGGTGCTGGGTGGTTTGTCATCACCTTGTCTCTCCTCTTCTCATGTTCTGCAGGCCACAGCCCCTTTCTTGCACATAGGAGCACTTGCAGCGGTCACAGCCCTGTCGTGGTTGATAGCGGGGCAGTTTGCACGAACGGAGAAAGCCAGTGAGTACCCCTTGTGTGGTGGTCAGGGGCTGGTGGGTGGCTGTTGGGGTGTTGGGTGCTCGTGTTGGGGAACCAGCTGGCAGGAGGCAGTGCTGGTTCCTTCCCTGGGCTCAGCAGCCTCCAGCTCAGCCATGCTGGGGAGGTGGATGCTCTCCTAGAGTAACCTGGCTGAAACTGGAGTGGGTGAATCTGGTCTGGGGATGCATCCAGAACCCACAGCTGCCGCTTTGTGGTCAGAAGCGCACCAGGCTTGGAGGTGAAAGGGCTGTTTTCAATAATGCAATGAGTAAAAGCATCCAGATTTCTATCAATCTGCTTTAGAAAACATAAATGCACCCTCCACAGCTAATCTGCGGTGTTCTTCTCTGGTTCTTATGAGCATTTCTCTCTTCCCTCATCTCCTTGGCTCTTGTTCACCTGCATTTCTAGGTGCATCCGGCTTTCAAAAGCCTTCATGGACTTGTTGCTTGTGATGCAGTAGCACCCAGAGGGCTAAATAGAGATCTGGTCCCCTAATGGTTGTGTGCTTCCTAAAATGCACATTGAGACATGGTCAAAGGTCTAAGGGATCAGGGTGGTGAAGAACACACTGAACCCAGCTCTTCTTGATGGTCCTGTCCACTAAAATAAGCTATCTCCACTGTCCCACCTCATTGCCAGGGGCTCTCCCAAGCCTGAGCTGTTCCTCCAGGTTTTCTTGTGAAACAATTTGATCCTTCTGTGCCCTCAGAAGTGTTTTTCTTCAGGGCGTCCATGGATGTTCTCAGACATTTGTGCCAGCTCCAGGAAAAGTACTTTAATTGATATTTAACCTGCAGCAAAGTACAAGCCCTGGAAGGATTTGGCAGCACTTGCGACAGACGTCCAAGAAGTAGGAGTTAAGAATGAGGAAACGGTGTCTGAAGATGGGAAGATTTTGATATCCAGAGAGACCTTTCAAAGAAAGAATTGCTCTGCCTTAATTTATAAATATGCCAATAAAGCTGTACCTGGTGGTTCTTAAATATGTCCTAGCATGTAATTAGGCTGCCAGTTGAGGGAGGATTTGTGGTTACGCCTAGAGCAGAGACTGCATGTGCTCTTTCTGTATTCCTCATACTTTTTTTCCTTGCAGCTGAGTTCCCTGAAAATGGCTTTTTTTGTTTGTTTTTAATAAGCCAGGAAGCTGTTTTCCTTCCTTTTTTTTTTCCTGTTGGGTTGTTTTTGTTTGTTTGTTTTTAAGGAAAAGCATTCATCTCTTTTGTACCATTGGCTCTTAAAGTTATTTCAGGGTCCTTTTACTTGTGAAAGGTATCTTACCTGGAGGAGTTTACAGACTTTTTGGTACAGATATGTTTGACATGGTGGTATTAAAAATGGAAGAGGAGAACTGAAATCTCTGTGAGAATCTACAGTTGCTTGTAACGGGAAAATAAGATTTTGCTCACTAATAATAATCTTTTGGAAATAACTGGTGCAGCTGCAGTCATTGGTGCAACAATCTGTTCTTGTCTTTTTTGAGGCATGTGACAATCTTCAGCTACTGGCTTTTTTACTTAGCAAATTTACACCTTTTTTTTTTTCTTTTTGTTCCCCCATGCTACTTTTTCCAAACCTGGAGAATAGAAGTTTCTTGTATAGCTACAGTGTTTTAAAAGGTAGTAGCTTGTTTTCAAAGCTTGCTTCTGAGGTCAGATAGAAAACATGGGACTCAAAGCAGCCCTGGAAGCCTCAAGTAGCAAACAGCGGTGTAACATGCTCTTCCAGGAGCCCAAACTAGGCTGGAGTGGTCACTAAGAGCAAGAGGCATGGAGAAGGAAGACTTGCATGTAAATTGTTGGTGTTGTCATGTTGTAGAAAGTGGGAGATTTAATCTGTCCTGCTTGCTTGTCTTGGGTTGTCACCAGGAGAGCTTCTTCCATACAGACCATCCAACCCCAAATTAAACAGTATGTACTTTGCTTGTATTTCATTTTGGGTCTTTTTTTTGTGTGCATGATCTCAGTTCCCACATATGCATGTCTGGGTGAGGTCTTCAACTCTGTTTTATAGAGTCACAGAATGGTTTAGGTTGGAAGGCACCTTAAAGACCATCTAGTTCCACCCCTCTGCCATGGGCAGGGACACCTTCCACTAGACTAGGTTGCTCCAAGCCCCGTCCAACCTGGCCTTGAACAACTCCAGGGATGGAACATCCACAACATGGTCTGTAACCCATGCTGATGCATCCTTTCTTGTGGGTGCACTCCAACAATAAAAATGTTTGGAAGCCCATGCATTTCACATGGTGCTTGCCTTTAGTCTGGATCTGAGCTGTTTAATCCCTAAACTGCAGTACTAGGAAGGAAGGGACCAGATTCTTTGCGCAGCCTGAGACCTTGATGACAGTTAGGCTGGTTTTCAAAGCCTGGTTGGTGCGTGGCGTTCCTGGGGTGAGCAAGAATTGGGTCAGGATCACGTCCTGTGTCCATCTGGAGGTTTTGATGTTGGTAACGCACAACTCCAAGGCACCATACCTTTATGGTGCAGGACACAGCATGAACTCACTTAGCAAGATGCCATTCAGTTCCTTGAATGCTCTGTGGGTGATTGACATCTCTTCCAGAGAGGAGGAAAAATTAGCTGTCAAGGTTACTAGTGTTACTTTCTGGCTTGTCGGAACATATTTGAATGAGGCTATTAGATGCTGGAAGCAAAAAGCGGTTTGTTTATGTGTGAAACCAGATCAGTTGTGGTCAGGACCAGAGCTGGGCTGTTCTGTCCTTCCCCTAAACAAAAAAAAAAAGCCTTCTCTATCTTGTGTCCATGGCAAATATTTGTTTTAAAGGGGTTTTTTGGAGGTTCTCCCTTGAGTTCCAAAGCCTTAATGAGTTTGAAAAATAAATAATAATTAAAAAAAGTCGTCTTATGCTTTAATATCTGTGGTTTCAAGGGACTCCAAATAGCTCAGGAGTTCAAAGGTGCCTCTTGTTCTTTATAAGGAATGTTGGGAACAAGGGGGGTTTCTGTTGTGCTGTCGGCACCTTTGAAAGATTCCCAGATACTCTGGACTTTGTGAAAAGTCACTGGTAGTTGGCGGCAGGACTGTTCATCTGTCCCCAAGCGCTGCAGCCATCACCCCCTTGGCTGCATTCGCTGGTCCTGAAATATTGCTGCTTGCGGAGACCCCGAGGAGTTCAGCACCATCCCAACCCAGGGGTTTATTTAAACACGCTTGACTTAATCATTAAAACATTTACTGCAAATTAACTCGGTTCTGGCTGGCACAAATCCTTATGCAGAAACAGCTAAAGCGGCTTTACCCTGGCTGAAACGGGTGGTGTTGGTGAACCGCTAATATAAACACAAGTGATGTAAACCCAGGTGATATTAAATGCGCCCACATGGTGCTGTGACTTATTTGTAGGTATGTGTAACCGGTGATCTATTTCTGCTGCCAGGCAGGGCAAAATTTGGTGCTGTCCCACCCAAAGGCCCGGAAATCAGCAGTGTTTTGGACTTCATGGCTGGGACTTTAAGCAATTCCCTTAACTTTTTGTTTCCCCAAAAAAATGAAGTGAACCCCCTCCCCTCAGGACTTGATTAGCTCAAAGAGATTATTTTAACTGGAATATCTTTTTCCCTAAAGACTTGGGACAATGGCTGTAGACCAGTCTCTCTTCTGAGGAAGAGGAAGGTTCCTTGACTTTGCTCCTGTGGTGTGAGGAGGTCAGGACCAACATTTTCACCAGCTTTCTCTTTCTTTCCCTCTCAGCTTCTCAGATGCTGATGTTCACTGCATATCTCGCAGTTGTAGTTGCACTTTACCTCGTCCCCCTCACCATCTCGTCCCCTTGCATAATGGAGAAGAAGGCTCTGGGACCAAAGCCAGCCATTATAGGTCACCGCGGAGCACCGATGGTGAGTAGGCTTAATTATTTAGTACTGTGTTGTCTGACTCTTCTGCCTATGTAAAGGATGGTACCAGATCTGATGGTCTCCAGGCTACTCTCCAGAGAACATATATGACAAATATAACGTTGAGGCACGCCTCCTGGCTAGAATTACTGTGGTGGTAAATCAGTATGTGAACCCAGAGTCAAGTCACGCCCCAGACGTTCTAGATGCCTTACGAACAAAAGGACAATCCTTGCCTTGCTCAGGGTGGTTTGTGCCATTGCATTTTCCTGGCTGCTAGTTCTGCTGGTTTTTGCTCTCCAGGCTTGGCCCTTGAGCTGGAGCAGTAGTTGTTTGTGATTTTTTTTTGTTTATTTTTTTTTTCTTTAGAGCTTGTGGCTCAGTCTTCGTGTCCTTTGCAGGACCTCACCAGCAGTGGTTAAACTCAGCTTGCAGCAAGATGCCTTGAGTATGTGGCAATCTGCAAAAACAAACAAATAAGCTGTGCTGACCCTACATGACTGCATGGTACTCTTGCATTGCAGATCATCATGAGACTGGGTGAGGTGATGAAACATTCCTGTCATCTGCCTCTGGGTACACTTTGAAATCATAATAATGTAGTCCTTTCTTCTCCAAGGTCTCTGGACATGTCCAGGCTAAAGATGGAGCGTGTTGGCTTGGGCACAACCCTGGGCTTGGATAAATCTGTCCTGCAGTGTTTGGTCATACTGGTCTGGGTTTCTTGTTTGGGTTCTTCTTTACTTAAGTCTGTTGTATAGTGGTATCTCCATGTGTCTCTGCTGGTTGGTTGACTTCAGACAAGATGGCATACTGCAGTGTAGGCACTGGCCTTGCAAATGGTTTTTTTTTTTTTTAAGGCATCCAACTAACTTTTTTTCTGATATTCAAAGCAGAAAAAAAAATCTATATATACTGTCAGAACCTATTTGGCAGGCTGGAGCGTGCTTGAGCTCATCTCCAAGTCCAAGAGTGTGCACTAGGAGTTTGCTAGGTGAGATAAACACCTGTCATGACACAGAAGTATTTTATTTTAGTTCTCTTTAATGATTTCTTTCTTTAAGGAATCCTTGAAATGCCAGCTTCACTTGCGTCACTCAACTATATTGCCTCTGTGGGTGGTGGAATGAAGTTCTGGGCATGATAAATGCTTTTTCCTGTCCTACTGAGTTTGTACCAACCATGAAGGCCAGAAGAAGCCAAGTGAGAACCTGTGCTTTCTTCATGGCAGGAAATCACAAAACCTGTTAGGAGATTTTCTTCCTGTGTGGTTTCCAGGCCAGTGTGCCCCCTCTAGCCTTCTAAAAAAATTAAACAGCAGACAAATTCCTTCTATTTTCCAGATAATTTACATAAGCCTTACATGGAGCAAGACTCCCAGCAGAGATTCGGTCCTTTGCTTTCCTTCATGTTCTTCCTTGGAGCCAATAAACACTCCTTGCAGCATGGAGTAAACCTATCTAGGGAGATGATGTGTAGGTGGAGTGCTGAGGGACATGGTTTAGTAGTAACTTGGCAGTGTGAAGTTAATGGTTGGACTTGATGATCTTAAAGGCTCTTCCAACCACCAACCATAATGATTTTATGATTCTAAGATGCTGCTTGTACGTTAAGGTGCAGAGGGCTGCGAATGTTGATGAAGAGTGGTGCTGGAGGACACGCAGTGCTGCATGTTGGAGCTACGGCCCAGGTGGTGTTCAGCAGGGTGCATCCCTCCCCTTCACCCTTCCCTGATACATAGAGCTGGTTGTCTGTTAAGAGCAGATGCTTTTCTCTGAAGCCTGCAAGAAGCAAGATCAGAGACTAGCAAGCCTTGTTCCAGCCTCCAAGCAATAGTCTGCATGTCCCATGATGAGTTGGCACTAGATTTATCCAGCTGCTTTGCCTTTGCTGTGTGTGTAGTTGAGTGTCTTCTGACTGTGCCCTTGAATGGCAAAGCTGAGAATAGGGTAAGAAAGATGATGACCAGAGGGAGGTGGTCAGAACCTTGTTCTATACTTCCATCCATGCACAGCTCTTCACTGTATCAAATGTCACCTTGAATTTGAAGAGCTCCACCTCCAGTGCAAGTCCTCAGGTTGTACTAAATCATATCTGCTTGGAAACTAATTATTTTAAAAGCCTTGCCAGAAGGNAGAGGAAACGGCCTCAAGTTGCACCAGGGGAGGTTTAGGATGGATATTAGGAAAAATTTTTACACTGAAAGGGTTATTAAACATTGGAAGAGGCTGCCCAGGGCAGTGGTGGAGTCACCATCCCTGGAGGTATTTAAAAGCTGGGCAGACATGGTGCTGAGGGACATGGGTTAGTGATGTTTTTTTTCAAAATTAGGTTGATGGTTGAGCTCGATGATCTGAAAGGTCCCTTCCAACCTAGACAATTCTATGGAAAAAAAAAAAAAAAAGGGAAGAAATAATTAAGTAAATTAAGCATTTCACCTAGCAGGGTCTTGTTTCACAGGGCTGCTTGCTGTGCTTTTGCTGTTGAGCCCAACTGTATGTATATTTATTTTGGAGAAATGGCCAAGTGGAGATGGGGAGGAGGAAATAGCCCAGGGGAAGAGTGTGGAGACTGGGCTGTAGGACACAGACATCCTCCCTTGGGCAATGTCGAGATCAAAAGTCTGCAGAGCCTGGGAGTCTGGGACCTGAGGTGAAACTAGATCTAGTGGGACTGGAGATGATAAAAAGATGCAACGTTTGCCTTCAAATCTCCTGAAGCAAGACAAATGTGATTTGTTGTGCAGACAACATGCTCTCTGATGGAGCTTGATATAGCTGGTTGCTTCACTTGTTTGGTGGGATGGGGTTTGTAATATTGCATTTGTACATCTAACGCTCTTATAGTAGTAGAAAGACACAAATGCAACTGAGTGCTCTTCTGACAAAAGCCAGCAAAGGAGATCCATGGGGTGGCTGAAGATGCTTGTTTTCCTGGAATAAAGGATTTGTTGGGGATGTGGCATATGGTGTATGGGGCAAAAGGTGTTGAAACTGAGAGTTTCCCAGGAAAGCTGTAGATGTGTGCACTTCCTGAGGGATGCAGTACTGAGGGATGCTGATCCATCAGTGCATGCAGCCTGCTCCTCGAACAGGGTCAATGATCTTCCTTTGTGCACCAGAGCCTGCTTTCCTCTGTGTATGCATGAATCACAGAATGGTTCACGTTAGAAGGGACCTTAAAGATCACCTAGTTCCAACCCTCATGGGGGTTTAACCAGGCTGCTCAAAGCCTCATCCAACATACCGTGTCTCCTCTTGTCCCTTTAGGATCATCAAGACCAACATTCATAGCATCTGTGTGAGTGTGACTCCACTGCTGTCCTCCTCCTGTGGAGGAAAAAAGTGAGGAACAGAGGCCATATGGCTTGTATAATTTACCTTGAAACACTGGAGGAGGGGAAAAAGTCCTTGCACTTTAAGTAGCAAGAGAAAAATCAGAAACTATCCTGGCATCTCTACCTAGATGAAGTATGGCTTTTTGCACTACAGGGGAGCTACTGGTTCCACGCTGGCTGACCATTTGTCTGTAGTGGTAGTGCTCCTCTAAGCTACGTCCCTTTGGTATCATCCTGTTCCCCTAGGAGCTTTAATTCACTGCTAGAAAGGCTTCTGCATGACTCCTTGTACCTTCTCTTGCCTAAATGTCATCCAGTCATGCCCAATTCTCGCTATGCTAAATGTCCATTCCCATCAGGGTGCTATCTGAAAACCCTTTCTCTTAGCAGGTGTTTAGTTAATCAGTCAATTTCTTTCCAAAGGCTCTTTTAAAATGAATTATTCAGGCTCCAGATCAGTTTCTGTCCTTCTGGACTCCCATCAGGAGAGCGTTAGGACTGTGGCAGCAATGTGCTGGGAATTGAGGGCTCCAGCCCTCACTTGATGTCTGTTGGTTTGAAAGGGTCTTGTCCTGATGGATACAAGAATTGTCTGATACCCTAAAATGTGAGATGGGATTCTCTGTAAATTTTGCATGTCAATATGTTAAACTTTTCAGATGGCTTTATGAGCAAGTGTCTGTTTTCTTTGGTCTTCCATCTTTTTATTCTTACAGAAATCTAGTTGTATTTTGTCTTCAATGGCAATAGATTTGACTGTCTTCTCCTCGTGATGGTAAATATCCCATTTATGCTAAGGATAAGCCACAACAAGGGTAGAAGGTAAAAGCTGGGCCCAAACCTGAGATGGAAATGAGGAACTTCATTCTGTAGGACACCAACATCTACTGCCATTTGCACCTTTAAAGTCTTCTCTCAAATGTCTTTCCTCACATGGTGCTTCAGGTTGAGGCAGGTTGTCTTTGGTTTCAGGATCTGAAGAGGGTGCGGTCCATAACGTTGAATTCTACTTGCTTTTAGATTGTTAGTCCTAAGTATACATTCCTTATAAAAATAATTAGGCTCATTGTGATGGTCTTTGATCTCAAATTGTAAGTAAATCACCCAAATGATTAATAATAGCAAGGACTTATCTGAGCAAGACCTGTATCTGCCTCTTTGGAAACCTTTATGAAGCCTAGAAGCTCACCTCCCATTACTGTGACCAAAAAGCTACTGATTGGTCTCAAAAAAATCAGGCTAAACCTGTGGAAACCTTCCAAGCATGTTGGAGGCAAGAACAGCTCTTGATTTCAGAGCTGGAGGCTACAAATAGCATTGAAATAAACACTTTTGGCAAACCACCCATACAGCTGGTTTTTGGCAGGTCTTAACAGGACTGAGAAAGACCGTGCCGAAATAGCTGCCTGTGCAGCACTCATGCCGTCGGGCTCCTTCCTGCATGGCAGACCAAGTCCATTTCCTTGCTGAGCACAGTCACCGTGCTGGGAGGAGCATTTTTCGGCGGTGCTGATTCATTTGCTTTGCACAGCTCTGGAGTGGAAAAATACCCATCGCTGGGACAAAGTACCTTCATGGGTGGCCAAAGCTTAATTGCGCTTAGGATTTGCCTGTTGGGTTACTGCATGGGAATGTTTTGCCTCGACAGGGAGTGTGTTGTGTTGTTCCCGGGAAAATTCCGGCATATATGGCTGTGCACATATGGAGTTAATTATTTAATTATTTTTTTTGACACCTGAATGTGAAGCCTCCAATACACATGGACGTTCTCGCAGAGATGCTGTTTTGTCATCTTGTGGTACCAACTATCGATAGAATCAGTAATGAAGACTTCTGGTTGTGGAATGTGGCTTATTGGAGAGCTTTCAGCTAATGAAGAACTGGTGATTTCTTTCTATTGTTTTAGGGTTTTGTTTTCTTGGTTGTTTTGAGGGCCTTTAATTCATCTTGGGTACCAAAACTTTGCCACCGCCTATTTGGAATGGCTTTGTTTTTTAAGGGCTCTGAAGCCCTTTGGCTTGTGCTGCTGAAATCAAGAAGCATTTGGTTTGCTGTATGTCTTATGCACACCAACCTATTAAAAATGTGACCAATTAACCTGTCTGCTGGTCTGATCAATAGTAACAAACAATCACAATTAGCATCTTCTGTCAGACCTGGAGAAAGGCTTGTGTTCACTGAAATAAATCTACGTAGGCTTAGGTAGTCTTTCATTAAATTAAGCCTCAGCTTTTTTTGTGTGCTGTACAACAATAATGAGGTCTCATCTCCTATATCTAGTTATTAAATTTCTAATGGCTTTTTGCTTTTGAGTTTATCCTGTTGTGCAAGGCAATCCTTTATTTTTTTCCTCTTTCCGTTTTGTGCTTTTCCCCCTTCCTTTCAGTCTAGTTGAGCTGTTTCCAGAAATGTTGGATGTGGATGCTCTCTAAAATACCTTGAATTCCTAGGGATTAAAGATACATTTCATTCTGTTTTTTAAAAAGTACTGTTATTGCCTCATAGTGATCTGGCATGATGGGACACTAATGCTGTGTAAGATTATGCATTTGTTTGGTTCTTGCAGTTGTGCTGTAAAACCTTTTTTAAAAAAAAAAAAAAAAAAAAAAAAAANAAAAAAAAAAAAAACAAAAAACCCGCACTGGCAGATCCCACACTAAGTCCCATACGGGGAACTTCCAAAGGGCATCTTTTTACAGGAAGGGAAATACTGTTTTTTCAGGTATCATGCCTTGTGTTTTCAGTCCAGTTATTGGCCCACGAGGAGATTGATATTGGAAAGGAGAGATAAGGGAGGGAAAACTGAAAAACATTTAAAATGATGCTCATGTTTCCAAAAGGATGAGAAAATATCCTTAAAGCTTGTCGATGAAGCAAAGATCAAATCCTTCAGTCCAGCTCAGCGCATGATGCCAGAGGTTATACTTTGGAACAAATCTGGTTCTTCTGTGCAAGCTTCTTTATTAGCTTCCCAAACATGCAAATGATGCAGTGATTTTTATTTCTGAAGGCCTGGCGAGGTGGCTAATTAGGGGAAAAAGACAGTTTAGTGATGTCCAGCTGTAGCAAGGCTGCACTGCTCTAACACCCTTTTGTAATCTTTATTAAGGAAGGTCCAAAGCCCTTGACTCCATTTGAAAGCATTTGCAATTGACTTCTGAGCACAAAAATAGTCGAAATGAGTTCATCCATGGGTAACTTCCTAGAAATTCATTGCTGCATCTCTGTAGCAGGAAGAAATGAATAGTAACCTGATTTTTACAAGGGATGAGCCTATCAAACTAAGTGTGAAGAGAAGGAATAGCTTCTAGAAACCCTGTGTGGTATCTGTCCGTGGCTTTCAGTGGATGTTGGCATGGTTTATACAGGACAGAGGCTTTGGAGTGAAATCACTGCTTTCAGCCCCAAGACTTCTTTCACTTCAGCACTGATTTCTTAAGAAATGAATTGTGTCCAGTTGCACCAGATCACTGCAAACCTGGATTTGGGTTTTAGACATAACGTGCCTGAATGTATTGTATCAAGGAGGAAAATCCATCAAAGAAACTGCAGGGAGACAGAGAGAAATACAAGCAGAAAGATTATGCATTTGTTTAGTTCTTGCAGTTGTGCTGTAAAACCTTTTTTAAAAAAAAAAAATCAACACTAATCACAGCAAGTTATTTCTCTACCAGCAACTGTCCTGCTTGGATGCATCTCTGCTCTAAAGATGCTGAATTTGGGGCTTCAGCTCCCTCTTTCTTGGAGGGAGACAGAGGCAGGCTGGGATGATGGAAGTATCTGTTATTCAGATTCTCTCATTTCACAAAAAACTCACATTGTAAGGGGTATGAACTCCTGGCACAGAGAGATCCTGCCACCAAAGTGGTGCCAAGGGAGACTCCAGGTATAGGCAGTATCTGATTTTAGGGGACAGGGTTAAGTTTGCTTTCCTGGCTTTCTGGTTGACCTTTACTGGGTTGTGTCATTGGTGTGAGTGGCTTGTTCAGTCCCCTCAAGGCTAGAATCAACCGAGGGGTTTAGAAACAGGGGGAGGACAGCTTTCTGCATGGATGATGGACTCATTTGGAGATGCAATTATTTATATCAGGGTGACTGTCTCTGGCCAGGTTAGGAGCTTACGTGCCACATGCTCATAGGAGCGTGACGTCTTTGCCTTGAGGGCTTATAATCTACTTTTCAAAAGCTTCTGACTACAGAGGGAATCGGGCTGTCAAGTAATAGCATTGTGGTGTTATGGAGACTACCCAGCACATGCCAACAGCACAGGTCAACATAAGAAGGACATGGACCTGTTGGAGCAGGTCCAGAGGAGGCCATGAAGATGATCAGAGGGCTGGAGCCTCTCTCCTATGAGGACAGGCTGTGAGATATTTGGGGTTGTTCAGCCTGGAAAAGAGAAGACTCCAGGGAGACCTTATAGCAGCTTTCCAGTACCTGAAGGGGGCCTAAAAGGAAGCTGGAGAGGGACTTTTTACAAGGACACGTAATGATAGAATGAGGGCTTCAGACTGAAAGGGGGTAGATTTAGATTAAATATCAGGAAGAAATTTTTCACTCCGAGGGTGGTGAGCCCCTGTCCCAGGTTGCCCAGAGAAGCTGTGGCTGCCCCATCCCTGGAGGGGTTCAAGGCCAGGTTGGATGGGGCTTGAAGCAACCTGGTCTGGTGGGAGCTGTCCCTGCCCAGGGCAGGGAGTTGGAATGAGATGAGCTTTAAGGTCCCTTCCAACCTAAACCATTCTATGATTCTAAGCCGTCATGGGGCATGGTGTTATGGAGAGCACTTCTGCTGATGTCTGTGCTGATCGCTGATTCAGAGCAGCCAGAGATGCTCATTCATCTGTGATACTCTTCAAGAGGGTGTTCTTGACTTCCAGTGGTGGTGTGATGAAGATGACGTTACAGCTCCTGAGTGTTTATTCGGACCGTCGGACCTTAAATGTCAGCCTGTCCTTAGAACAGTCTTAAAATGCTGCTTCCTCTGCACAGCTGAAGTTTTCAACACAGATCTGGCCAGTTTTGTAAGTTTATTCAACTTGTGTTTGGGATCAAGTTTCTGGGAAAGGAATGGATGTGCCTCATATCTGAGCAGCCACCTTGTAGCCCTGGTGGAGTCCAGTTAAGTTTTGCCCTTCTTGAAGGGTGAAGTGTGGTCTGCAGGCTCTGTAGGGGCTAGAGATGAGGCAGGAGTGGGATATTCTGCTCCTGGGGCTGAGTTTTTCCATGGGGTTAAGCTCAGTGGCATCTGAGTGCTGAGGATGGGACAGTCACAGTGCACTGAGTTTTAAAACTCAAAGAAAATCTCAGTTTTTAGCTCACTGCAACCTGTATTTTAGCACTGCCCCTAAGACGCAGTGCTACTTACATTGCTACTGTCTTTAAGAACATCACTGTCTACTAAGAACATCACTATCGTCTTTATATGGCCAAATTTGTCCGGTCTGGCAAACAAATTCCAGCCCTAGAAGGCTGTTTTCCTATTTGGCTTTCATCTATTGCCTCTGTGTGCAGTCTCAGCTCTGTCTAAATTTACTTTTCCCCAGTGCAGCTGAGGGAGGCTTTCGCGTATTGACTTGCCACCTCTGATCTGTTTGACTCTGTGTTTCCTTCCTGTGCCTCCGGCAGCGGTGGCTGGGGCTCCCCTGTCATTTAGGTTAAAGCTTCCCCTGCATCTCAAACCAGCTGCATCTCGGGAGGGATGGTGTCCAAGCAAGGCTTGACCATGGCCCTGCAGGAACTGAAATGCACTGGAAAGAGGCAAGAAGCATTTTTAATCTTGTTATCAAACAGCAGAGTCTGTGCCCTCTATGGGTTGGGATTCTGCTGTGCCAGGGTTTGGTGTGCGGGTAAGACATGAGAAGACCTTGGTTATGCTGGTCACCCTCTGCAGGAGTGGAATCCTGTTGTAGCCATGCTTGTTTGCCTTCATTAGTCCTGATTTGTGAAATATGAGCTCTTCATTGTGTAGGTGGGTAACAGCGGCGTCACCCTACCCATGTCATTGGGTTTTACATTGATTACCTGGTAGAGGTAGTCCAACTTTCCCTTTTCAGTCTCCCTTAGCCTGAGAGATAATTTACAACTCAACACGCTGCTTTTTCTATTCCTTGTGTGTCCGTATCCCTGATGAGACTGCTACAGGGGCATGGGTTCCGTTGCTGCTTGACGTGGTGTCACATCTTGACTTGGGACTTGCATGGCATCCACCCAGCAACCTTTCCTGACTCAGGCCGGTGGTCTTGCGTTGCCCTTCGGTTTCTCTAGCTCAGCTGTCTCCACTTTATTTCCTTGTGATTGCTGCGGTCTCTGAAATCAAATATTGAGCGTTATTCCGTACGGAGAGGAATGCCTTGCGGTGTTATCCTGAGGAAACCTGAGCTACTTGGAGAAGGAAAGCCGAGATGCTGAAAACAACCCAAGGAGATGGAGCAGGCCTGCCTGGATGAGATCTCTAGATCTTTATGTGGCTGCTGCTCCCTGCTGACAGCTCTGGGCATTGTGACTATATTCCAAAAAGCATTTTTAGCTTGACCTTGCATGACCCAGTGCTGGGCTGTGCAAGAGGCTGTGATGGGGGCGTTGCCTCTGTCTTCTCCTAGACAAGTCAGGCTTTGATTGGGAGCTTTTTTAGGAAGAGAACGTACCCCTGTGTTGAACAAACAGAAAAATGAACTAGTATTGATGTGTGGCTTGAGCCAGAGGAATTCAGAAGAGAGATACCGGAGCTATGTGAAGGTTGTGTTGGTGACATTTGGTCCAATTATTTTACCCCAAAGCTTTGCTGACCTGAGCATGTAAAGTGATCAGCTAATAAGAAAAGGAATGATTCTCAGAGACACCTTGAAGTCTGAGCAGTTTTTTGTATTTATTTGGCATGTTGCTTGCATGGTGCATTTAGGCCTTTGTTCTTAATTATTCCTCTTTCCAAAACCTGAGTAATTCCCGAAAATCATGGGTTGTGAATGCTCATTGTGTCTTGATGGAAACTTACTGGTCCTGGTGGTGGCAGAGATGAGTGGAAAAACAGGATGTTACAGGTGCTCTATACCTGAAAGCAAAATTGGAAAAAAGAAAATTATTTTTAAAAATAGCTTTATTTTGATGTGTTCATGTTTCAGTGCAGAAAGCCTGCCAGGTTTTCTCTCCACAGTTATCTGGGTTTTTTTCTGGTCTGCTTGTTTTTGGCTTATGGACATTTTGGGGACTTGCTATACTGTACTGGTTGTGTAGAAAAACAAAGTATTTGTCTTTACACTGTATTTTTTTTTTTTAAACAACTCTGAATTCTGTTACCATCTGCTCCATTCAACAGGAAAGAATCTGAAATAAAGTTTGAGTCCTTATCTGCGGTAGCCATAGGGATAAATTTTCTTGGCTTAAGGCTATTTTTTAAATTGTTGTTAAAACTGGAACGTTTGTTATTAGAGAAATCAACTGGTTTTTAGATGTAATGGATGTAGTAGTCTGACTTTATTGAATGAGTAGATGTGGAAATAAAATGCGTGCAACAGCCTGTGGTCTAGTTGTTCTCCATGGTATGGATAATACCCTGGTTTATGGACTTTCTTCTTTCTATAATGGCATTGTAGTCACTGTTTGCATAGAAAAGTAGGAAAATGAAGAACTGTTAAGGTGTTTTAGAGAGCTCTAGATATAACCTGTGGATAGAGAATTGGCATCCCGTTAACAATCACTTTCTGGGGATCTCCAGCAAGCCACTGTTTGGGGGACCACGCTGCTGAGCAAGTCTCTTGTACCCTAATTTTGCACCAGACATCGAGCTAGCCGGGTTTCTGGTATTGCAGGTCATGATAACGTCATGATAACTCTGCACTGGAGTCTGTCCTGTGTGTGAAAGGTCATTGGTGGAACCAAATGTATTCATTATCTTCAGACTTTCAGTAAGATGTAATTCTGACTGGGGAGTGCTGGTGCTCCCATGTAACTGAACACTACATAATCTGCAAAACAGGGTTGTTTTGGCTCCCTAATTATCTCTAAAACTTCCTCCCAGCACTCTTGCTGACACTGCTTCGTAAATGTTTCCACTTACTACTAATCTCTCATTGCTCTTTTTCCCCCCTGCCCTAGCTGGCACCAGAAAACACTCTGATGTCCTTCCAGAAAGCAGTGGAGCAGAAGACGTATGGAGTCCAAGCTGATGTTGTACTGAGGTAAGCCACTGTGCTGGTTGGTCTGACACTTCCTTGTGGATGGTCCAAACCATGCTGGTGGGTCTTTCCCATCTGGTGGGTCTTTCCCATCTGGTGTGTGTCTGGTTGTTAGAATCATAGAATTGCCTAGGTTGGAAGAGACCTTTCAGATCATTGAGTCCAACCATCAACCTAACTCTGACAAAACCATCACTAAACCATATCTCTAAGCACTATGTCTACCCGTCTTTTAAATACCTCCAGGGATGGTGCCTCAACCACTGCCCTGGGCAGCCTGTTCCAATGTTTAATAACCCTTTCAGTGTAAAACTTTTTCCTAATATCCATCCTAAACCTCCCCTGGCGCAACTTGAGGCCATTTCCTCTTGTCCTATCACCTTTCACTTGGGAGAAGAAACCAATCCAACAACCCAGGACCTTCTGCGTGTAAGGCATACAGAAGTTACCACTCTTTCCCATTGAAAAGGGCTCTTAGGGTGAACATATCTGATAACTCCTATGTGTCTCTACTTGTAATGCACAGATGCAACTAATTGCTTCACTGAGATGATGATTGAAGGTGAAGTTGTCCAGGTGGGGGAACCCGGATATCTTTGCCATGAAACTAATCTTAGAATCATAGAATTGTCTAGGTTGAAAGGGACCTTTAAGATTATCGAGTCCAACCATCAACCCAACACTGCCCAAACCAACTAACCCATGTCCCTCAGCACCACGTCTGCCCAGCTTTTAAATACCTCCAGGGATGGTGACTCCACCACTTCCCTGGGCAGCCTGGTACAATGCTTGATAACCCTTTTGGGGAAGAAATTTTTCTTAATATCCATCCTAAACCTCCCCTGCTGCAACTTGAGGCCGTTTCATCTTGTCCTATGGCCTGTTCTTTGGGAGAAGAGACTGACCCCCCCCGGCAACACCCTCTTTTCAGGGAGTTGTAGAGAGTGAGAAGGTTTCCCCTCAGCCTCCTTTTCTCCGGACTGGACCCCTGGTCCCTCAGTCGCTCCTCACAAGACTTGTGCTCCAGACCGCTCGCCTTCATTTGCAGGAAGACTGTAGTTTATCCTAGAGCTTGCTTTCTTGCGGTGAAATGCGGCACCTGGTTTCTAGCCTGACTTGAAGTCAGCTGGCCTTGGGAAGAGACAGAACTGCTTAAATGTGACTTTTGCTTGGATGCCCCAGGTGCAGGGAGAGCAGAGGTCCCCAACTGACTTCATTGCACTGCAAGTCTTCAGGAGGGTTTTTACCAGCCTTGCAAAACTGTCGCAAGAATTTAGTGGCCCAAGAGTAAGCCCTTCCTCCTCTTGCTCCTCATATCACTAGTGCTGGGGGAGGGAGGAACCTGGTGATGCTGCTGACTGTCAAGAAGTCATTCCTTTCAATGTTGAGCTGAATTGATAGGACTGATTTAGGGAGGGTTATTTCAAGAAGTGTGCTTTGTTCCAGGATTGTGATCATTCTTTAGTATTCTTGTTCCTTTTCTGAACTGTGTTTTTTGCATGAGTTACAGATGTGCAAGAGGGCAGAATTGGCACGAAGGGAACAGTAATGCCTTATCTTGGTGATACCTCAGTTTGTCTCAGTTCCAGCTGTAAATACAAGAAAGACTCAAAGCTGATATTTTCTTTTTCCCTGACTGCTTTGGAGGTTGGTGTTGAAGGAAAGGCATTTTTGCCTGGTGGAAGATGGGCTTCTGAAGTTTAATTTTTAGGGTGTTTTTTCTTCTTCCCATAATTGCTTGAGAGCAAATGACATAAAAATTAAAGGAATTTCCACCCCATCCCCCCCGTGCCCCTCCCTCCCTCCCTCCCCGCAGAGTGGAAGTTCATTGTGGAAGGATGAAGTATGAATTGGGATGTGTGTGATACAATTCTTCTTTCAAAAGTTAGTTCATTGACTGTTGTGAAGTGACAACAACGTGCCTGTCCAAACTCACAATGAGCACCTGGCTTGTGTGGTGGCTGAATCGGTTGTTCCCCTGAGCACTGGCCAAGGAGAAAGGTGGTCTGTTGGGAGGAGGAGGAGAGCTGGAAAAGCTCCAAGAGCTTTCCATGTTGCCATTTATCAGCCATCCCAGCTGAGCACTCCGAGCATCCCATAGCTTAAATGGTGCCCTTGATTGGCCCAGTTATTTGAGACGCTCTCTAGGAGAGCCAAGTCCCTTTATAAGAGGACTCCAATGACCTTCAGACCGAAAAGTGAGCTGTCAACAGGTCTGGCAACAGCTTTGAGAAGGGCATGCAGCACAGCATCCATCGCTGTCCTTATCCCTTGGAAAGATGCTCTTTGTGGCTGTGGCTAGATGGGTACACGACATCCATTCTGGGATGCTTCTGTGGTGTTCTAGGCACATATCAACTGTGGGTGGGCTGCTTGGGCATATGCTCAGACCTATCGCATCCTGCTCCCCACCCGTTACACACCCTAACTGGGTGGTCCTGGTTATAAAGCCAAAACTGGTTATAAAGCCAACTTTGCTTCAAGCAGCAGGAGCATAGTATTGCTGCGTGTTCCTCTCTAATCTTCTATCTCCTCTCACATCTCTTCTTCTAGAGCTCTGATTTCTGTTGCTGAATTACTTTTTTTCAAACCTGTGCCCACTAATACATTGCGGTTAGCCTTGGGTGCTGCTGAGTGACTCCATAAGGGGAAGGATTAGACAGGAGGGAGCGAATGTTAAGTGCCCTGTAGGATTTCTGCACTGTGGTTAAGGCTTAGCAGTATCTGATGATGCTCTGCTGTGAGATGTTAAGACTTGAGCTCCTATCTCCCTTAAACACTCCACACTCTTAATTCTGTAGTTATTTAGCATCTTTTCTTTTTTTTTTAACTGTAGTTATTAAAAACCCGTCGTATTGCAGCAGTGAGGTGTGCTGCTGAGCATGGAATTGCTGTGTCGGCGTGTTCATTCGGGTTGGGGGGGCAAGTAGTTGGCACAGCGCATGCTAGAAATAGCAAATAAAGATGCCAGTGACCTTTGTGATAAGGGACTTTCTGCAGGCAACGGTGAAGCTGAGGCAGCATTTGCTCCATCATCTAACATTGTTTTCCCTCCAGCTCCTAGGGGGTGAGTGCTCTGGGTTGTCTCCTAATTCAAATGGGGTTTGTATTTTAACCCCGTCTCCTTTCCAGCCCTTATCTGAGCCTCCTATTATGAAGATGGGCTCCTTGCTTTGGAAAAGGTCATTGTAATCAGGCTGGCTGTGCTGGGTTTATCTTGATTTCTGAGTGCAGACAACTGTCCCCCTTGCCCTTGATAGAAGCCCTCACTGCTCTGGTGTGGTGTTGCCACTGCTCTGAAAATTGATCCAAGAAAATTGGGCTGGAATAAAGCTTAAAGAGCTTTTTAGGTTTCCCAGAACCATTGTTCTGTATATTTGGATGGTTTAAAAACCACGGGGCATGATTTTGGCTATTTAGTTTCGTGTGAGAGGTGGGGTTTCTTTAAGATGCACGAACTTAACAACTCATGTGAGCATGGCTGTTTCCTGAACCCAATTTTCAATTGGAAAAGGCAATCTCAGAGCAATTTTGGTAGCTTGGAACCCTTGCATTTTTCTGAAAGCCCATGAACATTAAGTTCTCTTATAGGCTGAGAGTCTGTGAAAATCTTAATCATCATCTACTATTAACAATTTGAGAATAGTTTTTGTGTGTGTGTGTCTGTATGTACAGGGTATGGAAAACCTCTGATGCTGTTGGGAGCTACAAATGTTGCAGAAATCTTTGGTTGGCATGAGCGTTCAGGGTGGGTGTTCTTGTCCAAGCTACCTGAATTTGGCACTCTAGAAATTTTTGAGGGATTAGTGGGGAGGAGGGACGGAGGGAAGGATTGGGTTATGTCAGCATTTGAATGACTGCAAACATCTAGCAGGTATCTAAGAGACTTTCCTCTGGGTGCATCTCATTTCAACTGGTCTTGGGGATGCTGGGGATGTGTTAAGCTGGTCAAGATCTTCATAATGATTTTGATGTGAAGCCATGAGAGAGGCTGGAGTGGGAATGGGCATTTCTCTAGTACTGTGTATGTGGTTGTGCACCTCCACCTTTAATGGGACCTCTGACTATCTTTGCAGCTATGACGGAGTGCCATTTCTGATGCATGACAAGACACTCAGGAGAACAACAAATGTGGAGGAAGTGTTTCCAGAGCGGGCCTACAAGCACTCCTCCATGTTCAACTGGACCGACCTGGAAAAGCTCAATGCTGGAGAGTGGTTCCTACAGGTGTGTATGGCCATGGAGGGGGTGTCCTGGAGCCATGGACATGGGATGAAAACTCATGCCTAAACCCTCTTTGAGGTGGAAAGGTGTAGATCTAGCTCCTCCTTCAGATCTGCACTGGTCTGAAGTGCAGCTAGAGCAAGAATCCATGAACCACATTTAGTTCTGTCCTCTACAGAACTTAGACTTGGTCTAAAAGACACATTGTCTGTCTGTGCCTTTTCCACCAGCTGGAAGAAGGGTGGAATGCCTGGTTAAGGTTAATGCCTAGTTGACACCACAAAGATCTTTAAGACCCCCAGGAGGGCGAACACGTGGTTATAAAGAGAACAGAAAAGACAGCTTGTCATATGCTATTCCTTTTTCTGTAACTTACTTTTGGAAAGAGTTGTCTTTACCAAAAAAAAGCAAGAAATGGAGCCTTCGAAGTCCAGGGGAGTAAGAATTGCTGTGGGATGGGCTTGACCCATCCTTCAGCATGCAGACAGGTTGCAGGTGGGATTTCTTTTTGCCAAGCCGCTCTCTGGCCACTGGCTGGTAACCTTCTTGGAGAGCATTGGTCTGTAAGGAGGGCTGCAGCACTCTGGTACGCTCATGCAAGCTTGAATGTGGCTTGGTGAGGCATCGCTGCAGTGATGCAAGCTCAGGTACCACTTTCACACGGCTGCTTGAAGCTCCCTGGGGTGCTCTCTTGGTGGAAGTCCAAAACCACTGTAGCTTCACTGCTTTTCTGATCTGAGCTGGAGTGATGGGGGTGTCTGTATTACGACTGCACGTGCTGCTGCACGGAAACTTGCTTGGCCCGCAGGTGTGGTTGTGGGAGTGGGAATGAAGGGAAACTACTGCTTGCCAGATGAGAAGGGCCAAAAAAACATTTGGAAGGCTGCTTTTTTGATGTGCTTTGAAGCAGTCAATCCTGAATGTCCTTCAGTCAGGAGCCCATCTCTTCCAACAGCCCATAGCTTCTGCCTGATTGCTTTTAGCTATATAATCATGGAAAGATTTGGGTGGGAACGGACCTCTAAAGGCCATCTAGTCCAGCCCCCCTGCCATGAACAGGGACATCTTCAACTAGATCAGGTTGCTCAAAGCCCCATCCAACCTGGCCTTGAACACCTCCAGGGATGGGGCATCTACCACCTCTCTAGGCAACCTGGGCCAGGGGCTCACCACCCTCACGGCAAAGCATTTCTTCCTAATAACTCATCTCAATCTCCCCTCTTGCAGTGGAAAACCCTTCCCACTCGTCCCATGGCTCCCCTCCCTGATCCAGAGTCCCTCCTCAGCTTTCTTGGAGCCCCTTGAGGGACTGGAAGAGGCTCGAAGGTCTCCGCGGAGCCTTCTCTTCTCCAGGCTGAACCCCCCCAACTCTCTCAGCCTGTCCTCAGAGCAGAGGGGCTCCAGCCCTCCCAGCATCTCCGCGGCCTCCTCTGGCCCCGCTCCAACAGCTCCGTGTCTCTCCTGTGCTGAGGCCCCAGAGCTGGAGGCAGCACTGCAGGGGGGTCTCTCCCGAGCGGAGCAGAGGGGCAGAATCCCCCCCCTCGCCCTGCTGCCCACGCTGCTGGGGATGCAGCCCAGGCTGTGGGGGGGTTCTGGGCTGTGAGAAAACATTGCCATGTTGAGCTTCTCTTCACTCACCAGTACCCCCAAGTCCTTCTCCTCAGGGCTGCTCTCCATCCCCCAGCCTGTATGGATACTGGAGGCTGCCCCTACCCATGTACAGGACCCTGCACCTGGCCTTGTTGAACCTCAAGAGGTTCACACGGGTCCACTTCTCCAGCCTGTCCATGTCCCTCTGGATGGCACCCCGTCCCTCAGGTGTGTTGACTGCACCACTCAGCTTGGTGTTGTCTGAAAACTTGATGAGGGTGCCCTCGATCCCACTGTCCGTGTCACCGATGAAGATATTGAAGAGTACTGGTCCCAGTGTGGACCCCTGAGGGACATCACGTGTCACCAGTCTCCATCTGTTCCTTTTTATTTTTGGATTCTGAAGAATCCTTGGTGATCATATACGTAGTGTAAGAAAGTCCATTTTTAGCTTACTATATTGAAAAATGACATTACTGCCCTATAGCTCTGCTCTCCTGGAAACGAAGTGACCTGCCTAGCGCATCTTGCTTTCGGTAAGGATCTGTCACTTGGCCTTGGGTCAGGAAACTGAGGCACAGAGCTTCAGAAAGCTGCAGGATGGTCATCAAGCATGGCTGTTGGCATCCCCCACTGTTGTCAAGGTGGTATAGAAAAGGGTCTTTGACTGTATTTGAGGAGTCTGGGCTTTGTGGCACTAATGCTTGGATGTGCTTTGCTTTCAGAATGACCCTTTCTGGACAGCTGGGTCTCTCTCAAGGTCTGACTATTTGGAAGCTGCCAACCAGTCAGTCTGCAAGCTGGCAGATATGCTAGAGGTGATCAAGGAAAACACATCGCTCATCCTGAACTTCCAGGACCTGCCACCAGCTCATCCCTACTATAGCACTTACATCAACATCACCCTGGAAACCATCCTGGCATCGGGAATTCGGCAACAGGCTGTGAGTTCTGTGGGGGTTGGTGATGTTTCCAAAATTGCCCTCTTCGTGGGTTCCCTGAGTCCTTAAGTGTCTCATTTGATCCATTTGAACACTTCATTTGAAATGCTACTTCACGCCAAGAAGTCATGCTGGGGGAGGGCTTTGCCTCCAGCTTGGTGGTCCTAGAGGCTTGAATAGCATCTTGGACTGTACTTATGGTAGTATAGCTAGTAGAAGGAGGAAAGTGATTATTCCCCTTACTCAGCAATTATGTTCAGTGTAGGGCTCACCAGTACAAGACGGATGTTGGTAAACTGGGGCAAGTCCTGCAGAGGCCACCAAACTGATCAAGGGGCTGAATATATGAGGAGAGGCTGAGGGGAACTGAGTCCCTTCATCCTGGAAAAGAGAAGACTTTGTGGAGACCTAATAGCAGCTCTCCAGTGCTGGCAAGGAGGTTGTTGAGAAGTTGGACCAAAGCTCTTCACTGAGCTGCGTGTCAGGAGGGTAAGAATCATCGCAAATTGGAACAGGAGCGTTTTTCACTGGATATAAGGAAACTAGTTTTCCCTGTGAGGGTAGGCAAGTGTTGAGAGAGGCCAGGAGAAATTGAGGGATCTCCATCCTTGGACCTTTTCAAGATGCAACTGGAAAAAGCCTGGAATCTTGTTTGAAATCGGTGCTGGCCCTGGTTTGTGTTGGAGTAGAGATCTCCTGAGGTCCCTTCCCCGATAAGAGCCTCGGGCATGAGAGCAGAGGCTGAGACCTGGAGGTCAGTTGTGAGCAGCAGAGAGACCTTTCTCTCCTTAAAATCATAGAATAGTTTGGGTTGGGAGGGACCTTTTAAAGGTCATCTAGTCCAACCCCCCTTCCAAGGAGTCTCCTTCTGTCTCCTTGGTTTTAAATAATCCTTCTCCCTGGGCTGAGCAACTGTTTCAGCCTGGACTCAGCTTCTGCTTGGAGGAGAAATGAGTGTTCTGGAGATTAGGGTTATTCAACAAAAGGAGGTCTATGTACCTTCAGGTCTGTGTATATGCAGAGATTCTCTTCCAGGCTTTCATTTCTGCCCCAGAATTGTCCTTGATGGGTTATGCCAAGCATTTTAATTTCCAGCTCTATGCTGTTGCAATTATGGAATAGGGTAGAAACATTTTGGTTGGAAGAGACCTTTAAGATCATCAAGTCCTACTGTTAACCTAGCACTGCCAAGTTACCACTAACCCATGTCCCTCAGCGCTACATCTACATGTCTTTTAAATACTTCCCAGCCAGCCTTGTTAGCAGTGTCCTCTTTGACCACGAGGTATTGATCTTCACCCAGCCCATCAGGAGCTCCCTCTGATGTAATCACCTCTTCTGGAGGGAGAGCACCACTTCCCATGTGTTGCATGGGTATCAGACTGGGGGACTCTGGGTGTCCCTTGGAAAACTTCTTCGTGGATCTGTCTTGGGAAGGAAATCTGGTCCTTTCACTTGTCCTGTGCTCTCCCTTGAATACGGACTGGTTGAAAATAGTGTAGTGAGGCTGGCAAGTGGAATGACTACATCACTCGCAGCTTAGATATTGCATCTGTACCAATTAAATGCATCTGCATGCACAGACAAGTTCGGCACTGATGTGTTCAGTGATGGGCCCAGGAGGAGCTATTTTTAGCTTCCATCTGTCTTTCTAATGACAGATGCTGCCACCCAATTCCCAATTAACTATGTGGCTGCAATGACGGTGTTATCCACAAGCCTCTGCCAGCTTGTCTAGATCCAAGGGAGGACCATGCTGTCTTATCCTTGGATATTGGAATGGAGAGCGGGAGAAAAACAGTCGAAATATAGATGTGGGGTTGTGAAGCAATATTTAAAAGATGGGTAGACACAGTGCTTAGACATATGGTTTAGTGATGGTTTTTGTCGGAGTTAGGTTGATGGTTGGACTAGATGATCTGAAATGTCCCTTCCAACCTAGGCAATTCTATAATTCTCTCACAGGTTTTATGGTTCCCTGTTGAAAATGCTTATGGCTGCATTTGTGCTGCTCTGATGCTTTGGTGGAGGAGTGTCATGGAGTTATTAAACATGGGTTAAAGCAGTGCTGAGATCATCTCGTTGGGCCCAGCCTCTGCATGACACAAGCCATAAAACTGCCCAGCTTCGTTCCTCATCCACTTTACATCTGGCAGCTGAGCACGTGAACAGTGATTAATTTGACAGGCTTTCAAAGTGTGGTATGAACTTAAGGAAATCCTTGCCCTGGGTTGGAGTAGATGTACCCCTGATAAAAGAAAAAAAGGGGGGAATAAAACCAGTCTTAGCCATGGGATCATGGGAGGCTTCTCTTGTACGTCCCGTCCGCACTGTCAGTTTTAGTCTCATGTCTTTAGTTCTCTCTGTGCCCTGAACTGGGCAGGGAGGACAGGTTTGCAAGGTTGTACCCTGTCTCTTCTCATGAGCCCTTGGCCTGATCCCTTTGTATCTCAGCCCTTTTCACCTCTAAGATGTTGTGCGTTACAGCCCTCTGGGCTCACGGACAATCCTGATGTGAATAGAGATGTGTGAGATTGTGTCTCATAGATAATTTGTATGACAAATGAGACAGTCTCTCGTGTGATTTTGCTTCTGGCTTGGTGTAAACTGGCTGTCTTGTGTCACCAGCTTAGTGAATTGTCTTTGCCATAGCCATCCTCTGTCTCGCTCCCTCCGCAGGTGATGTGGCTGCCGGACATGGAGAGGCAGCTGGTCAGACAGATTGCGCCGGGTTTCCAGCAGACTTCTGGCCTCAAGCTGGACACAGAGCGCATGAGGGAGAAGGGCATCGTGAAGCTCAATCTGCGTTACACCAAGGTCACGAACGAGGATGTCAGGTACAGCCCTCGGTTTGGACACTGCGTGGTAGCCCATGTGCTCCACGGTGGGTGCATCCATGGCCCAGCAGCATCTTTTCTGATCATCCCAGGCTGTCTTATCTGCATAGAGGTATCTTTTCAGATGGATTTGCTCTTGAAAGCTTGAGCTGTGCAAGCTTGTCCCTACCCATCACCCAGAATCCAGCCTGTTCCCAGGAGCGAACAGCTGACTCTAACAACTTTACATGCTAATTCAGTATATGATGATCCTTTTTGAAACACAAATATATGAATAGTCTGATTCTTACTACACTGTCAGCTCTGGAAAAAGTGAAGGCTTTTCACACTGAGTACCTCCAAGTGCTGTCTTACCCTCATTAGCAGCTGCCCTTTGCTTCTGTTCCTCTGCTCCAGAGTTGCTGCCACAGAATTTTGATTAGTCCAAAGTCTAGATATGCTTTCAGAAATTTCTCTTTGCAGAGAATTTACCTGTTTCATTACTGTCCTTTGTCAGCTATTTAGACTGGTCAGGTCTCCTCTTTAATGAGACTGGCACAGCGTGGGGTTCCTCTCCTGCTTGAGCCTGTGTTTGAACCATGCAGTGACTTAGTTCCCAGCTTTGTCCCCTTCTCGGAAAGGGTGGATTGTCTCTAGTGCAGCTTTTATATTTTTTTAGAGTTAACTTTTACTTTTTTTTTTTTCCCCCAAAGAGATACTTGAAAATGAAAGAGGTTTGCAGAAGAAAAGTCTCTTCAAAGGATTTGTCTTGCTATATGTTTGGGCTGGGAGTAGGGAACATCTGGGCCCAGGGCTGTTTGAGAGCATGGTCCTATTTATTATAATCCAGTGATGGCTTTCCATGGCTGCCAGTGATTGGTCTAGTTGCTCGCCCTGAAAACCAAGTCTGTGCTTTACCTGCAGGATAATTCCTGCCTGTTTTTCCCCTACCTATTTGCTCTATCTCATGGAGAGGACCATATGCCAACGCTCCCATCTATACCAGCTCATCAGCCCCAATCTCTCATCAATCCCACCTCAGCTGTCTCCAAAATCCGACCTGCCACTTGATTCTTTCTTGAACCCTGGAAGCCTTCCGAAGCCCAGTCCTGCAGCATGAGCCAGAGCAGGTTCAACAAGCCCTGGTATAACACAGTTCTCTCAATCCCCCCAGAAATCAACATCTGGATGTAACATTGCTGCGAGCACCTATGCCCTTGAGAATCCCTTAGCCTTTGGAGCAGCTTGATCATGTTGTGAGCTTTGAGATGTCCACGTTTTGTACAGTGGCCTCCCACCTCAAAGTGCTTTGCAGACAATAAGTTGCTAGGATTAATCTCTGTGCTGAAGATTAGTGATGCTTCTGCTTCGTAGATAAGGAAACAGCAATTTATGCAAATCGTATGGGTACAGGTACTCCACTGTCAGTGCTTTGTTTGCTGCTGACAGCTCTTGTACCCCAGCTTGCAATTTTAGCTTCTTGGAAAATGACCTCAGGAGACTGGAAGCTGTAACTCTGCTGCCGTCCCCAAAACAAGGGCATTAGGTTGGAAATGCAGTCTGTCAGTTTTTAATTAAGTAAATTGCCTATGAAGTGTTACAGGCATCTGAGCCAGATGTTAATTTTACGTCAACATGAGGTGGTTGTTACAAAAACATGCTGTGTCCATCATTCATGAGGAAGTATCTGAGGTGGTCTGCGGCCTGGGTCAGATAGCATCCAAGAGGCAAAGAAATCTTTCAAGTTCAAACCATTTGATTGCAACGCCCTTGGGTTGCTCATGAAGTCACCGTGCCCTGTTAAAAACCACCCGCTTCATGCAATTCAAACCCAATAAATCTAGCCGTGATTACATCAGTGGCTAATGGTGAGAGGTCTCCTCTTGGAGATGAGGGTCTGACGTTTGCTGGGGGACTTACGTCTCGCCCTGTCTGTCTCCTGACAGGGACTATGCCATGGCGAACCTGAGCGTGAATCTCTACACTGTGAATGAGCCCTGGCTATACTCCATCCTGTGGTGCGCCGGCGTCCAGTCAGTCACCTCTGACAGCTCCCACATCCTTCGCAAGGTGCCTTTTCCCATCTGGCTAATGGTAAGCACAATGCCTGCGAAGGTTCTGTGAACCCCTGGAAGGAGGGGATGCAGTTGGAGGGGTGTAGAGGTGGCCGTTGAGTACTGGAACCATAGGGCTAGGGGGTTTCTCCAGGAAGGTTTGGTTGGGTTCAACGTGCTCTTGGGCTTGGGAGTTTTCACCCTCTGTGTGTCTGAGATGGTAACGGATCAATGCTCCTCTTGCACAATCCCTTCCTTCAGACGGCCCTGTCTCTCTCCATGCAGGGTTTGAGAGCCTTGGATATTACGTTGCATGCCCCATTTAACCCATATGATTTTTGCATTTTTCTCCAATGGAAAAACACCTTCCCAGACCTGCTGAGCAAACCTGGCTTCTGTGTTATGGCCAGCCTGCTGAAAAAAATGGGATTTTTTTCCCTGTTTTTAATACCAAATGAGGACAAGTTTTTCTACTGCCTACCGCATTGTTGAACAAGGAACAACCAGAAACCAAAGGTCCCTTACCCATCATGTAGCCAGCAAACTCTCTGAAAACTCCCATAGCACTTTGAGTCTCTGAAACACACAGGAATATTCCTATACAACACAGCCGAGGATAGGAAACTTTCAGCCCACAAAGCTCTGAGAAGCAGTCAGCACATGACAGGAGGGAGAGTTTAAAATTGTTCCTGTTTGTGGTTTTTCCTGATAACGTCATTTTGGGTGACAGGCTAGCATTAGAACTGTCATAAACGCTGTGATTTTTATGCGACCCCTGCAGCTCTGTGCTTTTCTTGCTGCCCTGGTGGTAACTTTAGCAATGTGTGGTCTCTCTGTGATTCTACAAAACAGAAGGTTTAAGGTCTGCTTCTGCTTTTTGTCTTCCAGCCTCCAGACGAGTACCACCTAATCTGGATCACATCTGATCTCATTTCATTTATCGTAATTGTAGGAGTTTTTATATTCCAGAAGTAAGTAGCATTGGTACAACTCGACTCTCACGTATCTGTGGCGTGTGTTTTTTGTTCAGAGCGTGGGGTGGAGATGGGACAGAGGAGCACCAAGCTCCTCAGGCGTTTGGATTGCAATAGCAGGGAAACTGTTTGTTAAAAACCCCTACAAAGACTGCAAACAATTCCACTTCTGAGATGTGACATTGAATTGGATGAAGTCACTACTTTTTACGAAAAATGAGAGATCTCAAAATAGTAGATAGAAGCCTTGTTCTGCTCATAAATGTGTGTGGGAGAGAAACTGTAAATGCTTTAGGGAAATGGATGTTGAGAAAGATTAAAATGCTTTAAAGGAAGAAGAAGCGATGTTTTGAGATTCCACCATTACAGTCTTCAAAAAGAGCATATTATAGTTATCTTAAATCCGTTTGTTCCTGTTTGGATGAAGAAATATAAATATTCATAAGATGGTTAGAGTTGGAAGGGACCTTAAAGGCCATCTAGTTGCAACCCTTTGCCCTGGGCAGGGACACCTCCCACCAGACCAGGTTGCTCCAAGCCCCGTCCAACCTGGCCTTGAACCCCTCCAGGGATGGGGCAGCCACAGCTTCTCTGGGCAACCTGCGCCAGGGGCTCACCACCCTCACAGCAAAGAATGTCTGCCTCAGATCCAATCTAAATCTACCCTCTTCCAGTTTGAAGCCACCACCCCGTGTCCTGTCATGACGCTCCCTCATCCAGAGTCCCTCCCCATCCTTCCTGTAGGCCCCCTTCAGGGACTGCAAGGTTGCTATAAGGTCTCCACAGAGCCTTCTCTTCTCCAGGCTGAACCCCCCCAGCTCTCTCAGCCTGTCCTCATAGCAGAGGGGCTCCAGCCCTCCCAGCATCTCCGCGGCCTCCTCTGGCCCCGCTCCAACAGCTCCGTGTCCTTCTGCTGTTGGTGCCCCAGAGCTGGAGGCAGCACTGCAGGGGGGTCTCCCCCGAGCGGAGCAGAGGGGCAGAATCCCCCCCTCGCCCTGCTGCCCACGCTGCTGGGGATGCAGCCCAGGCTGTGGGGGGGTTTCTGGGCTGCCAGTGCACATTGCCAGCTCCTGTTGAGCTTCTCACCCACCAACACCCCCAAGTCCTTCTCCTCAGGGCTGCTCTCCATCCATTCTTTGCCCAGCCTGGATTTGTGCTTGGGATTGCCTGACCCTTGTGCAGGACCTTGCACTTGCATGCATATTATGATTTAGCAAATCAAATTGGTTGCTTAGTTTGATGCATAGAGAAAGCCTATCCGTTTTCCAAAGAAAAGGCAGAGCAAGGCAGAAGCCTCTCTGTTAGTCAGGGTCCCTGAAAACAGATGTGGTTCATAAAACCTAGGAGCAGAGCAAATTAAGACACTGATAAATCAGGAGGAGGTAAATCAACTTACTAATGGCAGAGTTGGCCAAGCCACCCTGCTCTTGATTATACATGAGGAAACCATGGTGTCTTCCTGGTGATGTGCCTTTTCTCCTAGGAGGCATTTTAGCTGTCAGTCATGACAGTGTAATCACCCTCTCTGGGGAAAAGTGTGAGCTCGGAGAGAGATGCATTCCCTCCAGTGAGCAGCAGCATCAGCCTTCTCCTGGGAAAATCTGTCATTCTGAAATTGCATCCCCTGTTCCCCGGCTTTATAATCTCATCTGCTTTGGCATGCACAAATGACTGTCCTAGAGACATTAGGGGACCTACACTTTCCTTCCTTCTTGATATTCAAAATGCTTTGTGTTAGGAGCAGCAAATTCATTCGCTTCAGCCTCATGAGCCAATGATTTCACTGTCGCGTTGTCCCAGATCATCTGCTTGCAGCAATCTCTCTCCTTCCCCTGGGTGCAGAATTACCCGGGTATTTTTGCCGTGTTACAGTAGGCTATTGCTCCTGCCAGCAGCTGCTATGGATTTGACTTCAGGCCACATGTTGTGTCTGTTTATGATTATGTCTAAATTCATGAATCGCACAGTCCCACGCTGGTAGACCCGTGCCCAGCAGGTCCCCAGTTCCAGCATAAGGTAATGGAGTGAGCAGCAGATTCAGAACTCTCCTCTTGGATTAGATTTCCCAACAGTTAATGAAACCACTGACCAAGGTAGGGATTAAAATTTTTCTAAGGAGTCTTGTGATCTGAATTGTGGCCAATTAAACCCTTCTTCCAGAAGGGTATTGTGGCTGTGTTGTCTGGAAGCTGTGTCCACTCCTTCAAATTCATCAGTTGGTTTAATAGAGGTGTCCCTTCTCTTTAGACCCTGTATTTCTCTGTAAAATACAGAAATGGATGGGGAAGTCTGGAGGCAGGGACTGACCTGTCTGAAGAGCAGAATTTGAAGGCCAAGTTGATGAGATATTTGCAGTCTTTTGCATCATCTCCCGAAGTCAGTTTTAGAAGGCTTTCCTGAATCAGACCCAGGAGACCACAGGCTGAAGAAATTAAACTGACTCAAACTGCTGAGTGGGGACTGTAGGTCCTTGAGCAGAGTGAGATGGTGCGTGCTTGGAGAGGGGGAGAAGTTGCAGCTACGTGGACTTTGCAATAGCTGGACTCTTCCTCTCTGCATAGATTAAATTTCTTTCAGTTTGGAGAAGGTTTGATGGAGTAAGGCAAGAGGAAGCAGGGTAAGGAAGGAAAGCGTTATTGCAGGATTTCTCTTCCACTCTCTATGTAAGTGTGATACAGGTTAGAAGAGCTGGGAACTGCCCCCAGTTTTCCCCAGCATCCATCAACCTGGGGCGCTGAGCTCCATGCCCAACATCTGGACCTGGCATAGAAAGGCAGTTGCTCAGAGAGCTCTGGCCACGTGAACCCATCGTAGCAGGGCCAAATGTCTTCTTTCGGGTCTCTCCCTTGGGACAATTCAACCCTGAGTCAGTAGAAGGAAGAAGGAGAAACTCTAGCACCAGAAGTTGGACTTTCTGCAGCAAAGGGCTCGCTCTTCCAAGAGCTTTGTGCAGGAGAGACCCATTTCCTTCCAGTTTCTCCACCACATGAAAGAATTGGTAGAAGCGTTGAGGATATATTAAAAACAAATCACAGCAGAATTACCCAACTACTACCTGCTGATGTGATTCAGCCCTGGGAAATGGGGCTTGGCATTTGGCCTTCAATGTTGTGGTTGTTTTTTTGTTTTGTTTTATTTGGGTTTTTGTTTGTGGTTTAGTTTGGTTTTGTTTTTTTTTCCCCAAGTCCTTTTTGGGGCAAAACAGAGCTGCTTCCTTCATGTAAGGATGAGGGGGCGGGTGGGAACAGAGCCACCGCTTCGATGCGCTCGTCCTCTCTCCTACGCATGGCTTGTCTCTCCTCCGTAGCCGCGGGTAGGGATTGCTCCTGCTGTTCTGCTTCAGCCCCGGAGACAGGATTGTGGCAGCCTCTCCGGAAGGGAAATACCAACTGTGATGACTTCTAACCAATCTTTTTTTGCCTCTTTGCCTTGTTTATTTTCTTACTGCTCTGACTGTTGTGCATGTTCCTCCTCTTTCTCTCTCTGCTGCATTCTGGCATCTCACAGCTATCACATGATCAGGTAATTCTGGTGCTTTCCTCCTCTTTCTCCTTTTTCATTCAACCTTCCTTTCTCTCTTTCTTTCTCCCTCTCTGCTATGGCTTCACTGCAGATGGACAAGGCAGGACACAGTTTTTCCACGGTGCTTTCAAACATCTGGCTTCACAGAGGGGACCATAAAGGGCTGAACATTGCATAGTCCATAGCCACGAGCACCGCGGGAGCCTGATGCTGAAGCCGGTGGATGTTTTGAAGGCAATCTGACCATCCGTTACAATGATCCAAGTCACTGCCTTTTAAAACAGCCCTATTCTGAGGTCCTGCAGTGTGTTGTAATTGGGAAATTCCCAGTGGATGTAATGCTTTCTCCATGGAAATAATCCCATGCAAAACATTCCCTTCCTTCCTGCATTTACCAGAGGTTTTTGAGACCAACCTCTTCTAAATTGGCCAATTCTAAAGAAAATAACGTAACCTGTTCAATTATATAAAGTAGTGCTTTTTGAGCCCTTGGAATGAATTCATAAAGCTAATAGCTGGAAAGGTTTGGCACATCAATTGCTGCACTCGCAGCCTGGCATCTTTCAGGAGTCTCTTCCCAATAAATAGCATTGCACCCAGGAAGAGAATGAGCCTTGGATACTGGATTCGAAGTGCCATCAATTGGAAACCCAGATTTCTCCTCGCATTGGCTGCTTTCTCACTAGTCTATCTCATCCCCTTGGAGGATAATACTGTTGCTTTTCTGCAGTAAAGCCTTCATTGTGTCCATACTCTGACCAAACTCTTCACGTGTTACCTTCTCCATTCCTTCTGCTGTGTGCCATGGGGTTGTATTTCTGAGGACTTGGCTACTCCCTGTCTGTGCTTATCTGTCCCTCTTCCTCTGCCCACCCACCGCCTTGGGGGTCGGGGTTGGCCACCTTCAAGCATTGCCTGCTCTACAAGGTACCTTGGACTTGCGGTGTTACGGCCTCGTGGCATCTCCACAGAACAGGACCTGGTTATGGGGCTGGGCTGAATGTTTCTATGGGTGCAGGGAGGTTGGGTGTTCTCCCCTTCTCTCCTCCCCCTTGCTCCCTGGGTCGTGGATAAGGAGAAGACAGGCATGGAGGAGCTGGGCAGGCTCTAGATGTGAGCGGTCACAGGATGGGGACTGTGATTGTAGCTGGCTTGGCTCTTTGCTCACTCCATCTTATCACCTCGGTACCAATCAACCCCGTTTTCTCCCATTCCTGCCCCTCTCCCATCCCCTTTCCCTGCCATTTCGCATCTCCTCTCCAAACCAAGGGTCCAGTTGTGGCCCTAACACGGTGTCTGCTGTTTCTGTGTTGTTGTCCCAGTATTTTTTAGTCTGTTCCCACCCTGTGTCCGTCTGGTCCACTTTGATGCCAACCTCCCAGAACAAGACCTACCTGCTGTCTGTCTGGCCTTTTTGCACGCTGCTGTCCTAAACGTGGCCGATCACAACAGTCCAAGGGGGTAGGAGAGGTGCTCTTTTCTATTAAACAAGCTTTCTGGAGACCCAAAGGCTACCGAGCGCAGCAGAGAGTAGTTCATATGGTGTTGGAGTTACGTTGTGATTAAATGTACTGGTGGCTCTTCTAAGAGGGTATTTCAAAGTCTCCCTGAAAAATGGGGTCACCCTCTCCTAGCTTGTTCAATCAGAGCAATGCACCCCTGTGAGAAGAGGAGTCATCGTCCCCTCAAGCATAATTAATCACCCGGAGTCTGGCTGCAGCCACCATGTGAGGTGGGGAGCGGAGAGCAGTGGATATTCCTCTTGGGAGGAGGAGAAAAGCCCTTGGTCCCCATGCCCCTTTGAGGCTGGACTCTCTGTGCCTCAAAACAGCCCATGCCCTCCATGGGACATCTAGGACCAATGGACAAGTGATCATCGTGCCTTTTGGTCACACAACCCAGCCTAATGCTGAAAATACTGATGATGTGGGCCAAGAAAAGACTCATTGTAGTGAAATATTTTGGTCCTGCCTGATAATAGTTTAAGGAGGGTCTTGTCCTGTGAGATCCTATGCGCTTCCAACCACGTTGACCTTAGTGGGATCTGCCTGCATGGGACACTAAGGGCAAAAATGATCATCTTCCAGGTCAGAGTGGCTCAGCTTAGATGATGGCGATAGGAGAAAAATAGTGTTTTCTATTTTAATTTTTTTTATACTTTAATATCTTTGCCTTCTTGTGCTTGCTCTGTGTTGCTTCTGTCCATGGGTCTGTGAGCTGTGTCCTGTTGCTATCCCGTTCCTTCTTTTCTCTGTAGCCAGAGCATCTACCTTCATCCTTACCCTGGTCAAAGCCTGATGGTGCAGTGTCACCCACTGGGATTTGGGAAGGGGATAGAAACCCCATGAAATCGGCACCAGCTAGATTTTTCTTGGAAAAATTGCAGAACCTCTTTTGTGGATGTTGCTTTTTCAGGCTGATGCTGTGGAGACCCAGGCTGGGGAGGTGTGTGGGCTCCTCAAACTCATCCTGGGGCTTGTTGGGGGTTAGAAATCTAAGAAGGTGGTTATCACCTTTAAAAAAACAAACAAACAAAAAATACCCCAAACAAAGCACTTTCTCCTGTGTGGGTGAGCCACTAGATGGTGCCAGAAGATCAGAAGCCCCATAAACCACCCTAAATCCCTGCTGTTTCTCCATCAAATAGTCTTACAGCATCCCTGGCATGGAGGATGTGATTTGCTTGAAAGCCTTCCTCTGTGGTCAGGAGGCAGGACAAATCGATGGGGTGTGCGCTATGAAAGCCTGGACTAAATAACATCCCTTTGCAATGGGATATTGGGTATGGCTGCTTTGTCTGAGCCCACCAAACCCTGTTTTCTCCTATTGCAGCAGCATCCCATGTTTCATTCCTGGTGCCAGCAGCTCTGCAGCTGAGGGTCTGCTGTAGGGGTGCTCTCAGGCTGAAAAACAGCTTTAAAAGCAAAATCCCCCTTGAACGTGCTGCCGTTGCTTGTTACCAACATCAGTAATTTTCTTTACATGCATTCAGTAATGAGAATAAAAGTCTGGCTAATTTTACGTCGAGCCGAGTTCCCATCAGCCTTATGTTGTTTATGTGGTCGAAACTTTTGGTGAACACTGAGTTTCATCAAGGCTTAAAAAGAGTGGGTTTTGGGTAAAAGCATTTAAGGAAAGACCTGGCATTTGGGGAGGGAAGGGTTCTGGGAGAAATCATGTTCAGAGGAACTGTACGTGACAGCTACCTGTGTGGGGACAGTGTCTTTGTTGCATCTTAGATTTGAGACCTTAATTTGTCTTCAAGTTCTCTTCTCCCACAAGGGTGAGCATGTCACACAGTGAGGAAAAAGTTATGGTTTCTTTACTTGGCTTGGTCTCTCGTTTTGTTCCCTCTTTCCAACCCTAAGAGTCAAAACAGTCAAAGTAGCCATTCCTCCTTAGGGCAGTTGGGTAGCTGATGTGATAGGGAGGGGTATTTGCACTCCTTGGTGAAATTAGCGGAATTAGGATGCTCAAGGTCATTAAAGATGACCTGCTTTTATGTCTGTACCCCTCTGAGATAACATACTCATCTCTGAACATCCTCCTACCATGCGGGGTTGCATAAGTGCAAGGGAGCAAAAGCGTGAGGGTCTCTGGAACTTGGCCTCCACATTGTTGGTGGCCACTTGCCTTGAGGATGCTCCCATGGATGGGAAACCAGCCCCTGATATCCCCCTCTTGTCTTGCAGGTGGCGCCTAGGAAGCATCAGGACCTACAACCCGGAGCAGATCATGCTCAGCGCTGCTGTCCGCCGGTCTAGCCGGGATGTCAAGATCATGAAGGAGAAGCTGATCTTCTCAGGTACGGATGGGACTGGTTGGTCAGAGCCCTTTGCTCCATCCCTCAGCTATCCCCCTGCTCTCTGCTGGTGGAGGAGGTGGTCCTGATACAGGTGTCATCATATGCTGGTGGGACAGGGTGGCTGGACTGACCCTGCTGCATTGAACCGCTTGTAGGATGGTGGTCATGGCTCTTCCATCCCAAACTGGTGCTCGTCTGAGCACTCATTTGCTGAGAAATCCCACGTCTAACTTCCGAAGTTGTGCCATGCAGCTCTCATACTGCCCCACATCATCTCCTCTCTGAATTGTCAACAGTGTGCCAAAAGTTATAAAATCCAATCAAATAACAGCATAGGTCATCGCAAATAGTGGTGATGAGTTTGGGGTAGACCTGGAATTCAGAGGCCCTGTGGATTGAGGGATTCCTAATATCCTTGTACTCCTCCCAGCATTTATTTGTGTTGGAACATCTCACCCCACCTCTAAGAAAGATCTCAGAAATGTGTACAGAGAGGGAAACGTTTAGCTTTAAAAGATTAAAGTTGGTGCGTGAAGCTGGAAAACTCACGTTTGAAAGAATGTGAATATAATCTCCCCTTGAGCTTTGTTATGGGTTTTCTTTTTTTGTATTTAGGGGCTAGAGACCTCCAGCAGGGATCAGGGTTTATCCTACTGGGCACATTGTGTGAAATGTGGGCCTGATTCTGCCCTCCAGAGATGGTGAAAATCAGGTGTAAATCCAGGGAATCCAGAGAGGGAAAACAGTTGGTCACAGCAGAATTAAGCCTCTCGAGCGTGTCCTAGAGAAAATATCCTTAGAGGTAGGGGATATATATTAAATTTTTGTGTGCTTAGGGTGAGTGTTTACAATTAAAGTTAAAATTAAGTTGCACATTTTTCCAAGTAAAACCAGTGACTATAGGAGCCTACCCTTTTCCAGAATGGCCGTTTGGGTAGACAAGTTCAGATATTTTGCACCCTTTTTCTACAGGTGACTAACTCAGCCTGTGACATAACATGCATGTGTATGGGGGGTCCAGTTTTGCCTCTGATGGGGTCAGGGTTGTCAAGGTCTGAAATTTAGAGGTCACCTCTTATTTGGAGGCAGATGCTGCTCAGAGCAGGTTTTAAATGGGTGCAGCGTTACTAAACCCAGGGTGAAATCCCTGTAGGATCAGATAGATCCCATGTGCTGGAATTACATGGTTGCTCAGTGCCTCAGTTTGCCTGTCCATGGTGGGGGGGCTCCTGGGACTTGCACCCCTGTGACGATGTGTGTCCTCCCTTCCCTTCTCTACCCTCCCCAGAGATCAACAATGGCGTGGAGACCACGGACGAGCTGTCTCTCTGCTCTGAAAATGGCTATGCCAACGAGATGGTCACCCCCACAGATCATCGGGACACCAAACTGAGGATGAACTGAGGGGCTCTGGTCCAACACTGGCGCGTGGCGTCCCCTGCGTTCGCTCTGGCAGCGAGAGCCGTGCTCTCCTGCTTGCTGCGGGATGGGAACCTGTGAGGAACTGCTGGTTGGGCAGAGACCCCTTCCCATACCCCATTGCTGGCTGCTCCACCTCTCTGGTTGTGAGGTGTGAGGGGCTTATTTTTGTAAATATGTAGAAAATCTGAATTTTTTTGTCTCTTTTGGAGGTGGTTTTTTTTTGAGTGTAATTTTTTTTCCAGGGCATGAGTGGAAATACCATGTTCATTAAATCCTCGACCCTATGGCTGAGGTTATCTGAATCTTGATGTGACAGCCTGAGTCCCCTTGGGGGGTTCTGGGATGAACATGTTGGATGTGTCTCCCCTTTCTCCCCCTTGCCCTGCTCCCTCCTCCCCTTGGTGCAGCGACTGTGTAGCTGAACATTGTGATGTTCTCGTGAAGTGTCGTTTTTCTTACATTTTTTTTTCTGTTGTTGTTGCTCTCCTCTTTTTCCCCTCTCCTGGGCAATGAAGTTTAGCTCTAATGCAACAGGAGGCTGTTCGGAGGAGAGAAGCTTTCCTAGGAGGGGAGATAGCACTGCTCTTCCCCGATGAAGTTCAGAGCCAGGGAAGGGGTTGTGCTGGCTCAGTCACTTGGCCACCTTCTCCCTGTCCCCTCCTCCTTCCCCAAAGCCTGGTTGCTCGCAGGGGAATGGCTTTCTGGAAATGTTCTACCACAGTCTTGAAGGCAAATCCTGAGCGTTGGCTGTAGATTGGCCTCTGCTGGCAGCAATGCTTTAATTTTTTATATTTTTTTCCCTTTTTTTCTTTCCTTCTGTCTTCTCCCTGAGTTGGGCTCTGTTGGGAGCCCAGATGGCTTGTAAAAAGCAATGCCATGGGCACCATCACCACTTAGATCTGGCTAAAGTGCCTGCCATGCCAAGTGGCATTTGGAGTCGCTCCTTGCTTCCTGGTCCTTGTACCCATGTAGGAAGAGGAGGTGGTGGTGCAGTGTGAGCTTCCCCCGCTGTGGGCCAAGGAGATGCCCATGGGTGAAGGAGTTGTAAATAGTTTGGAAAGTGAAGCAGCCCCGGAGTGTAATTTATTCCTGCAAGGAGACCTTTCCTCCTTGCTTTGTAAGCAGGATCTTTAAAAGCTGCGTGTTCGCATCCTCCAAAGGAGCGACAGTCTTGCAGCGGATGCTGACAGGCTCATGAAGGTAAGAGCTCTCATCAGCATTGTTTCCAATGCAAAAGGCTTTAAACCAAAATCCTAGACCAGAGGTTAAAAAGAAAAGAAAAGGAAAAAAAAAAAAAGAAAAAAACCCTCAGAAACCAAGTAGATGATGGTTGCTTTTTATTCCCTCCCTGAAACAGCTCATGGCCAGCCCAGGGGCCGTCTCAGCTCTTTGCTCTTGACCTTCAAGGCCTTGTGGAGAGGAGCCTGGTTTTGGGTCAGTCTGTTGTTCGCACAGAGCTGGTTCCCAAGGCAGCTGAAGCCAGCCGGAAGGCTGCCGGAGCTGTGAATGGGTCTTGGCTCAGTCCCCATGGCCTTCTGCTGTTGGGTTGCTCCCTTCCTTGCTGGATCTTGGTTGGCATAATGTGGGAAACCCCATTGATCACAAGCTTTCTTTGAAGCTTGGTATGCACTGCCTTGAAAGCGATGGATGACCATCAAAGATGTTTACCATGGAGGGAATGGAAGCTGAGGCTTAGTCTTTGGGTGCTGGCCAAGCTGGGCTGCAGAGCCCATGAGCGTCTGGGAGAAGTCACCTTGCAGAGGAGAAGGTGGTCTACGAGATGCTGATGTGCATCACATTCAACACACAAAGCAGGCTTGGAAAGGCCAGGAACAAGCCACGATCAAAACAGCCTCAAGCAGTTTGTTCTTGTTTTGGCAGCATTAAACTGCTCTATTTTTTTTTTAAGCTGTACTCCAGTAGTGTTTTGAAACCTTGAAGTCTTGGGCTTAGTGTGTAAGAACCAGGGGCAGAAGTGGCCAACTTATCAATGTAAGAGAAAAATACCCGTATTAATAATGAAAATGTGAATTGTGATGCTTTAATAAACACCTCCTAAGAAGTGCAACACAAGACTTTAATCTGTTTGCATCTACCCTGGGTTTTTATGAATGTAAGTGGAAGACCCTGGTCCATGATCCCTCTTACTTTCCCCAAGTACTGTCCTTCTATATGGTACTCTCTCAAGTCTGTGAAACACAGTGTGTTTTCTCTGCAGAATTGCAAGATTTTGGTGGATTTGAAGGCTTTTGAGAACAAAGTTGCTTCTCCCTTTACTGTGGTGCTGTATTGAAACATTCCCAGTGGATTGTCATTGCCAAGCGAGAGATGTTGTTAAATCTCAGCATCTATTGATAATCACCTGCATGTTCTGTTTTTATCCTTGGAGATGACTTTATTGAAAGGTCAAGTGCTTAAAAGCTTGGAAGTGTTAAAAGCAATCTAACAGAGTTGTTTTCACAATTCACTTTTTTCTTTCTTTTTTTTTTTCATGACGAGACCCAAACTTTATGCGTAATGCACTGACTGTTACCGTTATCGTCCTGAATATTTGCTACCTTTTTTTTTTAAAGGATGATACTTTTTTGATGAAAATAGACCTAGACCAAAATAAACTCTGCAATGCTCTATGAAATAAACTGTCAGTATTCCCCTGCCAGTCTGTGATGTTGTCATGTGTTCTGGGATTGTTTGCATAATGGCAATGCCTTGATCTTCTCCCTGTGTTTCTGCTTTTTCGTGCTTTATGAGGGAGCTAAAGGTCTGACCAGAGGGAGGTGTGGAGATCCATCCTTCTTGAGATCGGTACAGTTGTGTTTCATCTCTTCTTGACGACAACACCAAGCTGAGTGGTGCAGTGACACGCCTGAGGGACAGAATGTCATCCAGAGGGACCTGGACAGACTGGAGAAGTGGGCCCATGTGAACCTCATGAGGTTCAACAAGGCCAAGTGCAGAGACCCGGACCTGGGTCAAAGCAACCCACAGTATCAACACAGGCTGGTGATGAAAGGAATAGAGAGCAGCCCTGTTGAGATGGACTTGGGGGTGTTGGTGGATGAGAAGCTCAACAGGAGCTGGCGATGTGCACTGGCAGCCCAGAAACCCCCCCACAGCCTGGGCTGCATCCCCAGCAGCATGGGCAGCAGGGCGAGGGGGGGATTCTGCCCCTCTGCTCCGCTCAGGGGAGACCCCCCTGCAGTGCTGCCTCCAGCTCTGGGGCCTCAGCACAGGAGAGACACGGAGCTGTTGGAGCGGGGCCAGAGGAGGCCACGGAGATGCTGGGAGGGCTGGAGGCCCTCTGCTGTGAGGACAGGCTGAGAGAGTTGGGGGCGTTCAGCCTGGAGCCTTCTCTTCTCCAGGCTGGAGACCTTATTGCAGCCTTTCAAGTGCTTAAAAGGGGCTTATAATAAAGATGGGGACAGACTTTTTAACAGGGCCTCTAGTGATAGGACAAGGACTAATGGTTTTAAACTGGAAGAGGGAAGATTTAGATTAAAATATCAGGACGAAATTATTCACTGTGAGGGTGGTGAGTCCCTGGTCCAGGTTGCCCAGAGAGGTGGTAGATGCCCCATCCCTGGAAACATTCCAGGACAGGTTGGATGGGGCTCTGAGCAACCTGATCTAGTTGAAGATGTCCCTGCCTGTGGCAGGGGGGTTTGATTAAATGGCTTTTAAAGGCCCTTTCCAACCCAAACCATTCTATGGTTCTCTCCCACCCAGGTTTTATAGGAGAGTAGCTGAAAAGCAGTCATGTGAAGAGGAGGTGACTGTACAGACCTGCATCTTGAACAGTAACTGTAGAATAATTGTTGAGTGCTTGTGGCCACATGGGGACGATGCACCCGTAGAAGCCATCAGGCAGCAGTTTGAAACCGAACAAACGGGAAGCAATTTATTTTTAACATACGTTATGCAAGTCATTGCCCCGGGGTGCTGTGAAGGCCAAAAACTATAAGCAGGTTCAAAGAGCAATAAATGGCTCATATGTCCATTAGCACTTATTAAACACAGCTTGGGAAGTCCCTGAGCAGTTCTTTGCTAAATATGTATATTAAGGGAAAGTCTTGCTTGGTGCTTGGTCTATTGCTTTTTATTCTTTACCCCAGGATCTGCTCCCAGCTGCAGACAAGAGAGTGCTTTGGGTGAGAAGGGGATCTTGTCTGGGTCAGCATGGGGTTGTTCTTTGTTAAGCAGCTGTTTTCGCCAGCCCCTGAATGGCTGCATTTAACTGATAGTGTTGTGTTTATTTTAATCCCTTTCAACTATCTCACTGGTTGGTGATGGGTAGTCAGTACCGTGTCATGAATTTGACTGGCTCTGGGAATACCATTTGAGTGTTAAATACAAAATTGCCCTAGGGGAAGGGGTAGAGCTCCTGATATCTACAATATTGAATAATCCCTGACCAGGGCTGTCCTTGCTGTACCCTAGGGAAAGATATTGAAAAGTTGAAAGGAGAGAAATGAGAGTCATGTAGGCTGTGTCTGTTATTCAAATAAAAGAGCTGAGGATTGGTTGCTGGCTCTAAGCCCAAATGGCTTGGGACAGCCAACATTGTGCTATTTAACTCTTTTTCTTCCTCTCTAAAACTGCCCTAATTTATAAGAGCTTAGTGGTACAGCTGGGATAGTTCTCATGGTATCTGGGAACCTTTCCAAGCCCTTTAAATTTGCCTGTGGAGTTGTAGTCCTGGGGAGGTGATGCTGATGTGACCATGCCCTAGGCCCGCACAGGAAAAAGGACCTCTTATATCTCTGCTAAAGCCTTAATATGATGCAGTGGCTTGGAGCTTGCAAAGTTCAAACTCAGCATGAAAAGTCTAACCATACTATGAGCAGCAGCAGTGGCGTGAGGCTGGTTCCCCTTCTCCTGGACTCTTGGTGCAAGCAACCTCTTCTTGGCTGAAGCTCCTGACCAGGTTTCAAGCTCAATGTGGGTATTGACCATGTGTGAAATAGGAAACCAAGTTGGGGTGTTTTTTTTTTCCCCGCTCTTAAACCTCTTGGTTTTCTTCATCTGTTTCTTCTGGACCTTGTTTCTGTTCTAGTTACTACTCAGCCCTTACTCATCTACTTGGTTCTCCTGCTTCAGTCTCTTCTCCTGGAGGCTGGTGACTGCCCTTCAGTTCTGCTAACTGGCTGAAGGTGGAAAGAGGATGTTCTGACTCTCTCCATGGCAAGGTGGAACTATGGATGGTGGTGCCAGGCGTTCATAGACAGCTGACCTGGATAGGACACATTTCCTTCTCTTGGGCACGTGGTGGGGAGGTACAGAGCACAGTGTGATCAAGTCCTAATGGCCATCGTCCTTAAGATGTCTCACCGTGGTCTCCGTTACCTGATCTATCCAAAACTTTCTTCTACCTTTCCTCTTGTCCTTTTCATCCTTTTTTCCTTGTTTTCTCTTCGGCTTAGCTGCATCCTTTCTCCTTCCTATTCCTTTCTCCTCCTGAGATGCATGCTCTGCTGCTCCTTCAGGAACCTTTGGTCCTACATTCACTGAGAGCTTTCCGCAACAGATGCCTGGAGTTCCAGGTCCTATACACTTGTATTTCCATTTTGCATCTTTTTTAATGCTTGTGGCTTTGTGCCTAATGGCCTCCATGGGCCGTGTGCCTGGGGATGAGCATTTTTAATGTGAAGAAGGGTTTTTAGAGTCTTAATCCACTGTATCACCACCTAAATCATTGCTTCTGGTGTCTGTATCTACTCAGGAAGAAGACTCAGGGTGCTGGGAGCAAAAGAGAGGTTGAGGCTCCTGCCCCTGCATAAGGTGTCCTTCCTCCAGTGCTGCCTAGCAGACACCCCTTTCAAACACCTCCTCATCCTTATGCAGCTCTATGGGGTATTTACTACCCTGTTTCATGGAAAAATGCCACAAGTGTAGGTTGTAGCACAGCCTTTGTATGGTGACAGCCACTTTGGGGCATGGTGGCATCACATGGAGACATCCAGGGCTAAGTGCAGTCTGTAGAAATCTGCTCGATAGGTGGCTTGGTGTAGTCACAAGAACAGCTGCACCCTGCAAAGCCACCTCACTGTGACCACTTTGTGTGTTTACAACCTTTAGTAGCTGGTACCCCCCATCTCTACGCATGGCTTGAAGCTGGGGTTGTTTTTTGAGCAGGTTGGTAGCCCCATGCTTTATGGTCGCAGGGAGATGATAGCTTTGTACCTTGCTGAGGAGTTTCCAACGCTCTGGAGACCTTTTTGCTGTGTCCCACAGGGCAGGATTGGTGCTGTGCTGTCATTTGTCCACTCCTGGTCATCTTTAGCTCCATCCATGTGCAGCCATGATTGTACCCCTGGTCAGTGCAGTCTGGCAGTGCCAACTCCATCAGGGTGGAAGGTCTGAAGAGCAAATCCCCCAGCCTTCCCTCGCCACTGTGCAGGCTGGGAAACTGCAGTCCCTTCCAGGTTGGCAGTGATTCATATGCAAATGTTGGGAGCAAGCAGGATGCCAGCTTGTGCCCTGCATCCCAGCAATGGGAGAGGAGCAGAAAGGAACCAGCCAGCAAACGCAGCCGTGGTGCCCCACAGAAGAGAAATTTCTCTGGGATGATAACATGCCGGGTCTGGTTATTATTAATATTTCTTTTCTGTTGAGTGTGAAATACTATGAATTGTTCAAAGCGATGCTGGGCAAGGGAGGGAAGGCTGGCTGCATCACGTTAGGGGCTTTGACAACCTTCAGCACAAGGGTTACTTCGTGGATCTTCCCGGGGCTGCTTTGATCCCGGCTATGAGCATTTAAAAATTCAGCCAACAACTGGGATCAAGTTGGAGGGGAGGGTGCAGAAAGCCACACGGGGCAAACCTCCCCTTCTGTCCTCATCATCCTCAAGGACCTAATTACCTAATTATCACACGTTAATGAGAGGGACTGCAGCTCCTCCCTGACCCAGTCCCTTCCTGCTCTGGGTGCCTTTTTGCTCACAGAGCCCTATTTTATTTATCGGCTTTAGTGTGGTTTCCAGCGAGACGGAGTCTCTATCAAATGAATCGTTCCACCTGGACCTCAATTTGCTCTCCAGATGGCTCGGCCCTCTTAAGCTGCCCTGGTGTGATATATTTTTCCCTGAGCTGTGATGGGTTTTCCCTGGGTCCTGGCTCCTCCCTGCCTGGCTGTTATTGACAGCTGCATGGCTAATGCCCTGTAGCTCTCTGGCATGTCATTCAGGAGAAACAAAAGCAGATTTCTCCCCCACCTCTCCGCAATGAGGATAAAGGGGATGCTTTTGTGCTTCCCCAAGCGCTGCCGCAGAAGGGCTGAGCATGCTTTGCGGAGGGGACCTGTCTCCGTGCAGAGTCCCGACGTGGATGGGAGCTCTCCCAGACAGAAGCTGAGTCTTTTCTAGGTCCCACCTGGAGAACACAACCTGTGGGCCAGGTAGGGCTGGACTTCTTGCTTTAGCAGCTGGGTAGGCTTGACCAAAAAAAAAATTAATGCGGTGTTTGCTGCTGTATAGTACTTGGCTGGAGAGGGTGACCCGGAGAGGAGTGTGCATGGGTGAGGGCAATGGGGCAAGCCCACTCTTTCTTTGGCATTGACATCATTTGTTTCATGGGTAGACAGGAGGGATGTGAGCTGGGGAAGGGCTTTTGGATTAATTGGGGGGAAGAAGTGGAGGGGGGTGTCTCTTCGTAAGGAGGTCAGCCTGAGCTGTTTCTTCCCAGCACTGAGCTGTGCAGAGCTGTACATGTCCCTGATGGCTCGGAAACCTGTGCGGGTCAGGGAGAGATGAGGGGATAGAGATGTGTTTGTCTGGACTGGAGCTGTGTGTGTCAGGAAAATGTGGAGTCAGCCGTGGTCTTTGCAAAGGCGTCTTTAGAGAGCTGCTTTTGTCGGAACTTCTCTAAATCACTTTGAACCGACTGACAGCGGTTCCCTTCTGTACACAGCCCCGAGCACCCGTGTTCGGGGTGTTCAGAGCCTTCACACACTCCTGCAGGATTGCTCAGATATTTAGTTAGGGCTTGTCAAGCTATTTCACTGCTCTTTAGGTCTCTGCAGCTCCCCTGTGGCACAGGCAGAAGTGTTTTCCCCACTGCTGGGGGATTCTGGAGGCACAAAGGGATACGGTGACACTTTCTCGGGGTGGTGGGGTGAAGATGCTCAGGATCAGATTTGGTTGTCCTACACACAGCTACCATGGTGCAGGTGCAGCCAAGAGGTGTCCTCTGGGGTATGGGAGAATCTGAGCACCTTTGGGGGCTGTGGTCAGGTGTGATGGCTGTCCAGATGGTGCAGGTGTAGGAAGAGAGAAGAAGGACTAGAATTAAAGCAGGGATTTTTTGACTCATGAGAAATTCAGTGTAATCCTCCTCGAGAATCCTTTCAGGAGAGTGTGTGGACACCACAAAGCCACTGATGTCTGGTAACTTGTTACCTCAGTGGGGACTTGTGCTCCTGCCAGAGGCTTGTGGTGAGATGCTCCACAACCTGACTTAGGGGGCCCTTAAGAGCAGACCATGAACGCCCTCCCCTAAACTTTGCTGTTACAGAGCCTCAGAAAAGCAATCTAAAACCTGCATGGCCATGGTTGAAGCTGTGATCAGAAGTTCTCTGCTGATGGCCCTCGCTGGCACCCCCACTCAAGGAGTGATGCCGACTCTCTCATGCTTTTGAAGCACAGGTGGTGGCATTGCTGTGCCCCTTTTATTTAACATCCAGCTGGAGAGAGCAGCTGGGCAAGCGTCGGGAGACCCAGGCTCCATCCTCGCCTTGCTCTGTCTGCCAGCATCTGGGTTGGTGTAACAGTGATGGGTCAGGGTGGGCTTTTGTGGTGAAGTGGAGGAAACAGGTCAGAGCCAGTCTGTTAGTGGGTCTAGGATGGTGGAGACAGAAATTGAGGGTTTGGGGTCTGTAATTCTCTCACTGTTGTCAGATAGTCGATTCTTGTCACTATTTCAATGCCACGATGCTCCCCTGCTTTTCAGATCCCTCCTCTGCAGGCAGAGGTCCTTCTCCCCAAGGATTACTCTTTACAGATGATCTGGCTGCCTCCCCCTGACTTAAGTGGAGATCACCCTTTTGGATGTGCAGCTATTTGCCCCCTCTAGGCTGAGCACACGACTTTCCCTGCCCTACAGGGATGAGTCCTGCTGCTCAGGCTGTCAGAGTTGTGTGAACCATTCGAGCTCAAATGAGAGAAGTCTGCTGTGCTTCGTTGCAATTGCTTTATGAAGTCCTTTAGGAAAGATTTAAAACCGCCTGGAGAACAAATCTAGCAGAAAGGTAGGTCAGATGTAGATGTCTCCCCTGCTTTTGAGCAGGTCACGTCATAGCTACCTATGGCAAATCTTGGTCTCACACCCTTACCTCTGATTTTTGCCTGGAATAAGACATCTGGGGAAACGCGGTGGATAGAAAAAGTCAAAATATTGCATTGCTTCCAGCTGTGCTGTACTGTGGAGCACTTCCATTTGAGAGGATGGGGAAACCAGTTAATAAGAGCTGCAAGATGTCAGAAAGAAAGGAAAAGGTGTCAAGGTGTTAGTGCAGCATAGGTTGGGCAAGGCAGCTGCCTTAGAAGAAACACCTCCTAAAAGCAGAAGTTGGTCTACTGGGATGGGGCTGGATTGGAAATATCCATTTTGGCTGGAATATTTGCTTCCTCATGGCACCGAGGAAGATGCAGAAACCATGATGGTGTTGGAGGTTACAGTCAGATATTTTAAGACTGTGCTGTTCTCTTGTCTCCTTCCCTGCTTCCCAATCAGGATGCATCGAATGATGAAAGAAGAATCAAGTTTCAGGACAAGCAGCCTGGAAAATGCGACGCGGGACCCAAGCAAAGAAAAGCTGCACATGAAGCTCTGCAGTGGGTCCTGCCATGCTGAGCAAATCCTCCAGACGCTGAACTCCTACCGGCAGAGCGGTATCTTCACAGACGTGGTGCTATTAATTGATGGACAAGAATTCCCCTGTCACCGTGCCACTTTGTCAGCCAACAGCACCTATTTCCGGGCCATGTTTGGTGGCAATCTCAAGGAAGGCCACCAGGATATCATTAATATTCAAAAGATTTCCGCTTCCACAATGTCTCTTCTTCTTGATTATATGTATGGGGGGAACATCATAATTCAGGAGGACAACGTTGAAAGCATCTTGGAACTGTCTGACTTGCTGCAGATCTCCAAGCTCAGAGATGCTTGTGTCACCTTCCTTGAAGGCCAGCTTCACCCATGCAATTGTTTGGGCATCATGAAATTTGCTGATTCATTCTCCATTGCGTCTCTGACAGAAAAGAGCAAGAGGTTCATGCTGGAGTGTTTTGTAGAAGTGTCATCTCATGAAGAGTTCTTGGAGATGGGTGTGAAGGAGCTGGTTGAATATCTATCTGATGAGCAGCTGGTGGTCCCCAAGGAGGAAGTGGTCTTTGAAGCAGTCATGCGCTGGGTACGGCATGACGTACCAGCCAGGAAGGGAGCCTTGAAGGACCTCCTTGAGCATGTGCGTCTGCCCCTGCTTGACCCCACCTACTTCCTGGAGAAGGTGGAAATGGATGGACTCATCCAGGACTCGAAGGAATGCATTCCTCTGCTGCACGAGGCCCGCAAGTACTACATCCTCGGGAATGAGGTCAGCTCTTTGAGATCAAGGCCCAGAAGGTAAAACACAGCGTCTTCTTCCCTAGACTGGCATGGCCTAAGTTGATGGATTTAAAGTTTGAGGGGAGTTCTTGGGTTGTTTATTCTTTCTTTCTTTTTTTTTTTCCCCCCCCCTCTGATTGCTTCTTTTTTGGCCTCCCTGTTTCCAAAATGAAGGCATTGGAGATGTTTGCCTGGCTTAAAGGATTCCTGTGAAGTTTATACTAATGCATGTGACACTTTTCTTTGTTGGCAAGAAGTGCTCTAGTCACACTGCTCTGGGTGTGCAATGATGCTATCCAGATGTATCCAGACTATGACCAAGAACGGGTGTTCGTAACTCTTTATTTCTGTCTGCTTTCACCAATGTGTAGAGCACTGGGTTGAGATGTGTTTTCTGTTCTCAGCTCTGCCTGTTCTCATTTCACCTCTTTGGTCTCTCTCCCACCTTCTCCAAGCTGTCTGTTAGCAGGAAGGCTTGGATCAGGCTCAGTCCTCCTGGCCATCAGGATGGTGCCTAGCTCAAAAGCATTACTGCAGGGTCAGGAATTTATGTCCAGGGGAAAAAAAAAGGCAGTTACTATCCGTGTGGCTACCTGGGTACCCTCATATTAGTTTTTTTTATTATTATTTTTTTCCCCCCGTTGATTTATTGATGAGCAGCAAGAAGACAAAAGGATGCTGACCCAGGCAGCTGCCAGTGTAAAGTAGAGGAGGTATAAAAAAAGAGATTTCTAGGGTTGGAGGTTTGTGTAAATCTGCACCTTTTTGTGACTGTGAAGTTTGGATTTGATCAGCCACATTTTGTGTCTCTCCTGTTTCTTCACGGTCCCACAGGTCCCTTAGGGTGTGCTTGGTAAGAGTGGTGAGGGACACCTCTGCTCTGGGATGGGTGGCCATATCAAACTGGGTTAGTTTGCAAGGCTCTCCATTCTTTCCCAGAGGACTCCCATGACCACGGGGCTGCAGGGCCAGGTTCTTGTGCTCTCCTACGCTTCAGCCCAAGAAGTGCAGGGGTTTTTGCTGCTCACTGGTGGAACATCCTGGGCAGAAGAATGGAGGTTGCCCCAGTACATCTCGCAAGTCCCAGACTGGCATTCAGGGCATGTGCCTGTCAGGTGGAAGAGATGATTTGACACATCTTCTCTGTGATTAATACCACAACAGGGTCCGTGGTGGCCTCCTCAAGGATGCAAACAGCTAGAATTCACTGGGGATAAATCCCACCCCCCAGCATCCACATTTTACCTCCCTCCTTTTATAGCTTTGTCCTTAAGTGAATTGTCTCAGCCTGCACAAGTCATGGCAGAGCTGAGGATTGGACCAAGCCTCTCAAATCCTCTTTCACCCTCCTCCTTCCTCTCCCCTCCCGCAGAGCCGTTCCTCTCTTGCCACCTACTCGCTGGCAGGATTCTTCCTTCCCCTGCTGTCTGTCTTGTCTGCTCGCTGCTATTAGGGATGGAGAGGGAGAGATTTCCTGGAAACACCTCTCTCTCCAGGCAGAGATCTTGTCGCAGGCGGGCTGCCAGGAACAGCTTTCCACGCTCGTGGCTGTGCCTTGAGGATTAGACTTGATTTGCGCTGGAAGGCGGGAGGTGGTGAGTGGCAGGAGACAATCTCACGAAGGACTTTTAAAGGTCATTCCCATTTTCTTTCCCTATGCAGTTTGGACCCCTTCCCACCCAATCTGGGAGGTGTCTTTGATTTGAATGTGCAGGGGTGAAATAATTGGCCCAGAAAATTAGTAGCTGATGCAGGAGAGGCCCCTGCTCTGTCTATTGGACTGTGCTGCCAATGTCCTAGGTAGGATGGGAGGGATGATGGAAAGGAGTAGCCTGGCCTGGGAAATTATCCATGCCTTTCATGGTCTAGGTTCATGGAGCTGGCGGAAGTCATCATCGTCATTGGGGGCTGTGATAAGAAAGGCCTTCTGAAGCTGCCCTTCACGGACCTCTACCACCCAAAGAGCAGGCAGTGGACAGCCCTCTCCAGCGTGCCCGGCTACACCAAGTCAGAGTTTGCTGCCTGCACACTGAAGAACGATGTGTACATATCAGGTGAGATACCCTGGACCAGATGGTCCCTTCCTGGTTGCAAAGAAAGGCACAACCTCTGCTTGGACAGCCCCTCCTTAGTTCTGCTCACTAGGACTCATTCACATGCATCCCAGCTTTGGAGCAAAGTCACTTCTTGATGACATGATTTGGATTTTGCTGTCCCAAGGAACAATTTCACCTTTAAGGGGGAGGATGGCAGTATTAAAAAAACCTTTTCCTCCTGTTGGCCATCTGTCAAAAGTGTTCAGCTGTGGAATGAGCTGGTTTTGGTGTGGGCTGTCAGACAGGTTTTCCTAAAATATCAGTCTCCTGCCTGTCCCTCACTTAAAATGTAATGCCAATTAGATGAGTTCTATGTAAAGGATGGAGCAGTGTAACAAGTGCCTTGAAGTCCAGAGAGTATCTCTCTTGGGAAGCTGAGTTTACATGGCCATAACCCAATAACTGTATTCTGGCCTAAATTAGAATCATAGAATCATGGAACTGTCTAGGTTAGAAGGGACCTTGCAGATCATTGAGTCCAACCATCAACCCAACACTGACAAAGCCACCACTAACCCATGTCCCTCAGCACCACGTCTGCCCAGCTTTTAAATACTTCTAGGAATGGTGACTCCACCACTGCCCTGGGCAGCCTGTTCCAATGCTTGACAACCCTTTTGGTGAAGAAATTTTTCCTAATATCTATCCTAAACCTCCCCTGGCGCAACTTGAGGCCGTTTCATCTTGTCCTATGGCCTGTTCCTTGGGAGAAGAGACCGACCCCAACTTTTTCCATTGCATGGAGGAACTATGCAATATTGTGGTGTAATGAGGTGATGGGGCTGTCCTTGGCATCGCAGCAGCCCTCCGTCCCTCTGTTTTTCAGGAGGACACATCAGCAGCAACGATGTTTGGGTGCTGAACTCCCAGCTGAACATCTGGATCAAGGTTGCTTGTTTGCAGAAAGGCCGATGGAGGCACAAAATGGCAACACTTCAGGGTAAGGTAAGCAATGGCCCGAATTTTGGAAGAAACCACGTGGAACACTGTCCCCCCACTTCTCCTGCTGCCTAGTACAAGGTGAAACTGTCAGCGTGTGTTTGTCTTCTGGGTCATTTAGAGATGGTTTTAGCGGGAGAACAACTAGGACATAACCAAAACATCATTGTTTCAGTTGGGTGTGTGTCATCACCTGAAGTAGCCACAAATGAAGTTGTAGCAATAAGATCTACCATGGGGTGGTGCAAGACTTGTGCAGGTAGCTGTGTCAAGTCTTTGGGTGAAAGCTATACAGCACAGGGTCTTTCATAGATTCGTAGAATGGTTTGGGTTGGAAGAGACTTTTAAAGGTCCAACCCCAAGGTTTTACTGTGGCCTGATGTCTGTCTCTCTGGCCAAGTCCTAGCCTTCCCTCAAGTGTGCCGTGACAGCGTAGCCCATTAGGTGAGTCCATGAGTTTCTAATCAGCTTGCTTTGCTCCTTTTGTGGCAGATCTACGCTGTGGGAGGCTTTGATGGTTTTTACCGCCTCTCTAGCGTGGAGTGCTATGACACCTTCTCCAACAGCTGGTCAACCTTGGCCCCGCTGCCTCAAGCTGTGAGCTCAGCTGCTGTGGTCTCCTGCCTGAACAAGCTCTACGTGCTGGGCGGTGCTGTGGATGACACCGCTAACACTGACAAGGTATCGCTGGGCCATCAAGAATGGACAGAGAGCCCTAAAAAAAGAAGGTTTACATGGGAACATGGAGGGAAATGGGGCTGTCCTTAAGCGACAAGGGTGCCTCTTTTTTGAAAACTAATGAAGGCTCCCTTGTAATAAGATGAGAAGTCGTACATTCAAATGGAAGCCGATGAAACTTAGGGACCAGAGAGGGAAGGTGTCAGGAGCTGACAGTATATTAAGCGTGGTTTCAGTAGAGCCTGTTCTGCTCTGAAGCCTGGTCAGCCCTGAGGCACCACAAGAGCAAACCTCTGATGCTGTGGGCATTCACTTCAGAGAAGTACCAACTACAGTAACTGTCTGGAGGACACCTCTGCAAGCCAGACATGGTGCTTCTGGTCTCCTGAGCTGCAGGAAGAGCTCCTGAGCTGCTCAGCTCCATCTCTGAACATTTAACTATGCGCTGTCTGGATCACCCTGGGGGCTTGTAGTTTGGGAGGCTTGGATTCAAAAGGGAATGCTAGAACCCCTCATCCCTTTGCTCATTGCACTGGTCTCTGGGTGTTGAAGCTCCCATCCATGTTTCTGTCCCCATGTGCTTTTATTTCTAGTGAATAGCAGCTTCAGCCAAGCAACTTCGATGTTCCCATAGCTGCATTTCTCCTCCCAGGTCCAGTGCTACAATCCAGAGGACAACAAGTGGACGCTCTTGTCTCCAACCCCTTTTTACCAGAGGTGCATCAGTGCTGTCTGCTTGGACAACATCATTTATGTTGTAGGTGGACTCCTCAGTAAAATCTTCAGCTACGATCCGAGGAAAGACAGCTGGCGAGAAGTGGCCACCCTCCCTGGGCCTCTGGTAAGGAAGAGGTTTGGGAAAGAAGCTCTGAGTCTTCCCCCTTTCCCTCTAGAATAGGAGTGATCTGTGCTTTGCTGAGATTGAAGGCAAAGAAAATACACTGTGGGTTTGGCTCTGAATAGGCGAACGTGACCTCTGCAAAGCAACTCAAACTTACATGCCCGTACTGCTTGGAGGATGTCTCTCTCACAGCAAATTCAAGTTTTCTTGCTAAGGCTGGGTCTACACTAGCTATTAATGCCAGAGGAGCGGGTCCGTAGGGTGGAACCCCTGGTGTTGAGGACATATTCTCCACACTAGGTGTTTCAGGGTGAAGGTTATACTGGATCTAGTCTGGTCTGTGGAATGAACACAGACCGATGGTGTCTGTGTATCTTGGTTTAGTGTCATCACAGTTTGTAGTCCAAAGCCATGCTGCAATGTGAGTTGTGGCACAGTGAAGAGGAATGATGGGACACAGCTCTCCCCAATCTGAATTGAAATGCCTGTGTTAGTTCATCCTTATAAGGGGCTTTCACATGGAGGTGCTGGCTGGGTCTCTGGGTTCTTCATGTGCTTGTGAGTCTGTGCTGTGCCTGGGAGGCTGCCAGAAACAGCAACTGTCCCATCGTCGGCTGGAGGCATTACAAGTGCCTAAACTCTTACTGAAACAGCACCATTGCAGCACCCCAAGAGCCAGACACCACTTACCTACTTTTGCTCCCTTCTGCTGAGCAAGTGGGAGTTGAGCCCGTTGCGATGACTCCCCCCATGCTCAGCCCTGCTGCCTGAAGCTGAAGGCTTGCTCCTCAGCTCTTGGGCTTTCCTTTTGCTTTCCAGGAGAGCTGTGGCCTGACGGTGTGTGGAGGGAAGATTTACATCCTGGGTGGCCGAGATGAGAACGGAGAAGGCACGGACAAAGCGTTCACTTTCGACCCGGTGACGGGGACTGTGGAACAGCAACCGCCGCTGCAGCGCTGCACCAGTTATCACGGCTGTGTGACCATCCTGCAGCGCATGAACAGATGACCATGGGGCTCCAACGGCATCCACTTCCCACGCAGAGCCTCCCCTTGAGACAGTGGCCACCCAGCGTGTGGACGGACATCTCACCTTTGTGCAGGGAAGGGCAATATATGCCACTGAAGATGACATGCTCCAGCCAGCCCCTGGGCAGCCTCTGCTTTGTTTTCTCCTGGCCTGATGATGCCAACGTCTTTGATGCTGATCTAGGTTAGAGGATGAAAGAGTGCTCGGCTGTGTGAAGCTGCATCATAGATATTGCCACAGTAGGATTCAAGTATCCTTGCAGCCCCTGCAAACTCTGAATTTGACCTTTACTTAGGTTTTCCTGGCTGTAGATTACAGTTTTCTGCTATGTTGGCAACAGAGGCTCATTGTCCTGCAAGGACATGTATTTGCTGCTGTCTGATGCCCAAGACTGTTGCAGTAACAACAACGGTTACAGGATCGAATTCTTTAGCTAAAGCTATCTGATATTTCTGAATTTAGCTGTGTAGAACCCTGTGGCAAACCACAGTGGTGACATAAATGGTAATTAATGTCCATGAACAGTTAGTCCCATTACAGTGGAGAGCTGAGATTGAGACTTCAAAGATGATAGCCCAAGAAAATTTCTCCACTAAATCCCCAAAAGCCTGGTTAAATAGTCCAAGCTCTGACTCCATTCTTCACATGCTATATGAGGGTCTATTCCCCTAAAGCACAGCGTGCTTTCTCTTTTCATACATGTTTTGTGATTGGACTGCTGTCTCACTGTGTCCTTGTCCTTGAGAGGACAAGTGGATCTTGTAGCCAAGAGTTGTTCTTTGGAGAGCAGAGGTAGGGGGATATTAATGTATAGGAATCAAGCATGAGGACCTGAAGCATGGTTGGTAGCCACAGAATCACATCTGGCTCGTTTTGGCTCTGGAGAATGCTAGCAAGCACTAAAATAAACTCTATATTTAACAGATTCAATACAGAGTCCCTGTGAGCCTGAACGTGCAGCTCATTTGGAGGGAGAGTGTTCGATTACACAGACTGTGTTGCTCCAAGCCAGTTCGTCTCAGGTCTAGAAAGGGTCCTGAGCACATTTGATTTGGTAGAATAGCCATAGCTTTTGGCGTCAGTGTCTTTTCAGTCCATTCCTGGAACTGGTAATTTCTGATGGGTCCGTGTAAATGTTCTTGTTGTTCAATTAGGGACTTAGTTGCTGCCAAATGTAGAGTGGGGTCTCTTAAAAACTCCCGTTACTTGTACATTGCAGGGTGCACCCCCTTACAGCAGCTGCTGGCTGGCTGCTGTTTTCTCTGCACCTTCCTTGCCTTACCCCAGTGATGACTTCTTCCTGAAGCAGAGGACACAACTATGTCCACTGACCCACATATTCCTATTTTCAGGGCCTTTTAATTATCTTAAACCTCCTGAGTTTGCCTAATTCCCCCCATATAGCTGGTTTTTATGTGGTCCTCTTTAGTACTTCTGTTTTCTGTGAACTCTGAGAAGTTCACCTCTTCTCTGTGGTGATGTCAGACTTCCCTGTAAAACATGGCAAAAAGAGGTCCCTGCTGAAGAACCAAAATTTGCTGTTACTGGGCACACTGATCTCCTCTTCTCTTTAGGAAATATGTGCTCTTCCATTGCCCAAGCAACGAGCAAGGTGTTTCATTGCATGAAACGTACCTGATGCTCCTCATAGTCACACCTGGAAAGTCTCAGGGCTATCATAGCCATTTTGCTGATCAAGGTGCACTATTTGAATGTTCTCAGCCCCAAATTCTCCTTAAGGCCTGGGCATGTGGTTTGGACATGTTAACCAGATCATAAGTAGCACAATGTGTCCTTCAAGCAATATAAAGGGGGTGGTGTAGGTTATTCCCATGAGGAGAGAAAAGGAAATTCATGTTGGTAAAAGGCAATTGTATTTGCAATCAAATTGCATCCACAGTTGGGTCTTTAATGGGGTGGAGATTTCAGGAGAAACTGGCACCTTTCCTTCAGTTAGTTAAATTGGCACAAAAGAAAGTGTGAGCCCATCAACCCATGCTGTGATGGCCTTCAGGGCCAGAGAGACCTTTATCCTCCTATGTCCCAATTTTCTGAAGACCTCAAATCTCCTCCCCAATTTTGCCTCTCTTACTGCTACCCTGTGCCTTAAGCAATTCACTGCTTTGGTATGGGCGCCCCTTCAAAGTGTGTGACTTGGGACCCAGTATCTTCACCTCGCCTCGTGATTCAGATGGCCAAGGAGGTTCTTAATTCTCCCCAGACTGTCCCGTTAGTTATGTCCCTCCTCTTGGCCTGCACTTTGGAAAACACTGCTGATGTTTCAAGAGAATGAGTGCACCCAGAGCTTGCCAGGGCGTGCATTCAGCAAAGTCTGCTTGGCTGAGGGTGGTGAGCAGCATGAGGAATCAGGCCTTTCAAAAGGGATGGTCCTTATGCCAAATTTCTGCTATGCCTAATGTATATAGAATAGGGCTGTGAACACAGGTGTGTCTTGCTTGATTGCTCACAGATCTTTGTGCTCTTGTTCTTCAAAAGAGCATAGTAATGTATTTGGACATAGCAATAGCCTTGATAGGAAAAAGGAAATTTTCCAGTTGCACTTACAACTTCTCTTTCCTGCTTTTCCTAATGACTTTGGGGAGTTTCTTGCTGTACTTCCCACCTTATTCCTGTAGAAATAAGCACACTTGAAAGGGTAGAAGGTGTTCTCATCAACTTTCCCATGTGCTTTTGACATGTGTGGTGTGTTGCAATAGCTGTGACATGGTGGTGGAAGTTGTGGTGTAGATGCTAAAACGTTTGCCTTGTTCTTGGTCCTGATATTCATTGTACCACTGAAATATGTTTGTATTTTGTAAGGGCTGTGGGCACGCATGGGGATGGTTAAGGAAGCAATTTAACTTGGTTTCTTTTAGAAATAAATATTCGCCTAGACTCCTAACCACTTTTGCTGCAGGCATTTCATTTGTGCATATTGCTTCATGGCATTCCAAAAATATATTGTTTATGGAGCATCAGAGGAGCTTTGGGAACATCATCCTTGAGGTGTCCCAGCCTTTGTCTGGGATACCTGAATTCTCCGTCTAAGCAATTAGGAAGTCCAAGGTATTGTTTTCTGTCTGCAGGGAATAATACCTTTAACTATGACATGGAGTCATGGCCAGGTTAATGTAGAGAAGGTACCTGGATCGTTCAAACTCAGCTGAAGGGTGGGGGAACTCTTACTCCTCTTTAAGCATGACGGAAAGAATATTTCTAGGGAAAATGAGAAATTATTTGTCTTGGCTGATTCTTGCTCTTCCTTAGTGTGGCAGAAGAACACAAAGCATGAAACTGTCTGCCACTATACCCTGCTTCAGTTTCTGAGAAGACTTTTCTCAGACCACAGGTAAAGCACCTCCTTGCTGTGTTTACAGTAACACACAGACTTGCTATGGGAGCTCTGTATAGCTAAAGGCGTAGAAGAAAGTAGTGATCATCTGCAAAGCATGTGAGGTAGTTTCAGCTTTATGTATTTAAGCTTTTAAAGACAAAATAAATGACTTTTTTTTGCACTCCAAAAACAGCGACTGTCAATCATTTCCAAGTAGTACTGAAACCATCCCTTCCTCCTCCCATCCTTTCAGTTTTCCCTGCTGTCTGTCTTGGCAGTTGTGTTATTTTGGGTATGTCTGTATTTTGGATGAGAGCCAGAGGGGAGAAAAAGCTTTTTGTGAACAAATCACATGGATGGTGTAGACAGCATTTGTCCATGACACACAAACTAGAAGAATTATGAATAACCTGGAAGACAGGGCTGTTGTAGAGAGCAAGCTGGACTGCTTGGTAGCCTTTGCTACCTAGTCAAAAAAAATGCCTTCTTCATGAAGGCAAATGAGATGTGATGCGACTGGGCAAGAAAGAAATGCCACGCAGAGCTAGAGAAGGATCCTGTGGAGCAGCGTACAGAGAGGGATCTGGTGGTGGAGAAGCAGCTGAAATAGTTTTCAATGTTAGCAGAGATGTGATTCTGGGGTGTGTGAGCAGAGGGGTGACACAGAGGGCTCCACTGCAGTGGAGGGACTGTGGGAGCAGATCCACTTGGTGGAGCATGTGAAAATCCCAAGGAGCAAAGTAGGGACACCAAAATTATTCAGGAGTGGGATAAGGATTACAGGCTGTTCAGTCTGTGATATTTAGCAGAAAGAAGGCACAGACAGTTTTGATACCAAGTCTTGATGACCTAAGTGTCACCTTCACAGACACTGCTGGGTCCTTCATTTTGCCAGCAAGTGAAACCCAGTTGTGGGAAGATCAAGTCATGTAAATCTAAATGAGGGTTTGTTGGTTTATATACCTGAGCTGAAAGCTTCAGCTTTCACCCATCAGAAAGTCAATTGTACTCCTCAAAGATAGAAACTGGAGCCTCCCCCAAAGTGATGAGAGAAAAGGGGCCCCTCTGAAGAATGAGTCAAAACCCTTGCCTTAGATGTGTCTCTTGGAACAAGGTGAGTAGCCCACTGGAGCTGCCTCACCTTCTGCAGACTTGAGAGAGACCTTGATGACTACTTTGAAGTAGCTACCTAACCTCTGGGTTGAAAAGGCTTCCTTTAGGAGGAGGCTTCTCTCCTGCCCTGCAAGTCCTTTACATCAAGACTAGATGCATTTTTGAAAGATGTGTTTCAGTTCTACTCTATCAGGATCTCAGGAACTGTGATAAATGGAGGAGTAATTATAGCGCTTGTTCAAAGAAAGTTTTAGCTTGCTGTTGCATGGAGTGAAACCATCTGCCACCAGTCTGTGCTTTGGCAGAAGGTGAGAGCCACCAATGCTTCACAGTGGGCACCTCGGGGAACTTTTCTCACCACCCAATGCTCTCTGCAAAGGATAAGCAAAGCTTTCCCATGGGAGATGACAACAGCTCCCCACTGTTTTGCCATGGACTGGGGTTGGGCTAAGCCCACCGCTGACTTCCACAGACCCAGATGGAGACCACCTTCAAGACTGACATTGACTTATGATCTACATGGGACGCTATCACTGTTGTGGTACATGTACAATACTTCACTATCGTAGAAACCATTTCATCCTCTTGCTCCCCATGCTGCCCTTTCACCTCTCTCAAGCCCAAATCTTCCTTCTCTAGTTTTGTCTTGTCACATACAGGCTTGGCCTCCAGAGATATATCACTTGCCCTGTGACACCCCTCTGGCCTGGGCTGTTTTACCTCCTCCTGTTCCTTCTTGCCTGACCACTTCAGGCCTGATGCATGTGCTGTCTCTAATGAATCCAGCTTATTTGCTTATATGGTAATTGTTGTTTTCAACTCACAGAGCTGAAAAAACACCTCCCCAGCATGAATGTGGCAGGGCATCATGATGCTCCAGCCCCTGGAGACGCTGAAGATGTCTTTGCAATTAACTGTCCATCTGGCAGGAGATGATAGCATCGTGGGGCACGAGAACAGTGCACAGGGATGCAAGTCCCATCTGAAAGGATGAGCTAGTGCTGATTAATGCAGATTAAGAGTCACAATGGGCAGCTGGGAACTGGCGGTCAGAGATAATAGCAGTTTCAGTGGCTGTCTCTCTAGCTTTAAATATTCCCATATGAAAGAAGGGGAAGGGGGAACTGTGTCAGATTTATTGCAAGGTTGATGTGACCTGATTTATTTCCTATTAAATGCAAATAATGATAGGACCAGCAGGGTCATTCTGACCCAGTACCTGACTTCAAATTCCCACTTCATATGGAACAAGATGTTTACCAGTTTGTAGTGATAAGGATTGAATCCTGCTTTTAGGACCCATATACACACTGCAGCTCTTCGTGGGTGCAAGCACTGGGTTGTGTCTATGGACGCAACAGGGGTTGTCCGGTTGTTGGGCTTCAGGTGTTGATTCCCAGCTGCTTCATCTCACATGTGGTACAGCGGAACCTGAGAGAGCCTGTGCCTGAATGCAAGGAGGGGATTCCCAAGTCCTGGGATTCAGTACCAAGCAGCAGCTGACACTTTATGGTCTATATACTGTTTTTCACCCTGTGGCCATACAATATCAGAGGGTAGACTGGGAACTATTGCAAAGTAGGGAAAAAAAAAAGATATTCCTAGGCATGCAAACAGCAGACAAAACTGAGTGACGTAAAAGTCCTAAACACTTCAGGTTGAACTAAATACTTATTTACTTGAAAGGCAGGGAGTTACACTGAGAGCCTAGATTCTCTGGAAGCTTTAATGGTCTCTAGGTATTCCCTTTGCTGGCTTACATGTGCCTTGGATGAAGAAGAATGAAAAATGCTGATTTAACAATCTCAGCGGTTTAGGAAATGATCAAAATTTTAAGACTATACCAGAAAAATTAAACAGAAAAGAGGTCAGCTTCCTCTGAAGGGAGGCTGAGGGACTTGATGGTTTGTTACAGAGCAATCGGTTGATGTGCAAAGCACAAGTGTTGCCGGAAGGTCACCCAAAAATGAATCCACATGAGCTGGAGCGTAGGTGATAGATGGCATGAAGGAGACACCTTGCTCAAGCAGGTATTGGGCTTGGAGCAAGCATTGCCCCACCACACCTTTGCAGAGATATAAAGTATGTATAAAGTTCATTTTGCATCTGCCAGTTGTAATGACACCAGACAGAGACACCAACACTCATCCAGCCTCAGAGAGTTGGAAATCAGCACCTGAGCAACCTTGATGTGAGCAACTTACCCCAAAACACCCTTAGCTTCAGAAGGGTTGGTTGGAGTTGGGGTTGTCCCCAAGGACTGCACCACACAGGTAACAGGGGTTACCACAAGTAACATCTCTGAGGGAGGTACTTCTTGTCCCACAGAGCCGGACAAGGGTACCCCACCGCTCTGCACGGGAAGGTTGGCTGGGTCCCCATCCAGCCTGGGCTTGGCAAAACGCTGGTCATTGACAGTCTGCGCGGGGTCTCCCTTTTCGGTTCCCATTAATCTCTGCAGAAAGGGGCTTCAGAGGCATGCCTGGGTTGTGGCCAGCAGCCTTTGTGCTCGCTGCTTTGGGGACAGAGCCTGTTTTCAATGAACCGCCGAGACACGGAAAGGAGACTGAAAGCCTCTGTGTGCAGCAAGCCCCACCAGCAGCAGAAAACAGGGGCTGTTCTGCATGGAGGAGCCGCAGCCGCTCGAGGAGGCTATTCTACCCACTTAAGCTGCTCGGGAAGCTCTACCCTCCATGTGGGGCAGGGACGTTCAAAGGAGAGGCAAGAGCTAGATGCAAAGGCTGAAGAGAAGGGGAAAATCCAGGATGTGGAGCAAAACGGATGTGGTTCTTTGTGGTAAAGTACAATAAAGGTATGTAAGAGCTAAACTGTGGTTGCTTCAGTAATTAAGTAAGTCTGCCTAGCTCACCACATGTGGCTTCCCCTGTTGAAATATGCTTTGCTCCTTTTAATATTCCCATGGGGTAGGGAAATATCCCATGCAGGGCGGGGCATCAGAAGCGCAAGTGATACATGAAGATCCAGCTCTGTGAAGTTGTTGGATCATAGAATCACAGAATGGTTTAGGTTGGAAGGGACCTTGAAGATCATCTAGTTCCAACCCCCCTGCCCTGGGCAGGGACACCTCCCACTAGACCAGGTTGCTCCAAGCCCCGTCCAACCTGGCCTTGATGTCCTGAAGTATTTCTTCAGTCACTACGGCCAGATGCTATGACTTGTCCAAGAACTGAGATAGGAAATAACAGTGGGGGCAAGAGTGTCCCCACCTGACTTAAACCACTGTATAGAGGTTCTAGTGTTAAAACCCTATGGTCAATAAAGAGATCTGGATCACCTTCTGGTGGCGCTTTTCTCTCTTCATTGAATGTAAAAGTGTGAATATCAGATAGGGTGATAATTTAGATTCATCAGTTGATTACCTAAAGCTGGGGGACAGTCACTAGAGCCTGATCCTGGGCTGGTATAAGTACATAACTACCTTTAGTCTTGAACTCCAGTGCAGCATTTTAAAAATCCCTTCTCTTCATGCATATTTGGCCATCTCTGAAGTTGCACTTCTTAAATCTGTCATGCCTAACCTCTTCTTGGTATCTTATTTATCTATTAAAAATGTAACTTTAGAGTCAAGTGTAACCAAAAGCAACAGCAAAAATTCTGTTTTCCCTTTGCCCTTATCTTTAATAACAATAGAAAAATAAAAGGAAAAGATTTACATAACGTTTTTAACCAATGTTTCTCAAATCTCTTCATTGTTTTAAAAATAGTTATGTTTGTCCCCCTAACACAGCTGAACTTGATTTAGGTGGCCATTTTGCTTTGGAAATGATGAGGTAATGATGAACTATATATTTTGATGCTCTTTCTCATTCCAACCTACAGCTCAGCACCTCAACAGCATGTGGTACAAAACCTGGTCCTATATTGACCCAGCTGACCAAACCAGAGAAAACTGAATAGCAGACGTGGGCGTCTGAAGAGCTCTGGAATGTAAAAAAAAAAAAACAAACCCCAAACTTTAGAAAAAATGAAATAGCTGGGGTTTTGTCCACATGGCATAGTTCATCTTCCCCGCCTTGCTTTGAGGAAGCCTGGGAATGTCCCACTGTAAGGGGATTTGTCCTCATGGAACAAAAATAGTACCTTGGTCATTCTTGGGCCACTCCCCACAGATGCATGTGCTCTTAGCAGCTTTAATAGGATATCGCATCTATCACCCACCTTCACCTGCAGATTAATTAAGCTCTGGAGATAGATACTGTCTTACTTTATTCCCTACCTGTCTTCTTTCTGGAGAGCAGAGTGACTCTGCATGAAGCCCCTGGGTTGACCCAGTATTTGTCTTTGCCAGCTTTTCTGTGTCTGACCTCATCCAAGTCATTTATCTACCAAACGCTTCTGTTCCCTCCTCAGTGAGTCCAACATATCTTCTTTCTCCACTCTATAGCATCGGTCCCTGAAGAAAAAGCTGCAGTTGGATCAAGCTGAATTCTTCACTGTGCTATAAGATCTGAAGAAGCACAGCACAACAGCCTTCGTTTTGGGAATAGATGGGTGAAGTTCAAAAAAGTAAAGTAAAATAAGACTTTAAATTAAAAAATAATCTCTCTGATGTCTACTAAAAATTCTTTGAGCAGTACAGTGAACCAGTAACTGAAAGGACAACCACTTAGCAATCTATTTTGATTGCTTTATCTGTGTTATACATATTTTAAATAAGTATGTATATAACAAACATAGCACTAAGCTGAACTCTTAAACTACGAAGCTCAGTAGGATTATCTGAACAGGGGATTACTGCCAATCTAATTTGGCAAGAGGCTATTACCTTTTACGATAAAGGATAAGATATTGAGACAGGAGCTCCATGACCACGTAGATGTTGTGTTCACTAAGTACGAGCAGAAAAATGTCAGCAGTGAAATAATCCTAGACAAAATGGTGCACAACGCGCAAGTGCAACATGACCTATGAAGGAGGATAAAAATCTTTTTGAGATCCTTGAGCCATTGCAGTTTTCTCTTTGCAACTGTCTCTGAGGAGCTTTTCACCATCTTGATCCTGTCTCCATCCTACAGCAATGAGCCCGTGGGGAGACAGCACTCATGATCACGTCTCCGGAGAGCTGCTTGCTTCTCCGCTGCTTCCAGCTCCCCTTTCAGCTGCATTATGTCGTTCCTCCAACTCTCACATATCTGGGTGAGCTCTCTCAATGCCTCCTGTAACTGGGAGGTCTGTTGCTTTTCTTTCTTGTATTGCTGCTGGACACCTTCCAATTTGCCCTCGAGGCACTGGGCGCAAATTCTGATTTTTTGAGCTTGCCTTCTGTTTCTTAGCATGTCTGTTACAGTTTGATATGCAGCCAGCTGCTCAGCCAAACCATTGATAGGCAAGATGAGTCGTTCATTGGCACTCTTCAGGGTTTTATTTTCGTATTCTAGTAGTTGGAGTCTTTCTTCCCGTTGTTGCACTGTGCCTTTGATGTTCTTCCTTTCCTTCTGCAACTCTTCTACCAACATCTTGTTGCAGTCTATCTTGCCATGGTTCAGCATTTGCATGTCTTTGATTTCTTCTTGCAGCTAGTAGTTTCTCGTGCTGAGGTTGGTGACCAGATCTCTGAGGTTACATATTTGATTTCACAGTGTTGCGTTGAAAGAGGTCAGATCTTGAATGACATTTGCTGGGAATGTCTGTGCTAGTGGTGGAGGAAAGGAGTGGGTTCTGGAGAGGTGGAACTTTGGAAAACTGTAGAGGAAGAGAAGGAAAACAAAGTAAAATTTTGATCACACTGATTAGTCCAAATCTGATGTTTAGGGTTATTGCATTTGACCACCTGTCCTGCTCCTAGTGACCGTTTCTCTTTAAAAGCAGTACATAACTACTCACATGGATCAAAGCTGTTATGAAAATTGGATGAGGTATACTTTGGGCCCATCCCTTTGACCCTGGAAGAACAGAAATCTGCAATACATGAGCTGGGTATACTGCCAAGTATATGGCTTGAGTCCAAGCAAACCAGGCTGCAATCATCCTTAGATCTAGTTTAAAAAAAAAAAAAAAAAAAAAATTAACCTGAGGGAATTTCTCCTAGCAAGTCCACATCTTCCCTAGACTATTTCACCCCCTTTCTTGCTGTTTAGGAATACCAACTAAGACTCATTTAACTAAGAAGCCTGGATTGAAACAAGGACCTGTTAAGAAAACACAAAAAAAAGGACAACAAAGCTTATATTCTCAGGATCAAGAGGTTTTTCCCCCTTTCACTCCAAGCAGTGCACTCCTAGAGCCCCAGTCTCAAGAAATTACAAATAATAGAGGGGATTTATGCTTTTGGGAGACACCATGCTCTCTCCTTCTCTTTTCCTCTAATTAAGGCATTCCAGGAGTTATTACAGGAGGTATTAGCAAAGGTATCAAAGCTCTCCATAGTGACTAACTCAAACCCCTCCATTTTTTAACTCTTAAGGCCTGCTGCAGAGCATAGGAAAGTTAATAAATAGCTTTTTACTAACTACAGCAGCCTCAGGGCCAAACCCTCTTTAGCCCCTGATGTAAAAGGTGCACACAAGCTCTCATCAAGAAACTTGTGTCTAAAAATGCAGAATGGCTCTGAATCAAATTTTATTTTCATAATGACTCTAGGGGGGAAAAAAAGCTGTCTTTATGCCAATGAATAGATGCATCTTCAGGCCATGCAAAAGTAGATGATGGGGAAGGTATGGTGAGCCCTTGGGGGTGCCTTCACCCATCTGCATCAGGCCCATCAACCATTTAACATGCTAAAATAGGTACCCGCTGCCCCACATTTGTAATGCCTTTAACCTCTCAATGCCCCTCTTTTAGAAGAGTTTGTTCAACTTCTGTGCAACGAGGGCAGTATGATACCTCCAAAGTAGGAAATATCTGTCTCCCACTGAACCCGATGGGATATGGGTGCCCCAAGGGGCTGTTGTTCCGCTTTGTTTGCTCAGGGTTGCCCAGCAAGTCAATGGTAGAACATGGATTTCAATGTACATCTCTCATGGTCTGTGCCAGGGCTTTTGCAGTCTCAATTCACGTCCTGCAGGCTGCTGCTTGCATGCAAACAGGAGCTTGCTTGGTTACAAACCCTCACGTTGTCTGCAGTGCCTTGGCCAAAGAGAATTGAAATGGGCTTTGCATGACTCCAATGCAAAACCACAGGCTGGCTGGGGGAGCCGGGAAAGACACCACTAGACAGGCGAAGACATTTTAGCCTGAAAAAGAGAAAAGTGGCAGATGCCAGAAGTGGTTTAAAGACAGTCAATAAGGAATATCTAGTCATTCTCATAATGCACAAACTAGAGGGCATTTAATTAAATTACAAGGTGGGAAGCTACGAATGTGCTGAAGTAGGTATTTCCTTTCATGTCACTGCCACAAGAAATTGTGGATGCCAAAAATTCACATGGGCTCAGGAAAGCAAATGGACAAAGTTTGTGGAATAAAAATCCTATAGGGTGTATTAACAAAAAGATACCATTTCTAGCTCAAGAAAACCACGAGCTGCAAACTGTGAGCTGCAAAATCTACAGTGAAAGCTCTGGTGAGACCCCACCTGGAGCACTGCATCCAGTTCTGGGGACCCCAACATAAGAAGGACATGGAGCTGTTGGAGCGGGGCCAGAGGAGGCCGCGGAGATGCTGGGAGGGCTGGAGCCCCTCTGCTGGGAGGACAGGCTGAGAGAGTTGGGGGGGTTCAGCCTGGAGAAGAGAAGGCTCCACGGAGACCTTGAAGCTCCTTCCAGTCCCTCAAGGGGCTCCAGGAAATCTGGGGAGGGACTCTGGATGAGGGAGGGGAGCCATGGGACGAGGGGGAATGGTTTTAAACTGCAAGAGGGGAGATTGAGCTGAGATCTGAGGCAGAAATTCTTTGCTGTGAGGGTGGTGAGCCCCTGTCCCAGGTTGCCCAGAGAAGCTGTGTCTGCCCCATCCCTGGAGGTATTCAAGGCCAGGTTGGATGGGGCTTGGAGCAACCTGGTCTGGTGGGAGGTGTCCCTGCCCAGGGCAGGGGGTTTGGAACTGGATGATCTTTAAGGTAGCTTCCAGTCCAAACCATTCTACGATTCTATACCTACTTAAAACTTCTGTGAGTCTTGAAATATTGGATTAGAAAGATGTTTAACCTGAGCCCAAATAGCATTTCCTGGTGTCTAAAAGGTTCACCAAGGGCCCATGTAATGCCTGCTCCAAACCCAAAGACCCAAGAGCAGGGTCTGTTTCAGCCTTCACACTACATGCAACATAAATTACAGTAATGTCCTTTTGGGCTGAGCTGAATTTGCCTCGGAGAGATGATTTGGCCTTAAACAGCTTTTCTGCCAGAGATGGAGGGATACGGGGGCTACAAAGAGATATAAAGCAGCCATCTGCAGTGTGCCCCTCAAAAAGATTAAGTGAGGGGAGTGATCTTGATTATGGGCTTTTTATTTGAAGGCAGGGGAAACAACACAGATTTATTCAGGTCAGGGGAATTCTGAGCAGATGATCACATGCTAAATATTTATGTCCAGCTGGGGGATTCCTCAGAATGATATTTTTCCACCCGTCTGTAATGAAGCTGGCAGCAGACGCTCTCCAGAGCTCATTAATGTAGTGGTAACTATGTCTATAAATCCAGACCTCGGAACTCTCTTGGGCAGAGGACGAGGCTGGGTTTGCTTTGACTGTAGATGAGATTTTTGACAGAGGATCAGAAGCTTTTCCAGCTCTGAACCAGTGAGATTTTGTCCCTTGTTTGCTGACTTTGCTTCCCTGGCTGGTGACAATTTGCTTTCTAACCAGGGGCTAAAGAGGTGATCTGCTGGCTTTGATGCAAAGTCAATTCCTCAAATAGCAGACAAAACAGATGACAAAGGCTCAGGGCATTCCTTCTCTCTTTCCCTGTCCCCTGCTCTGTCTCCAACACCAGTCGCTGATGCAGTATTTCTGTTTCCACCAGGAATGTCCTCTCTGCCAACCTGGGGTTGGTGGTGACCTCCTAGAGAAGCATTGATGATGCCTCGGTCAGCATCCAGCCATCCCTCTCAGACACAGATGGGAATACGATCAGCACTCAGCAAATTATATGAAACACCTTTCTATAGGGTTTTCTTACAATCTCACTTCTTTCCTGGTTGCTGGGTGGTTTTGATCTCAGCCCACGCCTTCCCAGTGGGGGACAATAGGTCTTGGGTTGTCTTTGGTTTGGGTGTTGCCCCTTTTTTTTTCTTAAACCTGGCTATGTTACTATCAGTTGTAGTAACAGCAGAGCACCTTAGGAACCGGTCTGCCCAGGCATGACCAGCTCTTTTTAGAGCCCTCAGCCCATCTGCTGATACACTGGCAGAGGCCAGAGGATGCTTTTGTCTCAGAGGAGGTGGATGTGGAAGAGAGCTGGTGGAAGGTGTTGCTTAAAGAGGTTGTGCAAGCTCCATCCTTGAAGGTTTTCAAGCCATAACTGGATAAATCCCTGAGCCCGAACCCCAGTGATGGCCCTGCTGTGAGCAGGAGGTCCCACTAGAGACCTCCTGAGGTCCCTTCCAGCCTGCATTGACAGTGATCCTGGGGTATAACTTTGAGTTTGTCAGGAGAGGCTGCTAAACAATGGAGAGAGCATCTCTCCTGCCTCAGGTGGGTTAAATCTCCCAATGGAGATCATCCATCCACTGGGGACCAAGGGGTGACCTGCAGGCATAATTTGGGGCTGAAACGCCCCCAAACACATACAGATCCCCATGCTGCCATTCTCATTTTTCAGCCTTTGTTCTAGTCTTTTTAGTCACACTGTCTCAACACGTTCCACACCAATGCAGATGCATTTTTTCTCCTTTGAAAAGGCTTTCTTCTATAGGAGGTTTAATCCTCCCCTCCCTCTCCACGCTTGGTACCCATCCTACCATCTACCCCTATAATTGCATAGATATTACGGAAGTGTTGCTTCCATAAAGGGGTCAAAATGGAAATGCAGGTATTCAGCATGAAATTTATTTATCCTCCAGCTGATACACATGGAAAGTGTCAGAAGAGGTGATTGATGGGCTGAGCATTGCGCAATGTACAGGCAGAGGCGACAGCCAACCCAGCCTGAGGACAACTCTTTGTGTGCAAACCGGTTCCCAAACCCACTGATAAATAAATGCACGTGCAAGTCAACAAGAATATTTCCTATGTGGGCAGATGAGAAGGAATAAAAAATATTTACTCCCTCCACTGACAGTCTTTAACCAATTTATTCCAGGAAAAATGGAGCAAGTCAAGAAAACGATGTGAGTAATAAGACGGGAATGGAGCTACCCTGCTGGGAATTCATCCGAACAGATGGATCTTCCACTGTATAAATATTTGATTGTGTTTCTGATCAAAGGCACATAGAGCAATACAGTAACCTGTGTTCAAGCAGGAAAAGAAAAAAGCCTTTCTTTTAATATAAATCTTGCCCCACTCAAGCCCTCCCCCCACCTTAAAGAACAGCAATTAAAGGAGGGGAAAAAAGGCAATTATCATATAGAAGTGTTCAAGGAAGACCAAAAAAAGTGTCAGAAAATTGCATTTTTTTTGTGGGTCACCTAGGGGGCAGGAGCAGTTTATTTGCCCAGCCTGATCTGCATTAGCTTGGTTTCAGTCTCTGCTGTGCAAATAGATGTTTATGTGATTGGCCACTAACTCCGTCTTGTGACTGACCTTGCCCTCTTCTCCTCCCGTAAGGAAAAAAATCCTTATTTTGCACATATCATCCTGGAAGAAACCCTGGAAGTCCTCACATCCACCCACCAAAGAGCACTGATTTTTCTTTTTTCTCCTCTCCCTAAGCAATTATCATCAGTTGGATAAGTCAAGTAATGAGCTTGCCATCTGATGGGTTCTCAGTACATTATTTCACAGTGCACTTGGGACTAAATGGACGGTGTATGCGTGCGTGCAAGCGTATATGTATGTGTAGATTTTGCTGTTGCTTGACATTTTGACCTACATTTTTATTGGACAAGACCAATAAAAAGACCTTAAAAATTGTAAACTCTCCATGAAAGAGCGTTTAGTGTTTCAGGCAGATGGAAATATTTTTTGCTGTATTGTTCATGCAATAATAATAACAATAATAATAATAATAATAGTTATTGTTGTTGTTGTTGTTATTATTATTATTAATTCAATCCAAAGAAATTTTGGTTAAAATTATGAAAACTCCCCTCCCCTCCCCTCCCCTCTCCTCTCCTCCTTCTTTAAGAAAGAGCAATGAAGAAAGTAACTAAAGGTGGGTTTTTTTCCAAACAAGCAGCTGTCATAAATAAGTGCAAGGACCAATCCAAACCAGGGGTTTGGTTTGCTTATGGTGGTGGCTGCAAATATTCTGGATTGGGTGTGAATGATGTATTTACAATGCACCAAGGAGAGATGAAAGAGGGTTGGGAAGACCTTCAGAAAGACGTAGTGAAGCAAGGCCTGAATTTCGGGTGTTTTTAAGGTACACTTGCCCCCTCCGATGACCAATGCTTGGGAGCCACCGCCTCGCTCCACTCACTGTTCATCGGACCAAGAACCCTATTCCCGGCTCCATTTCCTAGGCAGAAGCGCCATCTGCTGCAAGATCAACACTTCTCCACCCAAAAACTCCAAGATTTCGTCAAAATCCACAGAGTTTGGAAAAAGTGGGAAAGGAGAAGGTGTTTTTTGTCTTTTTTTGTCTCCTGTATGAAATGAGGACTCAGTAAGGACACAAGGCTCCTACTCAAGTAGACCCTGGGTAGGTGGCACTTCTGCGAAATAACTTTTTCTTCCAGGGAACATTGTGTTCCTCTCCATCTTGGGGTGTATCCTTGGGTCAAGGGTGCTCAGATCCCCTTTCCAGTGCACGCAGAGCTGCCAGCTCAACCTGTATGACTGGTATTTAGGTTGGTCCTTGTTTCTCTTAGGTGGAGGGATCAGAGAGGATGGTTGACATGAGCTCTGGAAAGGGGAAGGTGGTTGCCGTTATACTCCTGCAACTACTACAGTGGAGCTGGGGAGGTCCTGGACGAGGTTCACAGGATCAGAGGTTAATCTAGGCTCACCAGCTCCCCTTAGCATCAGCATAGCTTGATGTACCCCTGTCTGACATGCATTGACTCAGCCTGTTCTCAGCTTCTAGGGGTCCAGGTCCTGCAGCTTGAACCTGGCCAGGCAAATAAGAGCTGGACCACCTTGGAGAGGGGGCTGTGTCACCTTCTTGCTTTGGGATGCCCAAGACAACAGGTTTGTCAAAGTGTCCATGAATATTAAACTTCCACTTCTGTCAAATATTTTTTTTTTTTTTTTCCAAGTAAAAACTTACATCATTGGCAATTGCCTGCCTGGCTTGGGTGGGAGCACATGAATGGCTTCCTGGGGATGTAGGTGAAATCTGGTTGTGCAGCTCAGAGATTGGTCCCATCCTTGACTTGGAGGAGGCCAGAGACTTCTCTGTCAGAAAGAAGTGGTGGGTGTAAAAATTCTAATTCAGTGTTTGAGACCCGCTGCTCAGGTCATGCTATGGCGCAGAAGGGAAACTGAAGCATGAGACAATTTTGCCTAATTCTCCAAATCCATCAACAACACTAACACCCCTTTTTCTCAGCATCTTAATCTGCAAATTCTGACTGCTGTCACCCCTGCTTGCTCTGAGAGATGTGTGTGCACAGGACAGGAGTGCTGCAGGCTCAAGTTGACCACTGTGAACACTCCATGCAATGCTCAGACAGGCTCCAAGATGTAACCTGATGGGTTTAACCCCTGCTTGGATCCCTCTGAGTCTCACTCCAGCTTGTTCCCTGATCTGGGAAACCACCTTTGAGTGCTGAGGTTCCCATGCACTTAAAATCTTCCCTGGACTCACATATTACATCTGCTTCTACTGGAGATATTGTCCCTGTCGGTGCTTTTTAATGGAACATCTTTTCCCCCCTTTCTTTCTAAACCATGTGTAATCAGTTACTTTTTTTCCTCCTTGATTATAAACTTTCTGGAGCAGGAACCCTTGCTTTGCCCCATCCATGCTATACGACCACCTATTGCAACTGGACAGTAGCAGGACCCTTGTCGATGTCTAGGCCTTTTAAATGCTCTGCTGATATATAAAATAACCGCTATAAGACCACTGTGGACATTTCTGAAGCTGGGAGGGACAGGCAGTCCCAGACCAGCCACAGGCCGCAGTTAAATGTACATTCAATTTTTGGGGTTTTTTTTTTTTGGTGTGCTAGTTAAATCTGGTCCCTCTCTAAGGACACTTTGCAAAACTGAAGACCCACCCAGAGTTGTTTCCAAGCGTTGTGGCCACCACACCTCAGCCTGCCTGCAGTCTTGCACCTCACCAGTGGGTGTCATCCTAAAACCACCAGTCCTGGACTTTGTAGCTCTATCCATTTCAGCCCACTCTTGCTGTGCTTTCCAGTAGGGTTTCCTCAACCTGGAAAGGCTGTTGTCCTCCCTGCTGCTACGTCCATCCTTACAGCTGCATCTGTAGGTAGAACTACTGCAGTCTGGGTTTGCAGAGCACAGAGTGTGGGGATGAGTCCCGGCTTAGCTGTCACTGTCTGGGGCTGTGGCTGGATCAGTAGCAGGTGTCAACAACACAACACGTCCCATCCACACACCAGGTTTTACCCATCTTCTCGTCCTAGCCCCCACTTTAATCTCCTGCCCTGCAACTATGGGTCCTGCTGGACCTCGGCACTGCTTTCAGAGGGACGGAGCTGGGACCATATGGCTTTGCAAACACAGACTGACAAGTTTGGGGTACACAGAGAAAAGTAGAGATGATTCTTTAGGTACAACATATTTAAATGAAGCAAGGAGCCAGGTAAGACGTGGAGAAGAGAAGGTTCTGGGGAAACCTTACTGCAGCCTTTCAGTACTTAAAGGAACACGGGGACAGACTTTTTAGTAGGGCCTGTTGCGATAGGACAAGGAGTAATGGCTTTAAATTAAAAGAGGGAAGATTTAGACTAGATATAAAGAAGAAATTATTTAAAAAAAGGGTGTCAAAACACCGGCCCAGGTTGCCCAGAGAGGTGATAGATGCCTCATCCCTGGAAACATTCCAGGACAGGTTGGACGGTGCTCTGAGCAACCTGATCTAGTTGAAGATGTCCCTGCTCACGGCAGGGGGTTGGACTAGATGGCCTTTAAAGGTCCCTTCCAACCCAAACCATTCTGTGATTCAGTCAAACTCACAGTAATGGCAGCAAAAGTCTGGGAGGAGCTGCTGTGGAAAAGAGTGTGTTTGGGGCATTTTTATCCACAAACTTTTGTCAGAGGTGGCTTGACTGGAGTAGATCCTGTGGAGGGGCCAAGGTACTGGAGGCTGTTTTATCACAGATTACTGGGTGCTGGAAAGGGGCTACATGTGAATATTTCCTTTCACGGGTGCCCCCTGCTGCCCAGGCTGAGCTCTGGGCTCTGTTCAGCATTTTAAGACCTTGAGTAGACAAGTATGAAGCAGACACATGTCCCTGCTTTGCTGGAGACATGGGTGCAATGACAGTATGGATGTGCTGTGGAAAAAAGGAGTCAGAGCTGGAGTTTGGTTACAGACCAATCATTGAACATTTGTCCAGACCCCTTCCCAAAACCAGTTCACCTCTGGTCACAACTATCTAAAGGTACATGGGGAAGCAGAGTGGTTTATAGGGTCCTAGGAGAAGCACTGAGGCTCAGCATCCAGCTCCACTATGAACCATCCACCTCACCTTGGCCAAAGCCCTCAGCATCACTATAGATGGGTTCCCACCTACAAAATGGAGACTGCCACAGCAGTATGTAGGCACCTTGCAAAGGAGAGGCCATCTATTGCTTGACAGAACCCCTTTCCAGGAAAAAATTTCTCCCCAAATTTGTTTGGGAGAGAGTTTTTATGATGATAAATCCACTAAGGGTTGAGGTGGGATAGGTTGGATGGCTGGGAGAGGCAGGGAGGCATCTCAGGACATTGACTCTGTGTCTCAATTTGTTTTCATCAAGCATCCCACTGACTCAGGAAGCAAGAGCCCTGCTAACATCCCACTGTCGCTTGCCATGGAAACGGCTGAGCCAGTACCGTCAGCAGGCGGGTTAATCGGCAGTGACGCCGTGATGCTCATGCACAGCACAAACCTGGGTGACTGGGTTTGGAAATGAAAACAAAGCTGGGTTTGCTGGGCAGGTGGGGGTGTGCATCTGTTGGGCTACTGTCTTGGATAAGGACCAGATGGTTGGAAGTCTCCAAATACATATGCAATTCCTCCCTTTCTCCTTTTCCTTGAAAAAATGGTCTGGGATCAGGACATAATATAACACCCTTCCTTCTAACTGCTCACGAGGCCAGCCCTGAATAGACCATGATCACTCTTGAAAGTGGTCTCAGTGCTCTCCTGTTCCTCAAGCAATCAAGCATCATATATGTGATGAGAGCTTTGTTTGTTGAACCCTTCTTTGACCCTCTGGCTTTCAAGGAGAGCTCGGAAGTGCCCACAGGGCTCTGACCCACAGCAGACTGTGGATCCTCCAGCACTATCCCTTAAACAAAGATGCTCTGAGAACACGTTCCTAGAAACAGTGGTAAGAAATAGGGTGCTTCAGGAGGATGAATGTGTCGACGACCTCCATTTCTCCAAGTACTACTAGCAAAGCATTAGGTCAACCAGAGGGTGTCTAGAAGCCTTAGACCAACGAATCTCCTTGACTTGCTAGTTTCCTCTCCCTTCCTTCTCTTATTCTGTAACATTAAATGTTACTTCCAATCTCCTGGATTTTGAAATTATGATTTATGGGGGTGTTTGCACCATTGGAGGGTTGAGTGAGCACTTTGTCGCTGTGCCTGTTGTGTCTGAGTTCCCACCCACCCCCACAACAGGACTCTTTTTGCCTGGTCCTCTCTTCCAGCCATGGCAATGACAAAGCATGCTCTGGGTAAGCACTGAACCATGCGGCTGGGTTGGGTGAAAAGCAGGTCCCTGTTCTTGTACAGGGAAAAACACGATAGGGATCCCTTCTGGTTGGAGGTGAAAGCCATACCATGTTTTTTTCCCTTATGTGTTGGCCCTTGCTCCAGCTCAGAAGACCATGTTTGAGCAGCTATGGGTGAACTCTGGCAAGATCTCTGGCTCGCAAAGACCCAAAGCTGCAAATCTTGGGCACTGATTGACGTCCCTATCCATACAAAAGCTCAGCAGCCACCAACCCCACAGATACTGCAAGGGTGATGCCAAAGTCCCTTCTCCAGAAACTAAGATGCCCTGGCAGGATATGGTGGAGCTGGCAAGGAAAGAAAGCACATGTTTGTCCCTTGCAGCCAAGAGGTGATTCCTGTGTCAAATATGTGACCTGAATTTGCAGCAGGGTGTGTGGCCAGTGGCTTTTTGTCACGAGGATGCCAAGTGGGATATGCTCTGCTGTCTCAGTCCATCCTGCTCAGTGCTGTGCCAGCCTGGCTCTCCCCAACCCCTAGAGCTGCCACCCTCACTGGAGAGGCAGAGGGGGTTTTTGGTGTCCTCAAAAGCCTCCCCAAGCCATCAGGAAGGGAGGGAGTTACTCCATCCATGTATTATTTCACCGCGATGTGGGAAAGGTGCCTGCATTAGGCCTTTCCATCAGTCATCCCTCAATTACACCCCGGCTGATTGACTCCTCTCTTCTCTTTCCTTTCAAAAGCATGTCATTAATGGCCGAGAGGCTGATTGCACTTCATGTTAATTCAGTTGTCTGGGCCAGAGAGTAAAACGAATGTTTTCCTGAGCTGGATTTACTCCCCTGAGAGACCCCTCTCCCTCTTCCTCCCCTCCCCTTGCCATCTGCTCATGACAAGTGCTCTTGGCTCTTGCCGTATCCACCAACACCCATCCATCTCCATCAGCGCAGCTAGCCGTGCTGAGCGCACTGCATAATAAAATCTCTGCTCTCTAATTAGCCCTGTGCATGCTGTTTTCCTAGACATGTTAAAAACAGGAATAAAGGGCTAGAGGGTAGGGAGTGGGAGGATGCCTTCTCCTCAAATACCTGTTTGTAGCTATCAGGGTAACTACAGAGGAGGTTGGGAATCAGAAGAAAAGTGTTTGGGGCTTTTTTATTTCATGTCTCCAAGATTTGAGGTTTTGGCAGAGGATTTGTTTGCATTGGACCCTTGCACCCAAAAGATGATTCCTGGAGCAAATATAGGACCAAAGTTAGTGTTTGCACCTGCACTGGTTGTAGTGGTAGAGTGCTGTGGGATTGCAGTCTGAGCTGCATCCTTCTGGGGTGAGCAGCAAGAGAGGACCAAGTGCATATAGGCATTTTGCACGCGGTGGTTGCATGTCTGCTTCACTGGTTTAAAGGGGTTCTTGCAGCCCAGAAACCCCCCTGGCGCCTGGGCTGCATCCCCAGCAGCGTGGGCAGCAGGGCGAGGGGAGGGATTCTGCCCCTCTGCTCCTCTCGGGGGAGACCCCCCTGCAGTGCTGCCTCCAGCTCTGGGGCCTCAGCACAGGAGAGACACGGAGCTGTTGGAGCGGGGCCAGAGGAGGCCGCGGAGATGCTGGGAGGGCTGGAGCCCCTCTGCTGGGAGGACAGGCTGAGAGAGTTGGGGGGGTTCAGCCTGGAGAAGAGAAGGCTCCGCGGAGACCTTGGAGCCCCTTCCAGTCCCTCAAGGGGCTCCAGGAAAGCTGGGGAGGGACTCTGGATGAGGGAGGGGAGCCATGGGACGAGGGGGAAGGGTTTTCCACTGCAAGAGGGGAGACTGAGATGAGATCTGAGGCAGAAATTCTTGGCTGTGAGGGTGGTGAGCCCCTGGCCCAGGTTGCCCAGAGAAGCTGTGGCTGCCCCATCCCTGGAGGTGTTCAAGGTCAGGTTGGACGGGGCTTGGAGCAACCTGGTCTGGTGGGAGGTGTCCCTGCCCAGGGCAGGGGGATGGAACTAGATGATCTTTAAGGTCCCTTCCAACCCAAACCATTCTGTGAGTCTATGATTTTTTGTATTTGGAGAAGAAATTCCTTAAAACTATCTGCAACTCCAGTGCTAATCCTCCATCTTCCTTCTGGGTCGCAGTTACTCCAAAGAGAGAAAACTTACATACCTATTATTGTTTTCTTTCTTTTTTCTTATTTTTTTCTTTCTCCCCCCACCCTTTTTTTTCCATTTTTTTTTGAGAAAAACTGTGAAGGGGATTTAATTTCTTAAGCAACAAAACCCTTTAACTTTCTGAATTAGGTGTGATTTTTTCCTTGCAGAAGATGCTTGCAGTCGTCTAAATAGTGAAAGTTAATTGTGTGTCCACTACTGAGGTGTCACAGAACATCTTAACCTCAAGCTAAAGTCATAATTTCATGGGTAATTTATGCCACAGGCCCAACTGCCCAGCAATGACAATACGGAATATCTGGCTTTAGGACTTTGGGTATCACATCAAAATCAGGCCTGCTCCTGCGATGCAGAAAGCTTGTTTTTTCTTTTTCCACTTTAGGAGACCACTAGTTGCTGGTGGGTGAACATGTTTTGGGCTGGCTCTAGGATGCTGCAATGCTACATGCCACCATCCTGCCCTGCACATCTAAGCAGAGCATCGCATGGAGGCAGTTTTAGTGATTTCATCTCAGATGTAGCTAGCTCAGATGTCCCTACCACAGACCTTCTCTTAACCTTGGCCTGATTTTCCTTGTTTTTTCCTTTAATCAGTCACTTCCTCGGGCATTGCCTCTTCTGCCGTACAGATTATCACCTACTTCATGGTGCATATGGCTTTTATCCCTTTGTTTATATTGTTGTTCTCCCTCTCCATTTCCTTCAAGCTCCCTACCTTCTGTGTATATATTTTTGAGGAGTGTTAAATATAGGATAAGGGAGAAGACTATGGGAAGGGGTGGTAGTTAGGAGGTGAGCTAAATGTGAAGGACCATACACACCCTGGTTATGGCTGATAACACCAACATGGCCTGGGGAAATTAGAAGCATGTTTTTGGAATGGGCAGGATGAGACAGGGAGATTAAAAAGCTCCTTCCCTGTGGCCACTGAACCAGAGAGACCTGAAATGAGATGGAAGAGCTGAAGGGGATGCTGGGGTATGTGGCTCCCAGTGCTGGGACACCAGGGAGGACATTCCCATTCTTCATGGCTCATGAGATGCTCTGCTCCACCAAGGCTCTGAAGAACTGTAGGCTTTCCATTTCAGTTCCCAAACCTTTCCTCTAGCAGTGCCTGCAGAAATCAGGAGCGCTGGGTGGAAACAAAGCCATCTCTCTGCTGTTTTTTCTACAGAGGAGGGAGAAACAGAGCCACCCAGTTGCTGGGATGTCCAAGGATACATGAGAGGACATATTGCCTCCTCCTCATCCATGCATGATGGGCATGTGTGTAATTTTGTGACTATCTGTACTTGGAGGCCAATGGAGATCTTTTCAGCCACCAAATCCCTAAATTCCATTTTTTAACACAACTTAGAGTTTACATGGGGTCTTGAATTCTACCAGAGCACAAGCACGGGTATCTCAGCTGTGAAAATGTGTTTAAAGAGCAAACAGGGAGCAGGCTGCGGCCTCCAACACTGATTTAATCCACAAACTCATAAATGTTTAGGCCACAGGTACAAATCAGTCTCAGTTTTACTGAGATGAGGCAGATAAATGGCTGGACCAGTGTAGTGGTCTCAAATACATCCAGGAATCCTGAAGCATCTAGTGGGGGAACCCCGCTGAGGAAGAGATGTTTGTGAGCAGCTGTTTGGTACCAGGGGTATGTTGAGGAACAACAGATGGATTGACAGATGGGAAAACAGACCGCTGACAGAATGTTTTCAGTGCTGCTTGCTTCTACTTTGTCTATTATTATTTTTGTTGTTATTGTATTTATTCTGGAGAAAAAGAGGACCTCTCCTCAGATATGGGTTCACTCTCTGCTAGCAAATTAGAGTTAAAAGTGAGGGAGGCTCTGGCTGCTCATGCCAGTGCTTGGTCTTGCTGCAGTAGAGATGAAGATGTTGCTAAGAGGTATCTGAAGAATGATTTTCTGGAGATGCTGGGCTTGGAGAGAGGGGAATATGATGAGGGGGGACTAAATGCACAAGAGCGAGTCTGCTGCTGGCTGCCTGGCTCCTCCAGGGCAGGGAGTTTGTGATCACCAGATCATCACCCTCATGGGATCACAGGGCTGGAAGGGACCTCAGAAGAACATCTAGTCCAACCTGGGAAGGTGAACACTGTGGCCAGCTGTATGGTTTTGCAGTACTGTAACAGTGCCTGGAACAGTTTTGTGTAGGAGATGACAGCACTGAGTGTCTAGAGGTGAAATTCATCTGGGCTTGCTGGTCTTTGGAAATGAATACGATGATATCCCACGCTCCAAAGCACTTGATTGCCCCCATGTGCTTGGCAAATTAATGCACGTTCTGAGCTTGACTTCTGTGAATGCTGCTTTTTTTCATCATTGCACACCAGCCCTGACATACATTAAAAATTGTTCTGACAAAAATCATAGAATGCGTGTTGGGCTGGAAGGGACCTCTAAAGGCCATCTAGTCCAACCCCCCTGCAGTAAGCAGGGACATCTTCAACTAGATCAGGTTGCTCAGAGCCTCATCAAGCCTGGCCTTGAATTTCTTCAGGGATGGGGCCTCCACCACCTCTCTGGGCAACCTGGGCCAGTGTCTCACCACCCTCAGTGTAAAGAACTTCTTCCTAATGTCTCATCTAAACCTGCCCTGCTCTAGTTTAAAACCATTGCCCCTCATCCTATTGCTACATGCCCTTGCAAACAGTCCCTCCATTATTATGCCTTATTGGGGGGTATCTTCGTAGTATAAAGAAAAGGAACAACAGAGTTTCACAATCCTAGGATGACAAACAATCCTATCTGCAAGGCCAGGCAGGGAGCTCAACATAGAAGACAAGGACAGGGTGTTGTGGAATTTATTTTGAAGCAAAACTACACCACATAAAAGTGAAGAGCTCTCACCTGGCAATGACATCCACTGGAAGAGAGCTTATGAATGCTGAGGTCCAAGTGATTTTTTAAATCCGCTTAGTTCCATGTGCAAAATAAGAGAAAAAGCAATAAGTAAGGGGCGCAAAATCGCCAGTTTTGTGAAGCTGTGAGAAAGACATACCCATGCAAGCTCACAGAGCTGGTAAGAAACCATCAGTAGAGTTTATGAAATGAGTGTTAATATTCTTTCCCTTTTGTCACAGGAACAGACGGTGAAGATGAATTGCTGATTGGAAGCTGATGACTGTCTAGGGATGAGGGATGTTAACTCGCTTACATTTAATTTAGGTAAATAGAGGGCAGTCACAGCTGGTATCACACTGTGTGTGGTGTTCACCTGCACATGCCTGTACCTGCAGTCAGTGTTTCTGCAGGGATGATTTCCAGAGAAATATTATGATTTAAATTAGCTGCATTGAAAATTGTAGGAAAGAAGCGGCTCTTTGAGAGAAGTTGTGCAGATGATAAAAAGCTAGTATTGCACAGTCTAGACACAGGATCATTCTTTGTTAAAAAAAACCATATAAAATGGGAGAAAATGGGGATGGAGACGAGCTGACATAAATAGTAACTGAAATACTGTAGAAAATTGGTGAAGGAAGCTGAAGGTTTTTGTATGAAAATCAAGAAATGAAAGAGTCAGGGAAAAGATGAAGAAAGTATTTCATTTATGAAGAAAAAAAAGGCAACTTTAAGTAGAGATTGAGATTGCTTGTACTGTGACACTAATGATCAGCTGCTGGAAACCTGTGAAAATCAGCCCTTGCCCAGGTAGAACTGCATTGTTGCCTGCTCAGCTCTTAAGGCATCACTCCCAGGCAACGGCAAAATGGCCAAAAGGGCTGAAATCACACACACACAAAAGTGTAAAATTACTGCATCACCATTAGACACATTGTCTTAAGACTGAACCTAGTGCTACACCCAGTCTCTGTGTGACCTGGACTCAACCACTGGCCACTTCCACTATTTCTGGAGGGGCAATAGAGAGTTATGGAGCTCATACTGGGGAAATGCTTCAAGCTGGAAGAGGGTAGATTGAGATGAGATCTGAGGAAGAAATTCTTTGCTGTGAGGGTGGTGAGCCCCTGGCCCAGGCTGCCCAGAGAGGTGAGAGATGCCCCATCTCTGGAGGTGTTCAGGGCCAGGTTGGATGGGGCTTGGAGCAACCTGGTCTAGTGGGAGGTATCCCTGCCCAGGGCCGGGGGGTGGGACTGGATGGTCTTTGAGTTCCCTTCCAACCCAAACCATTCCATGATTCTGTGAAATGACTCACACCTGAGCTCTTAGTCCTTTGCAGAGGGACTAAGGCAGTTATTGTGCCCCAGAAAGCACTGCACATATGTCCACCCTTGGGGAGGTAAATATTATATGGAAGGGATGCACATGCTGATGAATTATGGAGAGAATGTGCCAGCCCCTTACACAGGTACATCCATGCACACACACACGCATGGTTTTCTTCCAACCGAGCAGAGCCCGGGTAAGGTATCTGGCCACACTTCGGCATGGGGCAGCCAGTTTTACAGTACCCATCCAAGCTCTGCTATTTGCTTAAATATCAGGTACCACACTGCTCAAATTATAACAAGGCAAGATTAGAGAGGGCTGGACTAGATACCCCACCCAAGACATGCCCTGCGGCCAGCTTCACTTTTTGCAGTGTGAAGATGCGGAGCGTTACAGATGTTTAGGGCTCATAAAACAGGGTCTGAATACGAGCCACTGACCCCTGGGCCAAAATGAGCCCATTTTGCCAGCTGAGCCATCCTGGCTGCCCAGCTGCAATAGCTACAGCTTAAATTGCTAAAGCCACCAAAGTAAATTGTCTGATTAAGGATGGAAGAATTTATTAGAGGGCAGAGCTTTCTGTTTGCCTCCCCATCTTGGATGGAGCTGGGATGCTGTAGTGGGAATGAATTGCGTCTTGGTTTCGCAGCCAATCATGGGTTTAGGGATGGGAAAACATCTGTCCGTTCTCCTTCTGACTCTCATCTCCCTCCAGCCTCTGACAGATGCTCTGATTTATAAATTGACTCACTGCTGCTGACAAGACCCAATCCCGTCCCGAAGAGCCGTGACAAAGGAGGACAATTAGGCAGTTATGCCAGCACAAATGACCAAATACTTGAGCAGCTGAGACAATCTGAACAGATTTGTATTAGGGAATGGAAATGGAAAGGCCATATGGTCCACAATCAAACAGACGACTCGTTATATGAATTTCCACTCTGATTGGGCAGGGACACTCATGGCTGTGTCAGTAAAGAGAAAAATCTTGTAAATATAGGCTCTTTGGGGAAGTAATCAGACAGATTGATCCAGTTTTACTGTGCTTTTCTAGCTGCTGGGTATTTGCAGGGCATGTGTTGGCATTCCCTTTTCATTTGCACCATGGCGTGATGCTTGCAAGATGGTGGATGCACAAGCTGGTCACAATCAGCTCCCACCAACTTGGGGTTGCCCAGAGGGCCAAGCTCACTTTTGGGTATTCCTGCTCTGCTGCTGTGGGCAAATCCTGCAGCACTTTGTCTTGTAATTAATATATTTCCTCCAGAAAGATGTGGTTATGAGATTCTTGGTTTTCACTAAGCCTCTGCTGGGTTGAAGCTTCCCCTCTGCCTTCTGTTGCGGTGTCGGGAGAAGCAATTCAAAGGCCGAATTTTACTCTTCTTCAAAGGGGAGGGGAAATCCTGGCTATGAAAGCAATGACCATTTTGGTCATTAAAGCTGCAAGTGATCAGCTTGCAAAAGGCCTGGTGAAGATGTCAGCTGTGTTTAATAGCATTTGGACGTGATTTATGGCTCTGCTCTGAGACATCAGCAACAAAATTACCCCCAGAAATAATCAGTTCTGACCAGAAGTGGCTCAGGTGGTAAAGTGCAGGCTCTGCTGCACTGATCCAGTGTTGAGCTGTCATTCATGGACCACTAATGAGCTATAAAGCCAGAAGAAGGTGTTTCACAGAGCAGAAACTAGGTGTACTGTGCACTAATACAGCCCCATTGCTGAAGGACTAGAGACATCATGAAGGGCTGGTCCTGACTACCATCAGTACCTGGAAGCTGGTGTGGAATTGTACCAATTATCTTTATGATTGATTTTTTTAATTATTTTTTTAATAGTCAGCACTGGAAAACTGTGGCTCTCTAGAGCAATAAACTTATTTCTGGCAAGGTAGAATATTCTGCTTATCCCTCCCAACATGCATACACGTTCCTTCATTGATTGCCAAAGAGCAGATACAAAATGCAGTGTGTTTTCAAATTGCTTGGATGCTCTTTAGGTTGAAAAGTGTCTGGGAAATCTCTAATGCCCTGTCCGTACATGCCCTTTTGATGAAGCACTTTCTTCCACCCAGCTTGAGTGTCAGGAGCAGGAGTTGAGAGAAGGGTCAACAGGGGAAATGTGGAGTCATCCAAGGGTTGGCATGTCCAGAGGGGAATGAGCCATGCACGTGGGATCATGAGGGGAGTGGGACATGGCCTTCAAAGATGGCATCTTGGGAGGATTTAGCAGCCAGATTTTTCCCACTGAGCAAAATGTCTGATGCAAATCTTGCAGTTCTGCCCCAAATTTAGCCAGTCTCATGCGAATTCGGGTAGCTTTTCCCTGTGAAGACCGGAGATTTTAGTTGCAAGAGTTTAGGTGCACGGTGAAATCCCGGCATGCAAGGAAGGGAGAGGAAAGCAGCTCAAGAGACAGTGGTTGGAACTGTAAGGCAGTGTCATCGTTTCAGCTGGGATGGAGTTCATTGTTTCACTAGCAGCTGGTGGTATAGTGTTATGCTTTGGATTTGGCATGAACATAGTGTTGGTAAAACACTGATGTTTTTAGTTGTTGCTAAGCTCTCAAGGCTTGTTCTGCTCCTCACGCTACCCTGACAGTGGGTAGGCTGGGAGGGCACAAGAAGTTGGGAGGAGACACAGCTGGGACAGCTGACCCCAACTGGCCAAATGGATATTCCATACCATACAACATCATGCTCGGTATATAAAGTTGGGGGAAGAAGAAGGAAAGGGGGTGACTGTCAGAGTGATGGCATTTGTCTTCCCAAGTAACCATTGCACCTGATGGTGCCCTGCTTTCCTGGAGGTGGCTGAACACCTGCCTGCGATGGGAAGGAGTGAATGAATTCCTTGTTTTGCTTTGCCTGTGTGCATGGCTTTCACTTTACCTGTTAAACTGGCTTTATCTCAACCCATGAGTTTTTCTCTCACTTTTACTCTTCTGATTCTCTCCCCCATCCAAACCTGGGGGGGGAGGGGGGGAAGTAGGCGGGCAAGTAGCTCTGTGGTCATAGAAGCATAGAATCATTATGGTTGGAAGGGACCTTTCAGATCATTGAGTCCAACCATCAACCTAACGCTGACAAAGCTACCACTAACCCATGTCCCTCAGCACCACGTCTGCCCAGCTTTTAAATACCTCCAGGGATGGCGACTCCACCACTTCCCTGGTCAGCCTCTTCCAATGCTTGACAACCCTTTTGGTGAAGAAATTTTTCCTAATGTCCATACTAAACCTCCCCTGATGTAACTTCAGGCCATTTCTTCTTGTCCTATGGCCTGTTCCTTGGGAGAAGAGACTGAACCCCACCTTTCTACTACCTCCCAGCTGCTGGCTGGTCTTAAACCATGACAGGCAGTAAAACTGCATCTTTCTCCTTGCCTTTTCCCCAGAAACAGGTAAACCACTCAGGCTGACACTCTCACAGCAAAAATAAAGACAATGAAAGGTCCTGGAAATCTCAGCTAAAGATTTAAAGGCAATAAATGAAAAGTGTCTTTGGAGGGGAACACCAGACAGTTCTCACAGCACTAAATCTAGGTGGGTGCATGGAAACGCTGTGGGGTCAAGGAGGACCACATTTTGCTTATGTCAATGCCTGAACACCCCGTTGTTTTCATTCAAGCTTTTCTTTAAGCAAAGAAGGAGAAGAAAAATCTAATGGCTGCAGAAAACCTTGCTAATGGAAATATGCAATAACCATAACTTGAACTTGGCTTTCTTGTAGGCATAAAGTAATTTCCACATAATATCAGGAAAATATATGGCCTTTCTTGGGGTAGCAGAAGCACCATATAAATCAAGTTTTTAATTGAGTTCAAGACATTTGCCAGCATTTCAGATTTGATTTTTCTGCTGGACTGGAGTCAGATTGAAAACAGTGATGCAGGGAAACAGAAAGAAAACCTGAAAACAAAACCAGGCAGATATTAAACCACAAATATTCATTAGTGAATCATAGCAATAAAAAGGAAATGAGTCATAACCTTAATGCCCTAAGAAGCAGCCTACCCGGAACACAGCTTAATCAGAATCTTCAAGAAACAAATCTTTGATTTATAGATGTGGGTTTTTTCCCTAAAAGTGTCCATTTTAATAAATGGGTTAAATATGGCTAACTCTGAGCTTGTTGTTGTAAATGAGTTGAGAAATGCCCAGGAGCCAGGTATATGGTCACACAACATCCACTCCATCCCTTAGGGCTGGCCCTAAGCACCTCTGGAGTGTCCTGGGAAAAGGTTTTTCCTAACTGTTCCAGATGTTCTGCTTGCAGCTGGCTCATAGACGCCCTGGAGGCATGTGGAGGCTCTCCAGAATGGCCTCATATCCTTCACCCTGAGCACTTACTGTGAGTAAAAATACGTTTCCTAGAGGAAAGGACCAGCCTGGACATCTCTGGGCATAGATGTGGTCCTGTCCTAACAGCAGACCTTGGTTGTGATTCTTCTCCCCCAGTCTCAAACACCAAGAAAGCAGAGGTCTCCCTTCAGCTGGTCATCCCAGAGCTGACAAACCACAATTATTTGGGATGTCAGGATCTTACCACTCTCTTACCTTTCTAATATCGTAACTTCACTCCAATATGCCCTTCACCCCACAGACATAACACTGAATGTCTGCACAGGAGCTGAAGCACTGGGTATTATTTCTCTCAATATTTCACTCAAGAGAGTGACAGCTCTTCAAATTCCCATTTCATACATGGGGAAACTGAGGCAGACACTCAGGTGACTTCCCCAAAATTACAAAGGGAGTCAGCCCTTTCACAAAGACTTACAAAATTGCAGTTAAACCATGAAGCTTTCTCAGCATTTGCTGAGCAGCCCCTGGAGTAGAAAGTCCCTTTTTTCCCTCAATGAAAACCATAAAGACTGAGTCAAAGCCAAGAGCACCTAGCAGCCACCAAATCTGTCACAGCTTGAGCTGAACACCCTCAATGTCTTCGTATGAAAGGTTTTATGCCTTCCCTTCTTATTTCCCAGACTCGGAATGCCAGCATGAGGCTGCGTCCGTCTGCAGCTGGAGGCTCCATCTTGGCATGGACACACAGCAGACGGGAAGACACTGTAACCCGCTCCCTGATGAACTTGGGTTTGGAGCAGACTGTGAGACAAATCCTGACTCTACAACCACTTCTTCCTTACCTGGTGCTCCCATCTTCCAGAGACAGACATTAAGAAAGGAAGCTTCGTTGATCCCTTAGTGTGATGGTGTGGTTCCCTCCCCAGGCGCCAACCTGACATTTATGTCCCGTAACTCTGCCTAAGTGATAACCATCCATGGTGGTTACAATGGGTGCATGTAGTCGTGATGGCTGCACCGGGCTCAACGTGGCTTTGGTGAGACAGATAACAACAAAATAGCCAAGGGTTAAACTTAAGCAATGCTGGTACTGTGGTCAATATGCAAATATGATTATAAATCAATCATCTTACCCCCATAAACAGTGAACAGCCCAAGAGCCCTTTGAGCTCTCCTGAATGGCAGCGGGCTGCACGCCAGGATCTCCCCTTGAGCAGGAACGCCTGCTCAAGGTTACTTTTCCTTCTTGAAATTGAGACATTCCTTGCCACAACAGATCCTCGGTAAGTGACTAATAGCTAAACTTCAAAATCTTAGCTAAGTGATACAAAGGATTGATTGCTCATAAATAAGCCTTTAGTTATAAACTGTTGACCAAGTCTGGGACTAGGATTGGATCCAACTGCGCCCAGACTCCTCTCTGAGAAGGAGTTTAGAAAGTCAGGGTGTCCTTTGCGAACCTCGTGACTCAATTGGAGGGTCTCCCTGACAGCCCTGTCTGACCCTGTCCGCTGTGCAGTGAATCACAGAATCACAGAATGGTGTGGGTTGGAAGGGACCTTAAAGATCATCCAGTTCCACCCCCCCCTGCCCTGGGCAGGGACACCTCCCAATAGACCAGGTTGCTCAAAGCCTCATCCAGCCTGGCCTTGAACACCTCCAGGGATGGGGCAGCCACAGCCTCTCTGGGCAACCTGTTCCAGGGGCTCACCACCCTCACAGTAAGGAATTTCTTCCTAAATAAATAAATAAGTGTGCCTTGCCATCTTGAGTCTTGTTAAACACTGTCACATTTACCGTCAAACTTTGTTAAATCTCTGGGTTTTATCAACAAATGTATTGCTGCTTCTCTCTAGAAGTGAAGCGCATCACTCCATTTGTGACACTTGGTCTTCAAACAATCTCTTAGTCTTTAAAGATGTAGGCTGCTGGAGGAGATTTTTGGTGTAGGATGCTGGACAGCTGCTGTGCCCAAAGGCTGGGGCTGCAGGTCTGCAGAGGGGTTTTCCTCTACCTTCTCCTCCTCTATGCCCTCCCCAGAACATGCAGGTATTCAACGGGATGAAGACATCCGTCCCACTCACTCACCGGGCATGGTGCATCCCCTGGGGTGGCTCCTCTCTGTACCCACCCACCCACAGCAAAACCCTAAGCACAAGGTGTCCTGTGGCAGGGTGATAGCTGGGATTTGGCCTCAGCATCTTCCCTCCCCACTCCATCAGCATCCCAAGGGACGACACATCAATTCGGAGAGGTGCTGGCTGCGGGTCGAGCAGTTCAGCGCAGCAAGGTTAAGGCTGACAGTTTCAGCCCGTGCTGGGTGACAGATGATGGTGTCAGACCCACTGGTGGAGAGAGAGAGAGACTGAGAAAATGCGGATGGATGGATGGATGACTCTTACCAGACTCTGTTTTTATTCCCTGCTGCTGCCTCTTCCTGGACAACTCGTTGTTGCTGTATTTCAATTTGAAAGGTGTTTTTTAAAATCACTGGGAAGGGGCTAAATTGGCTCGCTTTGTTTTGTTTTAAACAGAAGATAATACTAGAATTGTTTAATTTTTATTGTTTAATTTACCTGGCTCTTCCAGAACATGTCTGTGTCGCTAATGAGCGTCGAGATCATCATTTTGCTGATGGGGAAACAGAGGCATGGGCAGGGACTGTGAGATTCCCCAGGGCACAGGGGAAGGTTTATTGCTGGGATCTTAAATCCCTTTAGCTGGTTCCAGTGGCAGGGAAATTGCACTTCACAGATGCAGTCTCACTGACTGTCTTTGCACGCTGCTCTGGAAATGGCTTTTATGAAGGCTAATTAGTAGGGAAAAACAATCACAGAAGTCAGGAAGAGGGGTAATGATCCATGTGGCAAACCAGCAGTGAAACCTCCAGGCTGACTGGTCGAGCAGAAACACAGCACATTTCAGACCGTTTCAGTAAGGGACAAGGCTAAAGACATCCCCCAAAATTTATGGATGCAGAATCAGAAGGTTTTTCAGGAAAAGTCATGGAGAAATGCATTTTGACAGGCTGGAAACTGGAGTTAGAGTGCTCGAACAAGGGTTGCCAGTTTTGCCCTGCAGAAGTCAGTGGGGAACAACCAGATGGCCAGACGTTACTCAAAAATTAATTGTTACCAAGCCCTTTCACATCTTTATGAGGTATTTTTTAGGGACGTGAGGTAAGACCAGTGATTATTTTAGTATTATTAGACACAGGAACAGCCTGAGGCAAGCTCTACTTAAATTGATAAGCTGAGGCATAGAAAGTTTTGGTGACCTCCTCATGGCTGTAGAGAAACTCTTCCAAAGCCCTCTCTAATGCTCTGCTCTCCTTGTAGCTGCAATACCAACTCTCTGATACCAGTCTACAAAAGAAACCTCATGTGGGAATTAACTAACTTACTGCTTCTTGTACCTGTGCCTTCCTACAGCCCATAGCTGTGTTTCAGCCCATAGCAGATCAAATTTAACTCAAGTCCTCACCGCTGTGGAAACGCGAGGTAAACTGTGCAGCAAGGGAGCATGATCCTGGAGCACAAGCTGGTGGACGGTCCATCTTAGGAGGCACCTGAACATCCTCCTTCAAAATCTAGTGTGCAGCAAGATGCTCTAACAGCATCTCAAAGTGTCACAGGTGAGACATGTCCCTGCAGCCACAAGAAAGTGCAGGCTTGATAGCTGGGTACATGGGACATCTGTGTCATCTCCTGCTCCAGAAAGATTGAGAAGAATCACAGAATCACAGAATGGTAGGGGTTGGAAGGGACCTCTGGAGATCATCCAGTCCAAACCCCTGCCAGAGCAGGGTCACCCACAGCAGGTGGCACAGGAACGCGTCCAGGCGGGTTTGGAATGTCTCCAGAGAAGGAGACTCCACCACCTCTCTGGGCAGCCTGTGCCAGGGCTCTGCCACCCTCACAGGAAAGAAGTTCCTCCTCAGGTTTAGGTGGAACTTCCTGTGCTCAAGTTTGTGCCCGTTACCTCTTGTCCTGTCACTGGGCACCACTGAGAAGAGTCTGGCCCCATCCTCCTGACACCCACCCTTTAAGTATTTACAATCATTGACAAGATCCCCCCTCAGTCATCTCTTTTCCAGACTAAAAAGACCGAAGTCCCTCAGCCTTTCTTCATAAGAGAGCTGTTCCAGTCCCCTATTCATCTTCGTAGCCCTTTGTTGTCCCCTCTCCAGCAGTTCCCTGTCCTTCTTGAACTGGGGAGCCCAGAACTGGACCCAGTGCTCCAGATGCGGCCTCCCCAGGGCAGAGAAGAGGGGGAGGATGACCTCCCTCAAACTTCACCCTTTATTTTTTCAATTATGTCAGCCTGCTGCATCAGTACACAAACACAATCCCGTGCAGTAGAAATACTCTCAATGGCATCCAACCACAGCAGGGAAATGTTGGTCTAGTATATTATACAATGTGGCAGGGGTAAGGGTGTTGTCCTACTTCAGTGTGAGGTGTAACGAGGATTTGCCTTATTAGTTTGCAGTCAGGGTGCCTATCTGTGATAGTAACTCTATGCTCACCTTTGCTGAAGAACTGGCTGCCATAGTTGGGAGCTTTGGGTGCTTCTCACCCATCTTGCTGCCCATGGCTTGTACAAAAGCATCTGCGCTGTGGCCTGGAGAAGCTGAGCTAATGTGTCTGCTAGCAGATTGCTCCAGATCAGCTTGTCCTGTCTCCCCATCATCCAAAAAGCCTGCACAGTTATTGCATGTCTGAGATGATGTTTTTGGGGAAGGAGAAGTTATTGTGTTGGGAATCTCCTTTATGGGGCACTAAACTTGTCAGACAAGCCCTGTTCAGAGAGCTCAGTGAGAACACGAAAGGATGGGATGGATGGATGATTGATTGTAATAAGCCCAGAACAAACCCCACCGCACACTTCTTCATCTCCTTGGGTGCCTTAAGTCTCTTCCCTCCCAACCTATCTAAATATTCCATCTGCTCCCCAGTACTGAGTTCTGAAAGACAAGAGCGGCTCTGCCGTAATTAAACCAGCATGGTCCGGTGAACTGGAAGGAGAAAGGCACCAGGGCTGGCACATGGCAACAGTGGAGTCTGTGCACATGAGGTGTTTCCTTTAGGGAGTTAAACTGTTTTCCAGGGCCACCTGAGTGGCTGGGAGGGATGGGTGGGTAGAGGGGCTTGTCAAATGTAGACATCCTTCAGCTACTGCATGGATACGTCTATTCCAGCCCCCTTCCAGCAGCCCCCAGCTTTCACCAACAACTCTGCACAGTCCATTGCAAGCAACCCTATGTGCACACATCCATGCTTTGAGCACAGAGGAGGTTTGCAAACGCATCTGCACCAAAGGCTCATGCAAATTAGGGCCAGGGAGATGAATGCACTCATTTGGGAAGTCAAGCTCAAGATTTGTCCTAAAGGGATGAGTGGTAGATGCCTCTACCGGAGGTTAATAAATCCTGTAAATTAATAGACTGCATGATCTAATAGTGCCTTTTTCATTTTGTAAGTACTATGATTTTAGAGGATATTTAATGGCTTTGAATAATAAACAGCAGCTCTCCAAAATGAAAAAATTCTTACGCAAAATGGAAATGAAACCCATTGAAATTTTTCATTGAAGGAAAGAGATGAGAAAGAGAAGATCAGCTCATCCTATATTTTTCCTCCCCATGAATGGCTACTTTTTAATAGACAGGGAGCATACCCAAAATGCTGGGTTCAAATTTCTGCTGGACACAGTAACCTGATCTGGGAACTGATCGCACCCACCAGTATGGGTCTGAGAGGCTTCAAGGCTGTGTGGCCCTGGGCACATGCTGCTGGACTCTGCAAAGGTGCTTTGGCTTTGGAGGGGATTTTGGGGGTCTTTCTTTGAACTCTATTTTGGGTCAAAAAGTTGAGGATTCAGATGCTGGGGTGGCTCCCTTTCCGGAATGGTGAGAGACCCCAAAGCCTGTCTTAACCATTGCCACAGAAGGTGCAATGGTGCTATTTTCAACCCACCCAGTTCTGTCTCATCTCCCACACAATGTGGAGTTCACTCCGTTGCACCTTAAGCTGCCTTTTCTTGGTGTGACATCACCATGACCTCATGGACCAGTGTGGTGGTGCAACTCCTGCACCCACTCCCTTTTAGGCCACTTGGTGCTTGGCGTGATTTCCCCCACCACACTTGGACCACGTAACAATACAATGGACTAGAACGTTATGTCAACCCATTAACATCTGGGACACATAATGGTCCAACATAAAAGAAAGAAAGAAAGAAAGTGAAGAGTGACAGACCAGAATGTTATGTCAACCCCTTAGCACACCTGGCTCCCGTGACTCTTATTGCTTGGAAATAATAGCAGTAATTGATCACTCCTGACAACATATGGATTGTGGCCAAAAGAGGGGGGTGATACAAGAACTTCAAGATCTAACAGCTTCTGGGCTTGTGCAACTGGTGGAAAGTACCAGAATATTCCATTGTCTGAGTTGGGACGGAGTGGAAAAGTACCTGAGAAAACTGGTAAAGTCTGAGATAATTTATCTCAGCCCCTCTAAGTAGTCATTCTAGGAAGACCCTTTGAGCTCTTCTGGATCACAGTGGGCTGTGACCAGCATCTCCCCTGAGCTGGGACACCGCTCAGGCAGACCCTTCAAGGACTAAAAGGCCAGGGTGAGTCAACCCTCTTGAGTCTCATTTATCCCCCACTGTGGAATGCCGATGCATTGTGGATATTATTTACTCCAAACTCAAGAAAAGAGAAATTTTCACTATAGGCTAGTCTCTCTTTCACAGAATCACAGAATGGTAGGGGTTGGAAGGGACCTCTGGAGATCATAAAATCATAGAATAGAATCATAGAATCTTCATGGTTGGAAAGGACCTTTGAGATCATCGAGTCCAACCATACACACATAAAAAAAACCCCCTACAATCTCTGTCACTAGAGCATGCCCCTAAGTGCCAAATCTACACGTTTCTTAGATACCTCTAGGGATGGTGACTCAACCACCTCCCTGGGCAGGCTGTTCCAG